>JAOXYM010000025.1:9479169-9506745 GCA_028567055.1 Leptatherina wallacei
TATATATATACATATACTGTATACATATATATATATATATATATATATATATGTATACAGTATATGTCTGTTATAAATATTCTAATTAAATTTAGTGCTACACACATTTAGTTTTGTGTTATGTGGTAGAAAGATGGAACAAATCTGTGATTTTGAGCAACATAGTATTCAAAATTTCTTACAGAAAATAAAACACAACATTGATTTGTAAACAAACATCACATGCAACGACAGACATGGACCCGCACAGTTTTAAAGAAATAATGTTTAAAACAGCACAATAAGGCACAGTTAGCTGAACAGCCATAGATGTTATGATCCTTCAGCCTTCCAGTAGCAAACTACCTTGATATAAGTTTGAAGCTTATGTAGGAAGATTTTATTATGCAGACTGGAATTTTGTTCAATTAAAATAAATGCTTCCAGGAGGCAGGAATTATCCCACTGTTTGCATCTCATTAGTTTTAGTTCAGGTTTCTCTAAATAAAGTTCTGAAAATGAAAAACCTAACTTAACAATTAACCTTCAAACATTCAATTTCACTGTAGAAAGATCAGACCCAGAGCACGTGATTCAGAGTCCGAACAGATCATTTAGTCATGTGGCTATCACCAATTTCTGATTAACTATGACTCCTTGGCTTTGTCTTTTGTAGTTTTACAACTTCATTGATTCTGCCTCTACATATACTGAACAGCACAATCTGCTTTCCCAGTTAAACGCCTAAAAAACTAAACGTTAAAGTGACATCGCTTCTAACCAGCACACTGATTTCACAGGAAAAATCAAGCTATAAAACAGATAAACAAACATTCCTAAAGTGAGCATCTTCTTTTACAATTAGTAATCTGTGTTAACAAAAATAATCCAAGAGGGGATACGGCATTTATTAATTCAAACATAATCTCTTGACCAAATTTGGATTTAAGTAAATCTAAAAAAAATCAATCTTTTGCTTTTAAAATACACACGTAAAAATAATGAAACAAAATCATTCCAATGCCAAGCAGTTTAATTGGTAAGGCTATATTGGTGCATGTAATTTCTTAAATTGATATATTGATAAAATTGAGCAAATAACATTTCTTTTTCATCTAGGGATAAACTTATTTAGCAAAAGACCGTAGATAAATATTTAATGGCTTTGCAGCACAGTCATAACAGTTCAAGCATGTGTTAGTTACCTTGTCACATAAACAACAAATAATTTGCTTTTTTTTTTTGTAGCATGCTCACTGCTGAACAACAGAGTCATTTGTGCTCCACCTGTGAGAGGAATAGCACGTTCTTTCTTACTCATTTCATCTTTCTAGTCTTAAGAAAAATGCGTGTAGTTTGAACTGTCAGCATGCATTGGAAAAATGGGCGGAAACACCTTGCATTTCCATTTCTAATCCAAAGTTGTGTTGTTATATGAGCATATTCTAACAGGAAGATCAATACATTTGATGCATTCATTCTACTTTGAAGATCCGATAGAAGAAAATCATGAAACTTTGTTTGGGTAGTCTGAAACCAGCAGGGGGCAGTGTTATTTGGTAGAAAGTGATTGTACAGCAGTTAGTTTCCCTCATTGACAATCATAATATACTTTGAGCATAGAGATGGAAGTAGTTCCTCTTATCACTAAGAGCAAGAAAGATAACATTCATAAGGGTATAAGGAGAATACAGACATAAGAATATAAACATATTACTTGTGTCGGCATGAAATGCTGGTGAACCAAGTGCATTTTCAGAGACTGAGTCAAAGTTGCTAATTTGAGAAGCAACTTCTGCAAATAATTTATTCCAAAGTGGAAAAATATAAGTGAGACCAAGTTCTGGTCCAAAACAGAGACTCTGAAGTTTCGAATGAACTCTTATAACTCTAAGATTCAGGTAACCAACCACAGCAGTAGCTGATTGATCTGATATTCCCATGAACCACCCCATGAGGATCTCAGTTATCAGCAACATCTTGAGTGTTGGGTGCAGATGAGATGTTGTCGAGCCACTGCTACATTTGATTGTTGTACACGGTCGCTTTGCAACTTTACATTGCATTTGCAGCTAAAACGTGTTTGGCTTTTTTTAGGACATCTCAGACTGTTTGGTCAACTTTTAGTGGCAGGTTTTCAGGAAAAACAGATCAATCACACAGCAAGGTAATACTTCTAAAGGCTTAACACGTGGAATGGACAGAATATTGAACAATATCGACATTTACAGCAAAAGGTGAAACAACCCAGCATATTTTAGTGCATACTATACACGTTGATTGATTCAAATTAATTACTTAGACAATAACTCTTGATATTTTTAAAACCCTGGCATGTATGTGGTTATTGAGTTAGTTAATGGAGAGACTAAAGTATGAAGAACACAATTACTTAAAGCTTTAACATTTCAATATAGACATGTTCAGACACAAATGGAGCAAATCACACAGATTTTTTTTGTGAGTTTTACAGTTCATCACAGCAAAAAAAAGTGGTTCACATTAAACACAAAGGTTTATCAGCTTCATATAATACTATCAAGTATTAACTGTACAACTCCCCCGCGCTCATGACGCTGCATTACATTTAAGGCAATGTATCACAGAATGGACTGCCATTAGAAATACATTTCCCTGTATGTTTGCATTAAAACAAGAGTGAATATTGCTCATGGGCTCTACTTGTAGAAAAAAACCACACTATTACGCAGATGGGTTTTGGTCATTAATACCTTATTAAGGCCCACAGAGGAAATTACATTCAACCACAATTAAATTCAGTGAATTGCAGCAGTTTTCTAACAATGTTAGGGGTGACGTGTGGCAATATCTCCTACAGTGCAGCTTACTGTATATGAGTGTGAAAATATGGAACCCAAGACATTTAATGCAGCATTTTATGACTAGATCAAAGGTTTGTGCAGGTTTTACTGCACAGTGTTACAGTGCTCAGGCGGGCAGCATAATACACAGGCACCGGCGTCACCAGCTGTGAACACATCTGTTCTTTATGATAGGTGGAAATTTCAGCCCCCAACTACTGTATGAAAAACAGAACAGTTAGAAGCTTCACAGTTCTTTTTAAATTTGATTTTAAAGATTGATGCTTAGAGAATGACCATGTTTATGGATATACCCAATCAGGATTCATGCAATTGTTTAGTGCGGTCAGTTGCTTGCTTTAATGACATAGCACCTGCAGTTGTAAATTGTTTGCTATGACTTTGGAAAACCACTAACTGCCTTCAAAGTGCAACAAATAAACCGAGCTACAGTATGGTACGGCTCAACATGATCTGACTTTTCTAACTTTTGGACTGGATGCTTTTCCTCCACTGTAGATAGTTCTCCATCAATACGAGCCCCTTTCATAAATCTTTACAAACCGGGACTGATGCACCTTAGTTGCGGATCAGCATGAAATGTGAAAGAGCAGAGATGGAATGAGGGGCCAGAGTTAACCCACCTTTGATTTGCCTCTGAGCCAGCATGGGCAGTAGTAACAGAGGTGCATTTCATTTAAGTTTTAATGCCTCAAGGCATAACAATGTGAAATTGTGGTGACGCACGATCTATGCGATGTAAAATAATCAACAATCATTACTGAATCATATGTGCGACATGACAAGTCAAAATATCTCTGGGGAGATGGTATGAGGGATCTAACAGACACATTTTACACGCCACTCAACATGCCAACTTGGCCGAGTTAACATCCTCTGTTACCGCAGTGCTGTAATGATTCGTGAAAGGACTTACCAGCAAAGGATAAAGCCAGCTTTTTCTGGATGATTGGTGAATGGACAAAAGGGTCCATTCACAAATGAATAGAGACTCATCCTTGCAGCTAGATTGCAAAAACTGATATGTGAAAGGGGCTACAAGCCGTATTAGCTGATTATCATGACAGTGCTTTGTGAAACTGCTGTGAAAAAGGGACAGGATACAACACTTCCAAGTTTAGAGTGGTCATTGTACTGATATCTTTGTGAAGAAAGAACACTGGTTGCCAATTAGCTCATCACAAGTCAGTTATCATGCAGTGAAAATGAGGCTTTATGGATTAACAAATAACACTGTTGATAAACCGGTGACCTTTTAGAGATGGAATTTGGTTAAAAGAAATTTCAATCTCTGCTTCCAGTTACTAACCTGACCTTGATTTACCACATATGTTGTTAAGAAGGCTTACCTTATTATGATCACAAGGATTTAACTGATCAAACCCTAACCTCACTTCTGTTCATAAGTTATAAGTTATACTGAAAAAATGAATCGGCAAATACAAGTTGGAGAAAAGAGCATCCTCTATAGGGTTAGGGTCTGAAGGACAACTGGTTTCCCTCAGTCATCCAGAAGAGGCTCATAGCAGAATTACTGCTTATTCGCATTGAAAGGCAACATCTGACTGGGTTGCCTTGTGGGGGCCTCACAGGGAAGGAGTTTTGAACAGGTCTTAGGCAGACCCAGGACCCGGATGGCTTGGGAATGCCTTACTGTTGAAATGTGGTTAAAGAGAGGGTGGTCTCTGTTTAGACTGCTTCCTCTGCGACCTGGTCCCTATACAGCAGAAAATGAATGGACTGATTCAATGCTGGTGCTGTTTGCACAGTGCTGCATTCACTTCATATTGGAAAATAAAGCAAGAACAACAAAATGTTCCTTGTTGCTACAGCTATTTGTTGCTATTTGGGACATATAGTGGCAACAATAAAGAAACTACAGCAGATGATACATAAAATAAGGGTTACTGACAGTGAACTTAAAGTAAGCTGCCTTTTTTTATATTCTTGATCTGGACAAGCTCGGGTATCTTTTGGTAATTTAATTATCTTTTAATAAACAGGAATTTGATTCTCATTTCAATAAACATAAATCCTGTTTTTATTAATTTTTGATTTCTTTTTTTTTTTATTAAAATTTCTGACAAGAAAATCCAATGAAGAAGAAACTTTAGTTCTTATTTTCTTCATCTAGGCAAACAACATGTTTGTACCTGAGGGCAAACATTGTCCTTTGATCACTTTGGACATTAAATTAACGTATATATAAAAAAAAAGATCCCCCAGTTATGTGGTATTCTGAATGTAGCACAACAGCAGCGGTGTTTCAGAGTGGCAGTCTTTACAGTACAACCAATGTGAGGTGAATGTGGCAGAAAAGTAGACATATCTAGTACTACTATTATAAATACTTTCTGGATGTTAGCTTCTTCACAAACTTCCAGTAGGATAATTAATTCTCTGGTTATTAATTCAGTTGTAGTCACAGCTAATGCATTAAATAAACAGATACTATGCCTCAGAGCCTCTTACAACACTGCTGCTGCTTTGGCAGTTATTTTCAGAGAAATACAGAGGACCCCAAATAGATCGTGGTTGAACACTGAGAGGCACCTCTTGGCTAGGAGCTCAGTTTGATTGTAGTTGAGGGTGTTGCATGGTTGCAGTGGAGGTGGCTGTGAGCTGTTGGGAGAGCAGAACATTCTAGATGTTGGTCTCACGCTGCATAGGTTCTTCACCTTTCTCACTTTTGTCGACCAACTCTTCAGAGGCCTCAGCTTCACCATCAGCCTCCTTCTCGTCCTGAACTGGGTCCGGATCTTCCGTCTCAGTCCGTTTGTACATCTCTGCTTGCTTGCGCTCACGCTCCAAGAGTCTATAGTTAATGAAGTTTCCAATGAAAAGCCAAATACTGGCGAGAATCACAACAGCGCCGCAGCAGAAGTACATGTACTTGTAATTTTTTGTGACATCAACCAATTTTCCTGAAAGAGAAAACAAAGTTATGAAATGTCAAAAGGTTGCTCTACAACTACAGAGTTCTGTCATAAAGACCTGGGCTACACTAAACAGAAAACTTGGCTCAATGTTACCTTATTATTCATTTATTATTATTACTTGAAATCAATTCTTGTTTTGATTAAGCTATATAACAATATTGAGAATTCAGAAGTTGTACCTCGTGGTCATGAGTATTAAATATGCTTAAAACATATAGAAACATACAGAAGTGCTCACATATAGAAAGACTGTACCTGCCAATGGTGGACCAAAGAGAACCGGGCAGCACTCCACAATTGTAGTGAGTCCAACAGCACTGGAAAACCTTTGAGCTCCAACCAGGTCCATCAATGTCTCAAACAGTACTGAGCTGACCATGCCAAAGGCAAAGCCAAAGAAAATGGCATACACCACCAAGCCAGTGTAGCTTTCAACCAGTGGGCACAGGATATGGCACACTCCGTTGTACAGCACAGCAAAGCTGAAGAAGTACTGGATCCTTGGCCGGACCCAGCGTGAGTTTGCCAGTAGCCCCATTGAAGGCCTGGCAATCATATCAACAAATGCCAGGATTGAAAGCAAGAAAGCGGCAGAGTACTCATCCACGCCCATGTCCTTTGCATAGGCAGCGAGGAAGACTATAGGTGCAAAGAATCCCAGGAACATGATGACGTTGCCTGACAGGTAAATGAGGAAGCCACGATGCTTGAAGAGTGTCAAGTCCAGGTATTTGTTGATTATTTGCCAGGCGCTGCGCTTCTCTTTTGTGGTGGTGGGTATGGCAGGCAATTCTTCGTCCTTTTTTACCTTGTTGGGTGGCGGCTCCAGTGGCCTCATGAGGGAGCCAGCCACGCAGCAGTTCAGCAGCAGGCCACCGAGGATGAGGAAGCTGCCTCTCCACCCAAACTGATTAAAAAGGTACTGATTGAGAGGAGCCAGGGTGCTGAGGAAGACTGGGCTGCCTGCCATTGCCAGCCCGTTAGCAATGGGACGTTTCTTAAAAAAATATTTGCCTATCATTGTCAGTGCTGGCTGCAAGTTGAAGGCCAGTCCAAGTCCTGTGATGACAAAAGCATTTCAAGCATGAAAAAATAATGCCACAATTCTTAATAAAGCTAGCACTCAAAAAACCCTTTTGAAAAGGATTTCCTATTCGTTTTACTTCTTTAACTATGAAAAGAAAACATAAGCCAAATGCATATAAAGCACATTAGAAATAGCTATGAGCTATCTAGTTTCAAATGCTTAGCTAGTATTATCTGGAAGACCTAAACTGTCAAATACAGCCTCATATAATTGCTAAAAAACAAAACATGGACAAATATGTGATATAATGTGATTGCTGGAAGACAAAAAAATTCAGCTTTGTTTAGATTAATGCAAGGTACTTTGCTGTATATCTTGACATCTTGGCCTAATAGTAAGTTTTAAATTAGAATTTAGAAATATTGTGCTTTATAATTAAAAGACCATCAAATATATGACGCTAGATATATTTTTAACCTCTTTTTAGCAGCACAGGTCAATCCCCTCAACTTAGACGGGACTTAAATGGATCTAGATGGACTTACCTCCGATTACTCCTATGCAGAAGTAAAGCTGCAACACATTGTTACAAAAGGAGGCTAAGATCATGCCAGTGGAACAGAGGCATCCCCCCATCATGACAATGGGTCTGCAGCCATATGTGTTGACCAGTATGCTGCTGATGGGACCTGTAACAAATGGAAAAAAAGAAAAGAAAACCACAAATGTATGTTTAAAGTTTTCAGGATCACTGAAAGTGAGTGCGTAATGATTTAATCTGTTAAGTGCTGCACGCCAGTAGGAACGTGGCTGCTATTAATAGCAGTAAGTAGGTTATTTTGAATCTTAAACAGAGTACTATCATTACACCATACACCATAAGTTAAATGAATTCAAGTAATGTGGTGAAGTCATGAGTTGAAAAAAAGTATTGCATGTATGACAGTCATTTTAAAAGAGAAAAAAAGACTGTTTGAGGCATCCGAGGTCTACATACTCAGACAAGAGGAAAGGTATGATGTTCATTATATATAGATTATTAACATTCTTACTAAATGTCTGTTGAGTTCACAAAGTTGCCTCCTGGATAAGCTGTACATTAGTATCATTTAGTATCATTTTTCTGAATTAAAGTATTTGGTAACCTTCACTTTCCATTCCAAAAAATCTATTTATGGTAATAAGAAAATCTCTGGATCTAGAATTAATGGGCTTAAGTGTGTATTAAATTACTTTTTTTGGACACTGAGGGGCAGTGCAACACAACATCACCAAAACAATGATTTATTGTTCATAGACATTTTTTGGTTTTAAAGTATATGATAACCATTGAAATTATTTGTGCGAATAGTAGGGGTAAAACCAGGCTTAAGGGTGAAAAAAAGATTGGATCCCACCTCTTAATATGCCTCAAAATGGTTTGGTCCAACATGAACTACACAAAGAATTAAAGGTAAAGTTTGCAGAAACTACCCAGTAGGGTATAGAAAGGTACATCCTGGTAAATATTGTTGATGTTTGTTTATTATCAAAAATGTACTAAATCATCACTTAAGACTAAGGGTTTGCATCACTGTCTTGCAACATGAAGATTTCTGCTTGATGGTCAGGTCTTTCTATCTGGGCCATGTTTTTCCAGTGCCTCTGTGGATTCTCTCTGGGTATTCTGACTTCCTCCCACAGTTCAAAACCTGCATGTCAGGTCAACTGGTAATTCTAAACTTACAGTAGAAATAATGCATATTTCCATTTCAGTGTCAAAACATAAAAAAGGTACTAGCATTGTTTTTCTTTTTGGACAGAACAATTTTTTTCTTTTTCTTTTTCTTTTGGGATAAAACATTTTCCAAGTAGAGTGATTTTACCCTACTGGTTTCGAGGTGGAGTAACAAAGCATATGTATCAAACCTGTAACATATGACCAAACCTGCACTTTTTTTTGTGTGTACCAGTGGCCTCACAACGCTCAGCAGGAGCATCTCCCCATCAGTTTATCATAAGGCAATGTAGATAGTTGTAGGTAGAGTAGAGTAAACCAATCTCTAATTTTACCACTTACTAGAACAGAAACACACTTATCCTTTTATATATATAATTTCATATTAATTTTGTCCAGTCCATTACCCAGCTTTTAGAGAGCAGATTCATTTACAATACATGTATATCTATGGAGAAAAGAGGTCTATCCACAAGGCGTCAGTTTTGTTTTTAACGTATTTTCAGCGGTACAGACAATCCCATCAATTCAATATGGACCTAGATGGATTTAGTGCTTGTACACAATACTTGGCTGTTTTTTGGTTTGTTTTTTTACAAAAAGATACCCTTTTATTAATCTAATCACTTTTTCACCCCATAATTTCTAACTTTAGTTTCCACCCATAAGTCTAAATCCTTCCAAAGAAGATATGTGCTTTAAGCCACTTTTAACATCAAAATATTCCTGAATGCGGCACTAAAATGTCAGCAAAATTGTAAGAAATTATAACTTTGGGTGTCTGTGGTAATTAAATTTCACTGTCCCTGGAGGAGGAGTTTTCCTATTCAAATAATTATGATATTATACATTTCATCTTTATTAATGGCACACCATTTGCAATCTCTGTTCCTGGAATTCTCAATATGCTTAAAAGCCTGTACATCACATATACTTTTTGGAATCAACAATGTCTCTGAAATTTAGAGGAATCTTAAGTAGAGGGAGTGTAAATCGAGTGGGAAGCAAAAAGTAATGAAAGAAGTTTTTTCCTTTTGAAATAATTCCTTGTATCATATTTCTGCCAATGTAATCTAAAAAGCCACAGTGGACACGAAGTCATCTCACTTAATTTGCTCTGTATGAATCTTTTCTCGACCTTGAGGAAAGTTCCCCTCATTTGCATCCGCAGCAGTGATCAGTATTCTCCGGGGGCTTGGCTGGGCCCGAATCGGCCAAGATGAGGAAGCCCCTGAGCCTGCGCATTACTTCCCTTGCAAAAGCTTTATCATCTCGTGGCCAGACACAGTATGGACTTCATTACACAGGGCACAAAACCATTAACTAAATATAACCACCTAGATTCCAAAAGGGAGTGACACTTACAGAAATGCCATGAACCGTTTTTTTCCCAATGAGCCTTTAAAGAAAAAATGTGTGCAGCTCATGATGAGAGGATGCCAGCTATCCATCACACTTCACAGAGGATAAAGCTGACAGAGCTGCAAGCAACTACTTTTAAAAGCTGTTCTGCTGCAAGTAGACATGGGAAAAGTTTTCCGATATGATTGCATATCTAGTTCCTGGCCCATGAAATGGATATTTTCAAATGGAGAATAAACATGTCTGAAAAAAAAAACATTCAATCCAAGTTTGTTACCGTGTTATGTTAACGGGAGGCTTTGAGATAATGTTAAAGGTGTGTAATATGCAACAGCAGATGGTGCCTTTGATATTAAAGCAAGCTTGTGATAGGGAGGTTGCCTTCACCTGTGAGATCTATCTGGATGGGAAAATGATCACTACTGAGGTGGCAGATGCAAAGCTCCCATTTAATGTGTGCAAAAGCAAATATGCATGTTTCTCTATAGTAACCATTTACCACAGATAGTTTTCATTTGAGCTTTTTCCTATTTATGAAACAGTCCCATGTGAAAACTGGTAACAGGATGCCCAGTGGATTATTTGACAGAATTACATGGTCAGTGAAAGACTTCTTAATCCCTTTTCACATCCAGCAAATCCAGTGAACATCAGGGTGCTATTTCAGTGGTAAATTTAATTTCAAGGAAGAAAAAAACACCATGGACTATCATATAAAGAAAAGTAATAACTTCAGACCAAAACCTGTTTAGTTGAGCATAATGGTATAAGTTAGCCTCTTGCTTATGTATGAAAATATTAAATGATTTAATTTTTTTGCAGCTTCTGAGAAAAAATTCAGTTCATATCCTGCCATCATGTATTTATGACTGACATTGAATTTAACACACTCAAGGCCAATCCTGAGTCTCTCCCTGGATTAGAAACATTGATCCAAAAGACACTCGGCATGCAGCTTAAAGACATCATCGCAGTGCGACACTCACACTTCTGAGGGGATAACAGCATACCATGGCATGGAAGAAACCCAAGCAAAAGGATGCCCGAGACTGCACACCAAGGAATCCAGTGTTTTATCTAAATGTCAACTTTAGCATGCTAACAACCGCATAGCAAACATGGTTGTTTACCATCACCCAATCTCCAATCCTCACCTTGTGCCTTATTCACTAAACTTTAACAGACTCGAGCAGATACACTGCCCGGCTCAAAAAAAAGGTCACCAGCTAGATTTAACTGAGCAAATAGGTGCGAGCCTCCTATTGGATAATGACTGCATGGGTGATTATCTTTCAGTTATTTAACCCCAGCTGATGCAATGAGTAGCTTCTCATTTCTTAAACAACTATGTGGAAAGACACATGAGGAAAAGATGTTAGTCTATTTAAGCAGAGTCAAATCATGGGCACGCATCAAGCTTAGAAAACATCTTAGGAGATGCAGAAACTGCTAAAATTGGATTAAGAACTGTCTAAAGGATTATTACAAACTGGAAGATGGTGGGGGACCATTATCTTTCAGGAAGAATGTGGTTAGAAAAAAATACAGAATGATGGTGGTCGGCGATCACTTGAATGTTTGGTGACATCAAATAAAATAAAAACAACAGTAGAACTCAGGACTAGGGATGTGCTGGTTTCCGGTTTCTGGGTATACCGTGGTATGAATACCATTACATTTTCCGTCATACTGTCATACCGTGCCTGCCGTATGAACTGTGTTCTGTCATATCAATCGCAGGGAGAGGGTGCAAGTCAAATGTACCTCGAGTTGTGCGCAGGTGCGGTACGAGTGAATGGACGCTCCCCCGTGGTGTGTGAGTATAGCGGAGCGTGGAAGATGGCTGAGGGGGTAGAACCCGTCGAACTTCTTCCCCCAACAAAAAAAGATTAAGTCCCCAGAATGGGAATACTTGGATACTGCAAAAATGTGGATGGTTTGTGATTTTTTTTAAATTCTTTTAAATTCCATCTTCTGTTCAGTGTTCATGCAGAAATATATTTTTTTGACATGAGATGGAAGATTAACACATGAGATTACATCAATATGAACTGCTCTATAGTCTATCTTATCTACATGTCATTTCTCTCTATATACTTTCTGTATTTCACATGGTGGAGTTACGTCCCAATGTGCACACACTTTGTTTTTCTAAACTCTTCCAGGGAGGTGAAAATGAAAACACTTGTGTTATGTTGAGAACTTCATGTCAATCACGGAGATGCAGCTGAACCGGATCTACCATCACTATAGTAATATCTGAGATGCATTACAGATTAAAATGGATCCAATATTCTTTGTAGGTTTTATTAACGTCAACATGTTATCTGAAATTTGAACTTTCAGAAGAAGAATTCAGAGCGACTCCAATCAGTAAAACTGTCTTCATTCACTTCCTAAGGACATTTCAGATATTGAACTGTCATCTGTCCTCTGTGTTTTTGCCACTGCATTTTTGTGATTTATGGAAAATTTGTCTACGATGAGGTAAAAAAATGTGACTTGACTCTATAGCTCAGTGAAGCTGTCACATGATGTTTAAATGACTGTTGCACAGGAAAGACGGAAGGAACTAAGACTGAAGTGAGTGTATTTTTTAAACATGGATCGGGTACCGTAGGTAACATGAAAATTAATTGTGTTACTCTATGATTTGCTAATTGTAACTTTTTAAATTCAGATTTTGATTTAAAAACAATGACTCCCTTGGTCCTCTGTTTATAACCACTGACTACAAATCCTTAAGGTCAACACAATGCTTAATGAATTTGAAAGTGTTATAAAAAGGGAGATGGGTCGAAAAGAATCTGATTTCAGCACAACACCTGCTTGTTAATTTGTACATTTTACACACAAGGAATGCAAGACTGTTTACTAGCTTATTGGTATTCATTACTTTAAACTTACAGGACTCTGAGTGGGGCAAAATGATAAGTTTTCCATTCTAGTCTGTGGTTGATATCTAGGTCTTTGGCAGCATGACTCAATCCCTCCTCGTTAGGTCCATTTCCTCTCTTTTCACCTCTACAACACTCAACTTACTTTTTAGCAGGTCCAAATCTGAAGCTAAAATCATCAAGCTAAAACACAAACTTGTTTAGCATGTTGAGTTCATGAAAAAAAAAAAAGGATTGCAGGTTGTGAACATGAGGTTAGTAGTGGGCAATAGTAATAAGGGAAAGGTCTTTTCAGTCATTCGGATCGATTGCATTATTACTTGTGGGTATCTGCTGCTGCTGGCTCATTATCCGGCAGCCTCTCTGTAATGACAGAGTTGTGTAAACACCACACAGAAACAGCTGTGGGGAATTAGAAAGGTGTTAAACATTCAATGAGTGATGGAATCATCAGTTTAATAGGCAGAACAAGAGAACAGGTGTTTAATGAATAGCTGATGAGTGCAATCAATATGAATGACTGAGAAGAGCTCCTCGTTTAGTAACTGCACACATTGACGACGTCAACACATTATAAAGACATTAAGCCTTTGGAGAGCTGAAGAAGACATCAGTAAAAGTGTGGTTCTAGCCCTTCTGATAACCCCAACCCAACGTTTTCTCTCAGCGAGGTTAGAGGCCAGCCAATAATTAGTAATAACTAGCAAACATTTTAAGTAAGAAAGGCACGTGTTAATGAGCAGAAGTCTGTATTAAACAGTGCTTTTAAACTGAACACATTTCAGCCTCTTATCTGTTCAGAAAAGGGCCTTTCTGTGAAGAATTGTATTGCCTGGAGCTATGATGAGCCCATTACTTTTAATATAGGTATGAACCACAATCTTTAGCCTTTATGTGCAGATATATTTTGCCTTCTGGTCACTGGATCAAGATTTATTAAATTCCCGTTGGAAGCTGCTCCAAACAGCATAGAGCTTTTCCGGCTTGCCGTTGACCAGCACAGATGGTGACAACAGTACAAGTAGTGAGGATTACAGAGTGGGCAGATGGCAGTCATGGCAGTGCCCAGGAGAGAGCTGAACGGCTCAAACTCAAGTGGCAAATACAGCAGGTAATCAGAGCAATATGGTGGAAACGTATTATTATCTAAATATTTCTTATTCACTGAGTCAGATTCATGTCACCATTGTCTAAATGGTTGTCTGAATCCGATTAGTGGCTGAGCTTTATTTGGAGTGTTGAGAGATTTCAGTTCATCTCTATCACACCTCACTTTTTTCTCGTAGAAAAGCAGATCCACATACTGAATCATTCCCTTCCTTCTAGTAGGATATTGATCTAAGTCAATAAATGAATAACAGGTTGTAACAGACTCAAAGTAACTGTGACTTCTTGTTGGTTTAGTATGAGAGTTGTCTGAGGAATCAGTGTCGAGCCAGCATCCTCTGATGCTGTGTGGTTTTGAAATCTAGGTCATCACAAAACTTGTCATTACAAGCTATAACCAAAGATAGAACATAGTCTTAAAATGGCATGAGATGAGATTATACTCGGCCACTGTTGACTAAAATACGTTGGTGTAGTTTTCTGGACTAGGTAGTTTCCTTAAATTATCTGATTATGCTCAACACTTTTGATCATTGTACAAGTGAAATGAGATGTCAGTGCAGCGGCATAACAGTTTAAACCAACAGTTTCATCCTAAAAATGAATTGTTACAAAGAAAAATGACACTACGTCATAGGAATTATAAGGAATTAGGAATTCTTCCATACAGTGCCTACTCATACAGGATTGGTCATGTCATAAATTCTCCAATTTTCTTAAAATATTGTTTACGGTCATTAGATTTCTTGCATCTTATCATACTTGCAAACTAGTGCAACAGGCTGAGCAAGTATCATACAAAAGACATCATGTCAGAGCAACACTGACATGATTGTGCTTGAGAAAAACAATGGATGATGGGATATTCCTGGGGATTTTGGCACATTTTAGGGGCACTAACCACACCTCTAGCTGTGTTGCTCATTTCACAGTCGCCCAATCCTTGTAAGTTATACCTCATTGTAAAGGTGCTAGATGCAGTTCGTGGAACCTCTATTTCCCTGAGGGAACTTCCCAAAGGGATCAATAAATTTGTCTGAAGTCTGAAGGTGACTAATCATGCTTTCCAACAATGTTTTCATGCAACACCAATTTGTATCATTGAAGGGGAAAAATAATCATCAAACACAGATTTCTTTACTTTTTGTGCTAAGTTTGTTTTGCATTTCTTAAATATGCACTGGAACAAATTTGAACACTTTCCCCTGAAATTAAGTCGGTTGATGGAAAAATATTGTATTAATGATATTTGTGAACCCTGAATGACCTCGGGACCCCTGAATGACTTAGGACCAGGACTGTTTGTTGTGTTTATGTTCCCTGTCCTAAATGACATCTGTAAAAGACTTTATGGCCTTCCTGCTTATCTGGTCAACCAGATAACATCTATGACATGAGCTATTAACTCTATACAAAATCAAAACTGGGAGGTTGAATACTTTCTTTTAAAAAATAAAGATCCTTGGAGTTGATTGGACATTTACCAAAAGTTTTATTTTAATCTGGTTAATAAAAGTTGCCAATTAGTGAGCCTAGAATTGATTACATTCATCCCGTGTTCCATAAACTGGGAAAAGCTTTGGGTTTTTTGTGCCACATAACTAGCTGATAAAGGGGCGCTACATAGATCTGGGAAAAAACCATGGAAACCAAGGAGAATTTATACTGGGAGGTAGATAAGTATAAGTAGATCCAGGTGGGTAACACGTACAGAAAACAGGTGATAATATGGTGAACAAGTGACAAGACAAGACATTATTTTGGGAATAATGACAGATAACAAAACCAATATGAAACAGACTAACCACCAGAATACAAAATGATACACACAAAATAATAAAGCTCAATGAGAACTTTGGCAGATACTGACTTAATGCAGGAAAGAGATAAAGAAAAGCGAAACATGTCAGCAAACCTATAATCAAGCTAAACCAGAGGATCTGATTCACACAAAACAGACTCATGAAACAAAAAGACAAAGCAAAACTCAGTCTTCTTACACTTTTTGTAAAGTAAAATATTTAGTATGAGCAGTAATCCACAGTCAGAATAAACATGAATGCTCATATGTAGCGCGACTCAGCTTAATAACTTCTTAGACTCCTGCAGCAGATGCACAATTTTCATTTAAACTGAAAGTACGCATTTTAATCCTCAAAATCTATACACGTTCCAACTGACTTACATCTGGGATCCTCAAGTGAATATTATAAAGTTGGAGCCTCCTACATAAAAAGACAGCAGCAAAGAATCTATATATTCTTCAACTTTAAAATGAGATTAAACGCAACCAATGACTAACCTGCAGCGTACATGACTGCAAGCATGATGGAGGAGATCCATGCGATCTGACTGTAGGAGGCATTGAAGATGATCTGGATATCTTTGAAGAAGACCGTGATGGCTTTGGGGAAGGCGTAGGAGAAACCGATGGAGATGAAAGATGCCAACACCACAGCCCACCCCCACCCACCGTCAGGTGGGGGCACAGCAGGACTTGTGGCTGGGGGTGGCATCACTGGCCCACCTCAACGCTATTCACTGCAATGACAGATGAAAAAAAAAACGGATATAAAATGAATGTTCATAGAGGAGAGAATTTGCATAATGTTTGCTCTTCTTTTTCTTCTGTTCATTCATCAATTCTAGGAAGCTTTAAAGTTAGAACCAATTAAGCTGAGATAGTGTTTATAGGAAAATGTCACAGATCATTAAACTGTATGGATGCACCACCAGCTTCAGCTCATATTGATAGTACACACACAGCTGTGTGATTATAAAACTTTGTCCTTTGTGTCATTTAAGTGCAAACCAATAAAGTGACACATAAAGACATACCACAGCTCCACATCCTAGAAGAGATGTTTGCAAACACACACATACACACACACAATACAACTCATTTCAGAGGGCTGGCACTCACTCTGCCTGAGAAACCAGACCTGCCCCGCCCAGTGTTCACCTTGAGCCCGCACTCCCAGGTGGTAATTGGAAACAGGCAGAGGCAGTCAGGTGACAGAAACTTAGTGACAGGCGGCTTATAATCAGGTGTGTTTACTGTAAACACATCATAATTACATTAAAAAGAAGGACGCACACAAAGCAGCACTGTCAACACCCACATTAGAGGCTTAAGTGTAAGAACCGGCTACCTGTCAAGATGAATAATACTAAAATACTTGAGAAAATTCCCTGTCAAAACGCAACGAACAAATTAAGGTTCTAAAAATATTCAATGTGTGCTGATGTGCTGTGGTTGTTTTGGGGGTCTTCTAACGTCAATATGACATTACTTCGAAATCACTGGTCCTGAAGAAGACTGGACTTGGGATGATCATTTGCTATGTTGTGCTCAATGTCAATGACCTCTTTTGCATGTCAAATATTGATTATTGAAATGTTCTGTTACAACAAGAATAATTCTATTTTGAGTAGAATATCTCTCTTTATCTGCATAACTAAATTTTTAAAAGAAAGTCAAACAAACTGAATGATGAAATGAGATTTCTGTCAGAAAAGAAAAAAATTGAAATACAATGTTATTGTTTTTTACACTGCTTTCCCAGGATACATGACCCGATTCTAAAATAAAAACACATCTTGTGCTCAAACTGGCCTGGTGAATGAAAATATTATCCTGAGTATGCAGGCCTTGTGTTGACCCTTTAATCAAAGTTAGAGATTATGTATTTTTCCAGAGTTCCACACAGTGGATCTAATCCACGCTAATCAGATTACAGGCTGTCCAAAGCAGCACTCGGTGGAGATACTGGTTTTGATTGATTGAACGTGACGACAGTGCACAATGGATCATTGGAACTCATAAGAAGCTTAAGTTGATGGGTTCAAATATGAAGCTCCAAATAGAAAAAACACATAAAAGAGCAGAGACTGAATTAAAAAAAAAAATACGGGGAAACATCCAGCTTTACAGAGCTGGTTTATCATCAGCCATATAAGTACATAAGAAGTCCAGCAAAGCAAAGTCACTGCCCAGTCATTACAATGTCAACACTTCCCACTTTTGATTTCCTAGTCCAGTTTCTCCTATCTCTACTGTGTCCTTCGCCTGATGCTGCTAACTGCAAGAGCAGCTGACAGATGAGTGACAGCCAGGCTGATGAACAGACCAGAAAGTGTGACCCATTCCCACAGGAAAGAGCTTCATATAACTTGAAAGACCATTTCTGGTAGAATATATTCCAAATTAAATAAAAGTCACGATGTCTGGTAATAACAAAACTTCATGGGGATTTTCCTTGTCAGAATTTGCACCATGTACATGTCAAAGTTCAGGAGCTCCAGCATTTTATGGCAGCACGTCTTAATGGAGGATCAATACCACTGGTGTGTAAGCATGTCACATGATAATCAACAGAGGCTAACTGTTGTAAAAACAAGAGAATACGTAAAGTAAGACTTGACTATTTGAAGGCACCTAGCAGCTTCAGAGTTTCATCTGAGTCTACAATTCATTCAGGCACAACACGTGAAAGGTCACCTGCATCTTGGCCGGTGGTCACAACTGTATATAGTATAGTTTATCCGATATCCTGCCTATAAAATGCATCACTTTCAATACCAGTGTTGATTTTTTTTTTTTTTATCTATTTATTTGTCAGGGAAATTGCATTTATGCATAGTTACAAAAAATTATAATTTGATTGTAGCTGATGCCAACCAAACAGAGTTTATAGCAACAGCTAATTCACAACTCCTACCCCTGGTTGGGCCTTTCTATGCAATACAAATACAGTAATACAGTAATACATAACACACTTATATAAAGATATATAAAACCTACTAAAACACAGTACAAAGTCATTCATTCATTTGCACACACACACACACGCACACAGTGCTATTTACAAATGAGTACAATTCTGGTTGGATTTCAGCCAAGACTTAAGCCTAGAGGCGAATGTTTTAAACTCTAATATGATCTTGAGTTCTGTTGGTAATGACTTCCATAACTTTGCACTTTTGTAGGAAAAGGAAGACTGACCAAAAGTAGTTCTGCAGAGTGGAAGCTTACAGTTGTGGTTGATGGAACCTCTGGTGACCCTGTTGCTGTTTTGCCTCTGGACAATTGAATTAAGACATATGACATCCATATGATACCAGGAGTCATCATCTCTGAACAATCAGTGTATGCATTTCATGCAGATCAAGTCAGTATTTATCAAGATACATCAGTTTGGGCCAAAAAAAGAGGAGTGATTTCCTGACACGATTTAAATATTGTTTAATTTGATCAACACAGAGTCAACAACAATCACAAAACACGAATCTCAAATAAGCACAACACAAAATCTTATTCTACACGCATCCGAGGAGACAGCCTGCTTTCTCCTGACATGAGCTAATATAAACCATAATAAGGTTCCAATAATCATATCATCCAAACTTTAAAAGTTCATCCCACCTAAGAAAATGTTTAATAAAAATATAACACTGTGTGCCTGCATGTGCATTTATGTGTGGCTGGTTCCATCAAAGACCTACCTTAATAGTTAGACAGAAAGCCTACAAGACATGTCTTTGTAGAAAAGACCATCACAGAGTATCAGGTTTAATTAACAATAAGGGGCCACAGCTGAGAGAGCAGTGTCACATTTCAGGTCAGGATCAGTAAAGCTGGAATAGATATGTTTGACTATTGTGTTGGGGAACTAAAAGAAAACACAAGTCATGCATGTAGGATTTAAAGTCGCTGGGTTTCAGAAGCTTGTGTTTGGATTTACTGTTTCCCACCGTTGTGGCAGTTTCCGGAACAACGAAATACAACTTTGTTCAAATAGAAGGAGCCTGCATGGATCTGAGTAAGGAAAGCGTAGAATAACACACACCAGCTCATGGAAAAATATTCGCCTGTTGTGTTGCTGTGTAAATATACATACGTGTAAAATGCTTATTTCTACTGCATGATAGCTCTTTTAAACCAGCAGTTTTGGTTGATATCTGTTATCAGATATGATCAGTGCAGCATCTTCATAGATTTACATTGATAGTGCTTTTCATTTGAACCCTGCAGTTCTGGGCAGTAACAGGCTATACACATTTTTGTCCGTCTGTTTAAAACTGTTTAGTGCTTTCTAACTTATGTGGGTATGTTGCTACAGTGTTTACATGTGCAAAAATACATTGTAATGCACTTGTATTGATAACTAGCTATCCTAGTCAGTGAACAAATCTTTCTGGTTTTCAGTGCAACATCATCCCAAGCTCAGAGTTCAGGTTTCCATTGCAAAAAGAATGCAGCATAACATACGCATAATGATATCCAATACTTATTTTCCTTCTAACTTAATTTTGGTAGCCACCAACTTCCGAGTGGTTCTTAAATTTTTAAAGGCTCAAGTTTCCCTACCAACTTGTTGCTAACCTTTTTTTTTTTTTTCTTACTGTGCCGTGCAGCTACCATGTCTGAGTTTATCAGACGATTTCTGCCTCCCCGTGTAAATAAGGCTAATGAGATTAGAGACAGTAAATCAAAACTGTAAAGATGTGGATGCTCATCATAAACTGTCATAAACTGTTTTGAATCCTCAAATTCTGAACAAAAAACACCAACATGGTTTAATCCATTAAAGGTGACCGTACCTGGATAGCAAGCTGAAGCTGGAAAGAGATACTTGAAACCTTAAAAGACTCTTTGAGGCAAACTAAAAAAATGAAGTATATAATCATCTTTACAGCAATCAGCATATTGATATGAGCTGTGGTACTATATCTACTTCCATAAAAAGATTAACTGAGTTAGATTTTAAAGCAACACTACTGCACTTTCGCAGATTTTTGCACTTTGGTGCCCCCTAATGAAGGCTAATTCGGCATCTGTCTCGTATCCTGTGTCTTCTCTGAGCTCTCTCCAGACAGTAAAAGTCAGTCCAATATTGACTCATATCTTGCTGTGTCACTCTCTCTTTTTCTTTTCCTCGCTTCTTTCGATAATGTCCTCTCGCGTTTCTTTGCTGAATCAGTCATGGTGAGTGTTCAAAACAGCATATGTGTTGATATTCAGTTGCTGGCACGCGACGCTGTGCTGTAAAGTAAATGCAGCTGTCACGTGATGCCCTGGGCGGGACAAAAAAGTTGCTAAGTGCGGTTCATTAATGTCAGTGTACCATCAAAACAAATCAGAAGCACAGAGTTTTTAGGTTGGAAAGAAATTGTGTTTTTAATTGTGAGTTTGTTGGATACTGTATTTTTTTGGTGTTAACCCCATGTGACCAGATGTGGTATTGCACTTTCAGGCACTTCATTATATTTTTACTTTCGCCCCGTTTCCACCAAGGGGTCCGGCTCCGGACAGGACGGTTTGGTTCGGTAAACCCTGTTCTCTGTTGCATTTCTACAATCAACCGGACCCTTACATGGTAGGCAGAAAATAAGCTGGATAGCGATAGATTTGTCAGCTGCGTAACAGCGTGATATCCTAGCGTCACAATGCCTTCCTTGAATCATAACGAAGAACTCAACACCAAAAAAAAGGACGAAAATGGCAAACATCCAACAGTTAACTTAAAGATAAACAACATACAGCTTTTAAGCATTGAAGATACAACTCCTGAGCTCAGCATTTGCTAAAATCCAATAAAGTAGAAATACGCAGTGAGTTAAATGCCATCCAGACAAACATGTAATATAAGGGCTGACAGACTATACAAAGGGGAAATTTGACCTCTAAAGTCAGCAGTTACCAACATGAACATCACTCCCCCACCCGCTCCATCCAAGTCTCATGCTGCGACTTAAGTTATGGCAAAGCAAGATTAGCACTAAGGTTACCTCCTAGTAACACAACTCACTTTGTTCTAGAGGTAGTTCATCATTAACACAATCAGGAACTCCCTAAAGGTTGACTTTGTCAGCATTTACATGAACACTGAATGTAACAGTGCTATAATCTCACTACAGTGATCAGGTAAGCACACTTCACCTTGGTCAACAAACAGGAGAAATGCCACAGAAACAACAGCTCCCTCTGAAAGCTGCTAACAGGCTCAAAAAGCTAACAGGAGGGGGTCTTCCTTAAAAACTACACTAATACTTTAATAACCTTTCTACTAAACTCTCCGCCTCTGCACTTTGAAGTCCTTGAGCTAATTCCTAAGGATGAGCCTTGATTAAATAAGTCCACTTCACTTTTCCTAGTGGGCTGACAACGCCCACATCCAACAGCCAATCCAGAGCTTCTTCCCTGCCACACACCTCTGGGCCACTAATAAAGGTCAGAGGCTTGTAGCACTGTTCCCTCTTTGTTGGAGCATTTGTATAAAGTTTTACTGAAACCAGTATGAGTGTGCCTGAGTCTTTGAATGCAAGTGATATACGCTCCTAATATGGAATACAATACCTCATTGTGTATCAGGCTGTTTCTGCACAACAAGCCAACAACAATCTTCCCCTCAGTAAACCTGGGGAAAGGACGTGAACTTGAAATCTGATACAAGTGTGAAACAAAGCTCACCTACATTTTGCACAGGAGCACAACCTCGTCTGTGTCTTACACTACAATCACAACTCCCTACAATCGTCTAATGTCTAGCATTAAGCAGAAGCTGTTGGCAGAAACGTACACACAACGTATTCACTTTGATTTGTTGAGTTCAATTTTAAAGTGTCCTTGGGTTTCCTAAAATGGGCTTTTTTTAGATATATTATCTTTTTAAAGTTATTTCATTGGTGCAGAAGTTAAAAAAGTAATAAAAATAAAAAAAACTGTTTTTTGTTTTGCCTTAGATTAATTTCACAACACTATGAATGTTTTATATCACATGAATACTTTTTATAGGTCTTTAAGTTTTATTTATTTCTATCTTTTGATGCAAAAATATCAAAATAATAGAAAACAAACAAAAGAAGTCCAACTAATTCAAACTAAATCCCTTCTGCTCTGTAAACAATAAACTTCATATCAACTCTGGATTTCTCTTAACAGAAAACAGATGAAAAAGACTACCAGATCTCTACCTGGACTTGGGAGACTTCTCTCAGTAAATACATCATTAAAAAGTTTTTCAACATTTCTTCTCAACCTGAGTAGAGAATTTGGAAGCACATGGAAAAGAAATGGCTAGCTTTTCATTCCCAGAAGTTCTTTAGCAGAATAGCTGCTGTTTGAGACGGAAAGAAAAAAAACGTGACCATACAGCAAAACAATCCATCAATACTTTTCTAGTTTTTCTCATCTGTTTAATGTAACATTCAGTGAACGCTACCGAACGTGTCACAGCTGTGAGTCCAACCTGAGTTTTACATTAGGTAAACTACTGTGCATTCAACTTCACTTTAGCATAAAAAGCTGGTGGTTATCCTGCAGGTGGTGAAACATATTTGATGCATTTCCTCCTTTCACTGCAAAAAGCTGCTTTACAGGCTGGCGAGTCGTCCTCCATATCCTTTTATGGAAAGTGACAATATTGAGGGATCTTTAGGATAAATCATTTGTAGCGTTTAATACTGTGATTTATTGTGAAATTAACTGATCGTGACATCCATAGTTTCTACAGAAACCCAAAAGGGACAAACCCATCACCCAGCTTGTCAACAATTAACCTGACCTATAGCTTAAATAGACAATTTAATTACATTACTCTCCTCATTACAGTACACAGGCACAAGTGGGGATGTAAATTATTGACCAAATTATGAACAACTCCACTACATTAAGTGGCAATATGTCCCTTTCCAGGATGTGTCGGACTTTTTCAATATCCTACATCAGACCAAAACTGACTAAAAATATTTAGCTAGTGGTAAATTACTACTGTTGAGGGAGATAATCTGACCTCTTTACGAGTCTATACATTTACAAATGAGATGCACAATATCCCTTACATCTATTCCCTGTTGTTTTCAGTTTCTCCGTCTATGTACCGCCTTTTTCTGTTATTTTCCGGGCCAAACACAACCTATGAATCCTAGAGTCATAGAGCACCTAGGTCAATCTGAGTCCCATTGAATATATACATGCTGACGTAATTTGATTCTCAACCACATTATTTGCATTTGTTAATTGAAACATTTATTATTGCACAATTTTTGTGGGACAAACACAAACATGATTATTTTAAAATTTCGATTTTAGATATTCTAACACAAACAACCTTTTTTTTTTTACTTCATGTAAACAAACAGAAAGACTAATAAGGCTTTAGCATTTTTGGAAGAGGAAAGTGAGGGATTTTCAGTTGGATACAATCTGCAACTTTGCCACAAGATGTGTCCTACAACTTAGCTGTGATAGAAGCATCATCACCCTGACAACCAGTATCTGAGTCAGACATAAAAGAAAATCCTAATATTCCTGCCCATATGTTCAAAGAGGCCATTGCTTCCCTCAGAAACAAACTGTGTGGACAATGTCAACCAAAGAGTGTTTAGGCTACCTACAATTACACACGCCCTTACTTGAAATAAAGACCTTCCAGAAAGTCCTCAAAAACTGGAAAACATATCTATAATTTACTCTCTGTGATTCTAAAGAACTAAGACTCTCACGTTTCAGAAAATAGGTCTAATAGCTTAGTACAGAAGACTATTTCCCCCTGTGTAGTAAACAAGCAACAGGCAGACGTTAAGCCAGTTAGCTAATTCCAGGAAGCTGCTGCACCTGGTCAAGATAATGTCAAACACATCCTACCATAAAACCACACAGTGTTGTTTTTACACTTCACCCTGTGTTCAGATTAAACAAAGCAGATAATAAATGTTAGTTCAAGGTACTGGAACAATGGATGTCCTCTTCTGGTCAACTCAATGTGTTTTAGGACTTGCACATCCTGCAATTGCTGCCCTGGGCCACACAGGTCGCTGTTAAGAATATTTTTAAAACAAAAGGTATGATGCTCTGCCAGAGCAAACTAGTTGAAAGAGGTAAAAACAACAGGTTGTTTTTTGTTGTTGTTTTTTTTAGTCACGCTTCAGGAAATGACCAACTGCCTGTGTGGTGTAAAACCCATAGACTAAATAAACAGAGTGTGGTTACACACTTTCCACCAGAATGTAACATGTAAAGCTATTTTTACAGCTCATCAGCTGATGAGAAGAAGTGCAACATCCCCCACTTGTCACAAACCTGCTGTGTCGGGGGGGGGGGGGGGGGGGGGGGGGACAATGTTCATCTTACCAACTTGATGATAATAAACTTAATAAGACGCGCTAAGCTGTAGCCCCCATTGGAAAAACTAGAGCTGAAAAAGTGATGCAACAACACGCAGAGTGATTCCTCAGCACTGCAGCGTAATCATATGATGCTGCTGATGTAAGGACAGGGACCGGATGAAGCCAGTCTTAATTCCCCGGGCCTGCATGGGCTAAACCAGGCGCTCAAAGTAGCCGAAATAATGTACATGTACGAATTTAGATCTACTACATCCAACTCGTTCCCCATCCGGATTTAATCGAAAGCAAGAAGACACCAATTCCCACCTCTTTCAAAGGTTCTTGAACGCATCGTAAAATGTCTTCAGCCATCCAACAAGGACACCGAACCGGACTCCAACATTACTCTTATTTACGGTATACTTGCAGGGCAATCGCCGCACAAACTCATCCCTGCGTTTAGAAAATAAACAGACAGCTCAGTTAATCCTCCTGATCAGCAGCAGCGGCGACTCTTTCAGCCTCGTCAGCGTCAAACAAACATTTACTATATATATTTATTTATTTTTTTACCTGTGGGGGAATAGAAACGTCCGTGTGTGTCGTGCGCAGACTGCCGGCTCGGTGACCTTGGAGCGGAAAGATGCGTGTGTGAATGGCTGTATTTGAATTTCCTGAGTGGTGAGCCGCTCAGGCACGGAGACGCGCGGAGCTGCTGCGCGCGGCAGAGGGCGGCGCTGCTTGCCTCCGTCTCTATTTTTGCCCAGAGCAGCCCAGTACCGGATTGCCTCAGTCTACAGTGCCGTATTCATTAATTATTCCTCCACCCTGCGCGTGGGTAATGAAGTGTAGAGCCAGAAGAAACAGAAAGGAACGACTCCGAATTTCTCAGTCAAAACAGTCATTGTTCAGCCACGGAGAAATCAAATTACAAAGAGTATAAATACCTTTTCAGTTTCATCTTATCCTGTTAGTCTCGTTTAATACACGTCTGGGCCAGTTTGGGCACTTATGTCGGGCCAGAAGTAGCCCAAATAGGCTTGAAGAGGGGTTGCTGGGTAGACTGGACTGGGGCAGAGTATATGTCGTTTATTCAGTTTCTAAACATCCGCACTCTAAACTGACATGAAAATGGAAGGCACATTCAATGTGATAAAGTGAGTAAAGTAGTACTAGAGTGTAAACATAGATTGCCAGTAAACAATTTTGCACTGCTAACAAACTAAACAGTAAGCAAAGAAGAAGACTATAACCCAACTATGTTCACAAATGTGGCAACCCCAGCAGACTGTTCAAACCTTCACTGAAATATTGATACCTCCTTCTATCTGCCATGGTTGTAAGTGAAATTCGGCACAGTCTAAAGACTATAATTGCAAACGCAAACCATTTTTTTCTGAAGTCATGCACAAACAAATGCAAAACACGAGAGACAGCCATGATAATCACAGTTGTATAATTAAAGCAAGTTCAGTCTAAGCAGGCCTGCTGCCTTTTGATAACAATGGCTGAAGGAAAACAGTCATGTGTCAAGCTATTTCAGCACCATATACAGCAACAATGCAGTATGCAATGTGTGTGTGGGAAGACAGTGAGATGTCATGGCTACAAACTTCATTAAACATCTGAGAATCAGTCAAAAACAGAGTATGATGAAGAGATCTGTTGCAGAGGACAGGAGAGGGCCAGGTTCTTCTAGGGTGAGACAAACATCACTCTCTGAGTCCTTTGGTGCTGCAGACAGGTGCTATTCAGGTACAAAAAAAAAAATGTGGAGCTGTTATCAGTGTTTTGAAGCCATAATATAGAATACACTACTTCCAAAAGATTCTGATTCCTAAGTCAGTCACAAAAGAAAGCCATACTTCAGAATTCTCTTAAAATATGGAAATTACTAAGGAAATTATGAATTTAAGTACAAATGTCTCTGCTCATTCCAATTTACCTGAATCTTGATTTCCCCCCTGGTCTAAGACCCAGCTTTTTCTTGGTGGGCTACCAAGGGTATCAAAACTGTGGGAGATGTGGTGTTGAATGGAGCAATTGTGTCTTTTAGCCAACTTAGGAAAAAAATATGATCTCCCTCGAAATATTTTTTTTAGGTATTTGCAAGTCTGCAGCTTCATTGTCTCTACAGTCAAATTGTTCGTAATTGTTCATCAACATTAGAAAAAAAATCCTTTTAAAGTTGTCATTATGTGTATCATTTTCTAAAAGATTATTTCAGAGGGGAAAATAAAAGGTTCAAAACTGAATATGAATGGTATTGCTATTGTTTAGCTATACTGTTCACAATAAAGACAATTAAATACAGAATTTGCTAAAAAAAAAAAAAAAAAGAGGTAATTGTCTCATTTGCTTAATTGAGCAAGTGCATGTAAATGTAATGGATGCTGTAACAGAAAGGAATAACATATTCGGAGAGACAAAAAGTAATCAGACATGTTGCAATTCCAAAGAGACACTCTGGTGGCATTGTTTCTCTTCTTCTTTTTCTTCTTCTTCTTCTTTTATTTATTATAATAATAATAATAATAATAATAATAATAATAATAATAATAATAATAATAATAATAATAATTATTATTATTATTAT
>JAOXYM010000025.1:9523706-9551597 GCA_028567055.1 Leptatherina wallacei
GTGCTCCATGCCCTCCGCCACGCCTGCGCCCACATCCTCTGCCTGCCTGCCTGCCTGCCTGCCTGCCTGCCTGCCTGGTTGCCTAACCCACCACTCCACCAGTTCCCTGGACTCAACTCTCAGTCCAATAAAACCTCTGTTCTTGTTCAAGATTCAGCATTCTGTCTGCTCTTTGGGTCCACCAACTAACCTCTGTGACAGGTGCGCCTTTTAAACGTAACACTCGGGACGCTTCGAGTGAGCCAAATACAAGCGAACTGGTGACAGTTTTCTTCTTTGTTTGTCATGACAAACATGAGATACAATGATACATGTTTCCACTTGGAACACAGTAGTAATCAAGTAGTTACACAGGAAAAAATATGCATCAATAACTCTTTTATAATTGCAATCTGACTCAAAATCAAATCCTGTTGTTTCTGAAGATTCCCACCCCAGCCAGATTGTTAGCCCCATTCCTGATTGCCCTGCTTGTGGATTCTGTCCTCTTTTCATTTTGTTGGGTTAGTCTTATTAAGTATGTCATTGTGACAGTGTGGTCCTGTCAGAATGTTGCAGGAACAAGGAGGGCCTGGGTGGGGTCATGAACCAACCTCCTGGGTGAGAGTCATGCATGCTGACCAGTCAGCCAAAGGGATATCCCTGTGGCCAAGCAGCCAGGGCACATGATCATTTGGTGGCATAGTGACAGAACCTCACTGTCACATCTCTCTCCACAAGCATGTCCTCGTGCTCCGCGCAGGCTGCCACCCATTAGGAATCCATGGACCCACCACTAGTGCTACATGGAAAATGCCAGAAAGGGGCAAGGACAAGGTAGGCCCCAGCCGACTGGTCAGCACGCATGACTCTCACCCAGGAGGTTGTGTGTTGAAGACCCTGCCTGGGCCCTCCTTGTCCCTGCCACATTATTAAAGTTTATTTCCTCCCTTTACATACCTGCCTGTGAGTCCTGCATTTGGATTCTTTGCTTACACACTATGAAGTGCTGTTTGTGATGTGTTTGAAAAAACATTATGAAAACATATGGTCCATCTTCTACAGGGGTTATGAAAATGGCTGAAGCAAAACCTCATGGATAAGAGAGAGGCATGATAAATCCGTCTTACAAGTGCACATGGCAGGTTGCAGTTCAATCCCAGTCCTGTTGCATTGGATTAACACTCACTGTTACAGTCCAGTCATGAAACATGAACATGAAACACTTTTTTTTGCTCAGAAAGTAACACTGTCACAACCAGGAGGACAATAAAATTGCAAATCTTCGGGTTGTAAATGTTTCCAGAGTGTTGCTGGGAGCAACAATAGGATCACGTTTGCTCACGGAGGATAACCATGCTTCTTCTAAAATGATGTCAAATGACTTGATTAAGGAATTTAAAATGAATAAAAAGAGCAATTAAAATCTTACACAGACAGTTATTCTCCAACTCTTATGTCAAACTGAATTATTTGTTTAACGATTAGTTGTGACGTATGATACTTAGTAAAAACAACAACAACTGCAGTATATATAGATAAAAGGTTCATATCTTTACAGAATTACATTTAATCACTTTGCTGCACAGCCTGTCCTATGGGAGGACAAGGGGATGAATCAATATTCTATTCATCAGCCCAGTTTTTTTCTAGCTCAATCCAATTTATCGACATTTTATAATTAAAAATGGTTAAAGACAGAAGCAAATGGAAAATGTGGTTTTACAACAAAAACAATTTCTCTGTGTTGGAAGAAACATAAAAGCTGTCCTGTAAAACATTAAAGCATCTGATTACACTCTAATACTGAATAGAAGGACATGTGTTACATTTTTAGTGCTTTAGAAATAAATGACCCTGACATTTTAAGCATTGAGCGGGGGTTTCTCCTTCAGTCATGGAACCATTCGCCCTCTTTTTTTAAAATACAAATGAGCTACTGTTTGATGAAAGGACATGCCTCAAACCTCTGTAACTGTTACAGAGGCAATTAACCACTCACTGCATACCTTAAAGAAAACATTGAAGCTGCTTATACCCAATGACCTGCATTGTAAGATCACAATACCAAATCTTTATTTAGAGAGTTCAAATATCTGTCACTGGGCAATGGTAGGTATGAGGAGGCAAGGAGAAAGCACCCAAGTGCAGGAATGAAGACAGGAGGCAGGCAGATACTTTATCTCAAGACTTCATCGAAAAGTGACACAAGGTGCCGCCATTGCAGGATTAAAAAAGCACAGAACTAAAAAACTAATGCAGAACAAAAACTATAAACACAAGTTTGATTTACTGGCCGACTGACTAAGAAAGGCATGGGAAAAACCAACAAGGTCAGGATTTAAGAGGATCTAGCAAAGAGAAAAAGAATGGGGTGGGAGTGGAGGTGCCTGCACAGAGCAAAATCGGACAGATTTTATGTTTTTCAATACTACATCCAGTTTTAGTGGTTTGGTTTGGTTTGGTTTTCTCTTGCAGGTAGTGCAACATTACTGAAAATAACTTTTTTGATTCTCCTGAAGCTCCAAGTGAGCAAAATTAAAAATGTATGGTGGCTTGGAAACACTGTTGACAATTTCTAACGTAGCTACAGGCGGATGAAATCGCCTCCCAGGCACTACTGCAGCGCACTGATTGGTCAAAGATAAATATCACTTGTGAGGCAAAAACTTAATAATACGGCAATACGGCCCCAAACTGGCAATGACAAATCAGCTCTTTTAAGTGTGTGATGTTGTCCAGGTGCTTTGGTCTGCTTGAGTAACATAGTGTGCATGTAAAACAAGCCAAGGAAGGTGTGGCATTTCCCAAAGTGAGTCCCCTGGATGTAAATGTGCCCTAAGTTACATTACAGATCACACAAATAAGCTGTTTTTTAATGTAGTCCAAAATAGCAAAAGTGTTTTGGTTCTTACATTTCAAGGTTTCCATTAAACGACGTCTAAATCTTCTTTTCAGTTTATAACAGCTGTGCAGTTTATTACAGCAGTGCAGTGATGCCACCTCAAAACACCAAACAGACTTGTTCATTTACACTAAATCAGGTAATAGAAAGGTGTTTATTTTGCATTTCTCTGACTTTTCAATTGTATGATTTAAATCTTCACTTTCATAAGGAAAAACAAAAATTATCTGTCAGACAACCCATCTAACACATATACTGTCACTAAGCTAATACCTTATTGTTTTCCTACCAACAACCCTTAGCATATCCTCAGAGTTCAATACCAAACAAAGTGTTTGCTTTTATCAACCCATCTTTTCTAGTTGGATTTTCATAGTATATTTTGAATTTTTTGTGTCCCAATTGAGTAACTGAATTATATTTATTTTTTCCTTAGAGTTAAGATGAGTCTGACTTTCATCTCTGTGTCTACAGATTAATGAGTTTGTGTCCTCACACAGAAGAAGAAGTGTCAGTTAACAGTGAAAGCGTAACCTTGGTCAACAGGAAACTGTTGAACACTTTGCCTGGGGGGAACTGACACATCTGCAGGGGCATGAATATCCCATGAAGGGCCTTTTTATGTGGAAATTTAAAAAGAGCACACATCTTTTAACTTGCAAATGAGAAAACATCAGCTGGCTTTTAGGAGTAGAATATCAATTAAATTATCTGTTTGCAACTTTAACGTAAAGGTGAATGAGGTTGTTTTCTGTTCTAGATTAATGGGGAAAATGGGGCTTCTGTCTAATTAACACTATAAACAAAAAATGTGCTCAGATTCCTGCTGTGGGGAAAATATTTCATTAAGTACCAATTCTGACATGAGACGCAACAAAAAAGTCAGCTTCACGCCATATTCAAATGACTTAATGTCTCAAAGTTATTTGTTTTCAATCAATTTAATGACCTGTACATGTTCGAGTCACCAAGTCATTGCAGGCTTTTCTACACCAAGTCAACTGGGAAATATCTGGAGTATCTGAAGTGTTGGTGAACATCTGTCTTGTCCTTTGGGTGTGTAAGAGCCTGCACTGCCAGGTCTCCTCAAAACTTTTTCATTCAGGATCTTGAATCATTGATGTGATTGGCTGTTCAGGGTAGCTGAAGAATCCAGTTCCCTTCGTTAGTGTGTTTTTCCTGAGGCTTTTCTCTGCATCCTTTTATTTTCTTCCAGAACCAACACATCAAACATTAACAACTCCAGTTCCACAACTAAATTCTCACAAGCCATATCGTTGAACAACACAAACAACTGGATAACAACGATATAACTATAAGTAAGCGCTGCTTTATATATGGTTTTTAATTTACACTGTTGTCTGGTTTCCTTGCTTAGTACCTCAAAAAGACTATAGCCCCCTTGTGGACAGGTGAGTCATGCTTTAAAGCAAAATGCAGCTGTCACGTGATGCCTCCAGGCTGGGAAAAAAACGTAAGTAGGATTTCTTAGCCTCCACACTGCAGGGTGATAACAGATGCATATTGAATGTTAGTGTGCCAGCAAAATGAATCAAAAGTACAGAGTTTTAAGGTCAGAAACCTATGTTGTAGCCTATTGCTTTTACAGAGCCAATACAATCCATGTGCTTAAAAGAGATATTATTCTAACCAATAACGCTGTTGTGTCTCAGCTGATTCACCAACGTGCTGTGTATAAGCACAGACTGCTGTATCGCTAAGCTGCCTTTGTTTGGTTTGAGTAACCAAAGGGAAACAATGGAAAGGATGTCAATCTTGTGTTGATAAGGTAAAGCAACTGTTATTGAAAAGAGCTAGTGATAAACAGTAATACACACTCAAGGCCTGTTTACATTACAACGTTACCATGCAAAACCCCAAATTTTTCCTTATGTGTTTTCGAAAAGAAAATAGCATTTACACAACAGCTGAGTGGGGTCGTGGCTCACAAAGTTTAGGAACCACTGATCTAGCATATGTAATCCATGTGTCTTTGCTGGCAGCAGAATTGTTGCACAAATAGGCAGGTTTTGCTTGAAGAGACCAAAATAACTTTAAAATATTCAGCAGCAAAAACAGAACACAGATGTCCGCCATTATTATTTTGTTATCATTTTTTGCATTTTAATAAAATTCCACTCTGGAGCCCATTCTCAAACCTTGGCAGTTTTGTCCACCCAAAACTCTGTTACTGTGTAAACAAGAGGCCAAAACTCAACCGAACTTTTGTGATTTACTGTCCCAGCGTTATCGTGTAAACGGTGCCTTAGTTGTATAATCAATTAACTCAGCAAGTGGAAGACAAAGGTAATACATAAAAAAGCTACACACAGTGGCTTAACAGTACCTGAAAGTGATGTCCTTAGAAAATGTGAAAAAATCCAACAAAGCCCTGAAAAGGGACTGGAGAGATGCATTTGGCCCTTCAGTTGATCCATCTGCTGTTCACTAAAGCCTCTACAGAAATGGTCTCCATGGAAGGGTGGCTGTCAAGAAGTCATTCTTAAAGAAGAGAAACGAGGAGAAAAGGCTGAGGTATAACATATGACACAAGAACTGGACTGAAAATCAGTGGCAACAGTTTTAATAGAGTAATGAATCTTCCCCAAATCCCAGACCCTAACATCTTGACACACAATAGAACAAAATACCGCAATATCCAAAGAATAGCTTTGAAATGTCCTTCAAGACCCCTGAAGAACCATTCTTGGAGACTACTTTAACAAGAAAACTTGTTTAAAAGGGACATTCCCTGTTTTCTTGACAATATCTCAAGGAATATGGGGTGCTTGTACATGCAGTACATGTCCAAAACAGAAATCTGGAATCAAATCAACCAAATTTTAATTTCTTGAACATTTCCCTGATTAATTAAAATCATGAGCTTGGATATTAGATTTTTTATTTTTTTTTAATAATCCAATTAATCAAAAACACTTTCAAAATCTAACTAATAAGTTGATTATGTAATATGGATTAGATTTATTAGTTTATTCATTCATTATATGCCATTTGTTTGACTTTAGTCAGTACTGCTTGAACTACATTTCCCATAAACCCTTGTGGCCCCTCCCATTACATACCTCTGGTGTGTGCTCACGCTGCTCTGCGGGGATCCTACACAGCACAAGTTACCCCAACAGCAGCAGCACGGCCCAAAAGTTTCTTTACAGGAATGGGAAAGTTTGAGAGGAACGCTTTTCTTTCCCATAACTTATCTACGACCCACAGAGCCATAAGGGATTGGATATAAGGATCTACCGGCCGGATAAAACAACATTTAGGATTTTTAACACTTTGTCTTGGTTGTGCTCCGTCTGAAGAAATAACTCTTGGTCGGTGTTTTCTGTGTGGCAGAAACAATGTGTTCCTCTACGCAGCCTCGCAGATTTGCAAGGTTTGCCGTGGTTTTTCTACTGTTTTTGACACTGGAGCGTGGATGTGGGGCCGACACTAGGACGTGCCCCCCTCCTTGCGCGTGTTTCGGGGAGCTTGTGGACTGCGGTCGGTTGAAAAGAGGCCGAATTCCAGCAACGATCCCGGAATGGACAGTTCAACTGTGAGTCTGTTTTAAGAGCTTTCATGTGTCCCATTGCTGCCATAAAAACGTCATTTATTACTTTGTCGATTCTGCCGACGCTTTAGAGCGCTTCTTCAGAGTTACTTGGATCATTTGTTGCGTCTTTCTAATGGTCTTTCTTCAGCTTCAGTCTTTCTTCTTGGAATGAGGCACAGAAATCACGTTAGAAATCTGAAAGAAGTCATATAAGTCACAAAGAAGTGCCAGATCAGAATTGGATTCTAATGGGCCTCATTTTAATATAGATATGGATAATCTAATTAACTTTAAACAAATTAAACCCCTTTCTGTCAATGCTGAAGTTATTTAATATTTCTAAATGTGTTGCCTTTATAAGAGCTTTTATTTATTGTCTTATTCTTAAAAGCAATTTGCCATTCATCTCAAGGCCAACGAGGAAGCATTACATATTGATTACACATTAATTACACATTAATTAATGTCAGTGCCACCAAGCAACTTGACAAGATTATAATTGATTTTGAAGGAATCATTCCTAATACTGAATGCATTGTGTTGTGCTCAGGCTTCTAGTAATTACAGTAACAGCGTTAGCATAGTTATTATTTCAATCAGTATTCTAATCTTAATACAGTTATATGTTTTTGCTCTTTGACACTGTGATTATATCCTTATTTTTTAACCAGCAACAATCACTGTGTATTCATTTGCTCTGAAACATGAACTGTGAAAGCATGAATCAGATGCAACTTGTCAGCTGTGTTGAACTGATTCCTGAAGACACATCTTATTACTTTGCTGTTTATCTGTTGGTTCCATAAGTAGAGATTGAGGTCAGTTTGAAGCCTGTTGGACCTGCAACACCATTTGCAACTTTAACAGCGTGTTCCTTTCTGTTTTCTACTTTGCAGATAATTAATCTCACTGGATTTTTTTATTGTCCCACATTAAGATGGAGTACTTGATTTTTATTGTCCTGTGTTAGGCTACAGCTCTTGATTCAGTGCCTGGGTGAAGCTGTTGCTGCTGCTGCTGAATTCAGTTTTTCTCTTACTGAAATGTGCTGCTCTGGAAACTTGAAGTTGCCAGAGAAAACAAACCCAGCCTGAGCCCAGTAACCAAGGCCTGATCTTCCAAAGAAAATGAAAAAAGGCTCTACACGGGGAAAAAATTCTTTTCACTCTGGCATGCTAATTTACGAGTGGCTCTCCAGCACATCTTAAACCCCTTAAACCGCCCGAGCCTTTGTTTTCCAGCACCCCATTATTTCTGCTGAATTAGCAACACTCGAGCCAGCAATGGTACTGATTAAGGAGGAGCATGTAGGATTAGTTTTGGAGCAAACTTGCAGAAAGAAAAGGGGGGATGGAGAAAGTAGGAAGGAGTAAAAGAGTAGAGCATGAAGTGGGATTAAGCCATGATTATCTGAGAGGTTGTTGGGGGAGAAACAGGCTAAAGATTAACTTTAAAGTTTTTTCTTGCTATTAAGCATGTCTCAAAACAGTTGCATTAAGATTAAAATACAAAATTAAGAGTCCTTGTTTTTTTGTTTTTTTTACTAGTTTGAATTGAGGAATTCTATTTCTCAAAATTATAACATATGAATTAAAGATGAAATGCATAATTAAGATTGAAAAAAAAACTTTGGATAAGCACAGTACTTTTTTGTCAATAATATTTTTAGAAAAACTTGTGAAAATTACATTACATTAGGGTAAAGTTATTTACTTACTTTGCTGTTTTAAGAATCTGGTTTTAGTTCTTGGGACTAGGTCTAATCCACTGGTTCCTAGGTGGATTCCCAGGTTTTTAACTAGCTTGAACTGAAGAACTCTTGTGCTCTTAACTGTAACACATGTATGAATTAAAGATTAAATACATAATTAAAATTTTGATTCGTAAAATAAATACTTCGACCAAGTAACCGTCATTTTCAGTGAAAAATATTTATTTTTTTTTATTTCTGAAAATAACATTAGGGATAATATCTGTTAGCATTATAGCTAATGTTAATGTGTGTTAGCTGTGTAAGCTCATGTCTGTAGGTTAATAACTAGCCTTTTTTAATTACAACAACAATCCTGTTGTCATCATAAAAACAAACTACATAATTACTACTTATTATTACATTAAGTTTGATGTTTGGCTTTCTTACTTTTTTGTTTAGCTAGCTTGTTGTCAATGTAACAACTTACTTCCTTATTACTTTTTACCATGAAAACCACATGAGAAGAGTATTTTCTCTCAGTCCGAATTGTTTCTGAAACTTAAATCCTCTGCTTTCCGGCACTTTTTGAGCAGTAATGACAGCTCTTACAGCTTAAAGAGTAGCCCATTCATTCACATTTCAGTGTCTGATAAGGAATCCATGCTTTACATTTTCACCAGAGCAGCAGGTACAGGCTGAAGCCTGAACGCAGCCCTGGGCGTTATCTTGCTCCACTCAGAGCCTGCTTTGTGAGGGAAATGGAAGTGTAGAGGCTACTCAGAGTTTATCTATGGAGTATGATAGGACACCTTTCTCATGTGACTCCCAGTGCTGGAGCTACAACAACAACAACACATAGCTGCACGCCTGGAAAGAAAAAAAAGGAGGAAAGGAGGGGGAGCGTTAGCTTAAGCGAAGCAAGTAAAACTGTGCTTGAGTGGTTCGTGAAACTTTCCACCAAAGAACAAAAACAGGCCCTAGAAAATTCAGCAGGGGTGTTTCAGCCGTATGAAAGGCGTCCCTCTCGCTTTTCCCGACATTGTGAATACATTACCAGTTGTTAGCCCACCCCCCTGCCCCCCCCCAAAAGCTCCTTGATGGATTCCAGATGAGGGAGGTAAGATGGAGGAGGAGGGGAGGTGTAAAAAAAAAAAAAAAAAAAAAAAAGTGTCTGGCACCACAGCGTTGCTTGTGCGCAGCAGCGTCAATAACTCTACCGCTTTATGGCGCATGAGACTCTGCATGCCAGACTTCTTGAGCTGGTTTTCAGGCTCTTTTTTTTGTTTAAAAACCAGGCTGCAGACACAAGAGTCTCACCCCCGGTGAGCTGCAGCCGAAGCAGGCTCAGACCAAACCAAAACCCAGAGCAGGCCTAAATGACCAATATCCAAGTCTTCCACACACAATAAGCAGTGTTTGCCTCCAGAGGACAAACAGCTTTGTAGAGTACAAATAATAAGTTTCCAAAAATGTGCAAAACTTCAGAGGAGCTCTGGTTGTTAGAGGTTTCTGAGGTCTTGTTCACTACCAATTATCAATGAAAATACAAGTTTTGATACGGCTACATTTGGTTTTAAAGATTTATAAGTACTGAAAGTCATAATAAGAATGTGACTGATTCAAGTCCAGACACCAGAGAAAGACATCTTGGACTGAGACTGCCAGTATTTAAGTTCTGTTGACTTCTCTCATCAGGTTTTGGTCTCCATTTAGTACAAAAAAAAAAATCTTTCTCCTTAATAACTTTTAAGCTCGTCTATTTTGGCCCTGCTCCTCTACTGAGGCCTGGATAGGAATTGAGCTATTTTGGCACAGGCCTTCTTTTCTGTGTTACAAAGGAGGGATGAAAAGACACAACCAGGCCTTTAACTTTTAAGCCTTATTAGGGGGAGGGGGTTAAAATTAGAGGCGGATTGTTTGAGAACTTTGTAGGTTGGCCTCAGATGTTTGGACACTTGAAGCTCGTATCTGCTCAACCTGACACAGACTTTGATATAGTTAAAAAAGACACTTGTTTGAGACGCTGGTTCTGGACTTCTTTGCGTCTTATTCTTCTTTTTAAAAGTATGTCAGCAATAAATCTAGTCTGTACTTGTACTTACCATTCTGTTTTTATTAAATCACCATGCAATATTTCTCTTAACTTCCGATATTATTGGCATAATAACACAAAGAATTTGTATATCATGATGTTTACTGTGGAGACCCAAATAGAAAATGGGAGCACTTGAAAAAGATGTATACTTTATACTTAGTTTATATATAGTTTATACTTTTTTGTTCATACTTTTTTTTCCTCACAGGGACCTGAGCCATAACAAGTTGTCGGTGCTTGATGTGACTTTGTTTTCCAGACTGCAACATCTTAGAGAAATGTAAGTATGCTTGTTTTTTCCAGTGAATACAATTTTTTCTGTTCCAATTGCTCTACATACGATACTTATTTCTGATCTGTCTGCTTCTCATCAAATAAAGAAAACTGAATCACAATGAACTGGAGGAAATACCAGACTTCGGCCCCTGTTCTTCAAACATTACAACATTAATTGTGTAAGTAAAACTTAAATTGTTAAACTTGTCTTGATTCTCATCTCAGCTCGGTGTGGAGTTTAATCCTCCATCACAACTGTCATTGCTGGTTAAAGTAGTGAGCTGGGAAGTGGCTCCTCCTCTTTACTTCCCTCTGTAGAGCGGCCCATTTGACTGGACTGATTCCCAGGCAGGGCAGTCAGAGACATGGCAGGCAGCCCCAGACGGGTCAAGTGTCTGAAGACAAATGTCATCAGCAGAGTTGGAAATATTTTGTTTGGTGGCTTTCCCCGCTGTTGCTGTATTTTCTATCTGGAGGCAGTGACACAATGCTGAAAAGACAGAAAATCTGTTCTGTTAAAATGAGCAACATCCACATTCTGCGATTTTTATTTTATTCAGATCTCTGATCAAAATATGCATTTTTTATTGGCCTTCTATAGGACTTTAAAATGTATGTTGGTCACCTTAAAGTTAATTTAATGCCACTTTTTTAATAGCAAAGTACTGAAGTTTACCTCCCAGTTTCACTTGACTCATTTTTCATCTTCAGACTTCGACCAAGTGATCCCCTGGCATAGTTTTTGCAATATGTGCTTTCGGAACAACATCAAACATCAGTGTTTGAAACCTCAACAATTTAATTTGCTCTCTGTGGCGTGTGTCTCGATCCAGTTTGAATTAACTTAGGAAGAATGTGCCTGTCTTACAGCTATATGAGACATATTCTTCATCAAGCCCCAGCATGAAGGCTTGCAGCAGCCGCAGGGCACACAGCCTCAGTCAATCAACAAATTGTATGCAGGTTCAGCACAGGGGTCGTACCTCCAGCTACAGATTTTCTCTTGGCAGAGAAACATGAACGGAACTACTTCATTTTATTTCACAAAAACTCTTCACACTGAAAAGGCTGTAGTTTTCCACACAGTTTAAGGGTGTGTGGGTGTGGGGGGGGGGGGGGGCTGTTTGAATTTATCTATACTTTGCTTGCTTGTGTTTTAATTATTAAATTTGGTTAAACTTAACTTGTGCCATACAAGTTAGCTTACCAGACTCCACATATACTGGACTTTTTGCATTGTTAATAACTTAATATTACAAATTATATATAGGTTTTATTGGCAATCTGAGGAGTTTTGCTACACAGCCAATGCTAAATATGTTAGCTACATGATTTTCCGTAGTTGTGAGCTATTTATTAGCCAGGAATTCCTGAGACATCTGTCTTTCAATAAAATTTTCATTAAAGTAAAATGAAACACTTTACATATACAACAATTTTTTAAAAAGTATTTAGGTTCCATTAAACCATGATTACAGAAAATAAGAAGTCCTTTGACACAGTAATTCTAGAAATATTGACTTAAAAATCTAAGTTTCCAGTCCTACTAGACCAAATAAGGCTACATCAAAACTTACTGTATAACATGATAGTAGTAAATAACTTACTGAGTTTTACAGTGCAGTCAAGTAGCCATTTAAATGTTAAGAAAAGGTGTACTTTTTCGTAATACCATGGACCATTCTTTACCGATGAGAAAATGCCGTCCTAAGGTCTTATGGCCACAACCTGTAGTGTTTTCTCAGAGACTATTCATTATTTAAAGGTAGGTATTAAGATTCTTGTAAATACATGAGGAAAAGATGGTGTGTGTGAGCAACCATTCTTAATCATACAATATACATTTTTGCCTTTATGTTATAGTTTTAAACTAGCTGCCAACCATGGATTGCCACATTAATACAGTCAATATGAAAAAGCTTGGTGAGCTTGCACTAGGCAAAGTATAACTCACTCTTTGTAGTCTATTTTTGGAAGAGTTGTAGTTTTACTACAGGAAACACCATCTGCATTGTAGAAAAAGTGTGGTCAGATTCTCCTGATGTGGTGTTTTTTTTCCCCAAGTCCTTAAAAATGTGTCTTAGTTTGCCACTTTAAAAGTAATACTGAGTGGGAAACGGAGACAAAGTAAAAGAATTTGAGATAAAAGTTTTAACCGGAGTTAAACTACTTGCGACTTGCTTAGCTGGAGTTTTAACAAGCTATTTAAGCTAATAGCTTCCAGTTATCAAGCTACATTTTGTCATGCTAACACTCTGAAAATGGCTAAAGTTGCTGTCATCCATGAGGAATATTTTTGTTACATATAATAATTGATAACAATTACAATTAATACCCTCAAGTTAGTAGGCTATAGTTTATTATGGTAGTTCTGTGAGGGTGGCTAATGTTGCAGTAAGTCAACAGTTTTATATTGCCAATAGAGCAATGAGAAAAAGTTACATTATATGATCTCACTGCTGTTTCAAAATGTTTTTTCTTTAAGAGACATATCACTTTTTGTATTAAAGAGTCATATTTAAATACAAAAATTCAGTATTTCCCTAAATCTGTCAAGCCTTGAGAACCTACACTAAGAATCCATTTAATCTATTAGATAGCTGAAGTCAGTGTAAGAGTATAATTAATATAAATATGACATTTATGAAGAAAAATGCATTATATTAAAAAGAAATGTATACTCTATTGCACATAATGTCTTCATTGGCTGCTACGCTCTTTCCTCAGACTTAGCAGTGCAGTGTGATTTTTTTTTCCATTTTTTTTCCACTTCAGTGGAGCATTTTTCCAGAATTCTCTCCCTCCTCCAGTTTCTCCAAGCTGGGAGGGTTGTAAAGAAAAAAAGACCTCAGGGTATCAAATACCACTTATTCAAACAGCCAGTCAGACATAGCGGCAACTCTCGCCGACTTCTTTGACCTCGGAGCTCAGAGTAAAAACAAGCGGCAATAACCCTGCAGCTGGTAGTAATTGAGTTGTGATCATCTTAATTAATTGAACAATTTCCTAGGAATTTATGGAGGGGGTAAACCCCACTGCCGCTAAATCCCTCTGCCTGTGTTCAAGGAGGGTTCAACAAATGACCAAAGAGATTCCAGGTTTGATTAGGGATGGAGGTAAACCTGTTGGTATTTTGGTAGAAATAGGAGCCATGTTGAAGATGAGAATTGCAAACCAAAACAGGAGCAATTACAGTAATCTTCCATGACATTTTCATCACAAATGTGTGATAAAGACTCAGATAACCCTGTTGGTAATAAAAATCTTCCATTATCTTGTTGATATTAAGTCTGGATGTAAATCCTAAAACTATTCCTTTTTTTTTTCTTCCTCTCTAAAATTCAGTTATTAGAATTGTCCTTTATGTCTGAGCTGAACGCAAGTTCTCAATGATGGCTTTATTTGTTGCAGCTCAAGATTCAAGTTTATGACAGTTACGTTGTGCAGGACCAGCAGCTGTGTTAAGATGACGAGCCCCTTGAGTGAGATATGTGAAGAGTTTAATATTGCATCTAAACAGCGAAGCCAGCACTGGTTTTCATTACAGGCGCCACAGCAGAGAGAAAGGGAGGAATCAGATTGCATCTAAAAACTCTGTTCTTTTTCCAATAGGAAATACCACACAGGCGCACAAAAGCTCAAACACCACGAGTGAGACAGTTCTAGAAAAAAAAATCAACTTTCCATTCGAAGAGAGTCTTCCATTATGTTATTATTCGCTGCTTATGGGGTCAGACTCTTTAAAATGCAGGTAAACAACAATATTTTGATACAAAAAAAGGAAATGTCGCGGCTTGACAGTGTTTTAACGAGATAGGTTTGATGGAAATTGAAGACAAAAATCCTGCGGCGCTGAGAGGATAGTGCTAGCAGGTAGGAGCACGAGTGAAACATGATCATGTTGGCATGATGAGCCTTTAGTCCGCTAACATGAATTTGGAAATACTATCAGAAAATAACTTTTAATGCACACACACACACGCACACTTAATCTACATGGTAGACATCATCTCTGGTTGCACTTCCATCTGCACATCAATGTTCCTGTAGCCTATGGGTGCTAAGCCCAGATTTCAACAACACTGAAGATGCCTCAGGCTGTTATTGACACATGGTTGTCCTTCCACTTCCACAAACAGCTGGAAAGCCCTGCAACCACGCTCATAATGGGACCATAATCACGTCAAATTAGATGAACAAATTTGAAGTGTGTGCAATTAAAGTGTACAATGCTTTCTCTGTTTGTGGAGAGGACTCACTGAGTGGCAGTGCAGATGTTTCTACAACTGTCTGGGCATGCTGTCACACTGTGTTAAAAATTTACTGTTGACTTATTAGTTTAGGGGGCATATTTCTTTTTGGCAAAATCAGTAATTGGATTGTAGAGTGATGTGATACCATTCCAGCAGCTGCATCCGAGGGTCTATCTTATTGTAAATAGTTCACAGAGTCCCTTCGCCTGTTTCTAGCTCTACTTTCACCTTGAGAAAAAACTGGAAAGACTGGTTCTGTCTCACCAGGCGGCCCTCCTTCTCTCAGCAACCAGTCAGGAGAACATGTAAACTGAGATACAGGTGGTGTGCTGCACTTTTGTTTGGGACCTGAGGGCTGTGGTGCATGGAGAGCCCTCTGCAAATCTCCGAACAAAAGGGCTGCCTGTGCCATTTTTATTGTAGACATTGAGCTAATGTTTGTTACTATAGCCCCTCATTCTTAAGTTACTGCACACCAGGATACATCTTTACGTCTTTGAGTATTAGTAATATTTCAGAAACAGTGTGTATTTTTTTTTTATAAATGAAACAAAGACAAGAAACCAGTGGCATGCTTGCCACACTTTCTTTCTACACCAATGACACACAAGACCGATATCTCTCAAGCCATGAGTATAATACGGTGCACTATAGCTCAACCCAAACCTTCCACACATTTCAGGTGGAATGCCGATTTTGCCTGTTTTAAAGAACGCTTCATGCACATTAGGGTGCATGGAAACAAATTGCACCTGATTTTAAAATGACATGACTCACCAGCTGTTTCCAACCTAAGCCGGCAAACAATAAATCAGTCACAACTGACGATTGTTTTCCCAGATATAATATGATATTCAAAGATGTTTAAGTATTTCCTGCAAAATAGCTCTATCCATTTTCTTCTTATAGATATTCACTTCTGCCATTGTTGTTTTTCTCCTTGAGGTTTGTTTCCTGTTAGGACAACTTACCATCATCAGGAATGTAGCCCATAAAGCCACCCTCCGCAGCCTAGTTTATTAGCTTCAAATCAAAGTGTGTCTGATTCATATTCATTTTCACTGCTTTTTAGAGGCTCTCTTAAAATTTGCTTCTGTACTGATGGAAACTTGATCAATGTTAGCACAAAGTCCGTAGAACAGGTGAAAGGATTCACAGCGGCAGAGTGCACTCTCATGGTCCTGGATGTAACTGTAGAGCATTATGCATCTAGGTTGTTGAGCGAGAAGAAAGACCTTGCTTGATGAACAAATGTCATACCTTTGGTTGTTGCTTCTGCAGAAATAAATGAGAAAAACTTAACATTGGTCAGCAAGGTGTAGCTGGAGGAGGGGCCATAGCTGTAGCAATGAATACTGAAAAACGAGGCCTGTAGTCTGGTGCATTGGAGGTACTCCCCCCCCCCCCGACCACTCTCTGCAGCCGAATCTCATACACAAAGAGAGCACTGTACAGGCTCTGTTTATAACTAAGCAGTCCCTGCACTGCAATTTAGGAGGCGTGCAGCTCAGGAAATTGCTGGCCTCTGCCGAGGCATGCTTTCACTGAGGGAATGGTATTCATCAGCCAAGTAATTGGTGGGTTACTTTTTTAAATACCTTGTTGGTAATTACCTTATAAACAAAATAACACATCACTAAACCTGAAGGTTGTTTTGTGTGACGAGCAGTGACATTAATCATATTGAGCAATTTATTGGCTTTTATGAAATATGCATCATGAAAGGAGAACTTGACAGAGTTTCATGTTGGGTGGTAAGTTTTAGCTTTACAAGCGTGTGAGAGTTTGGCATTTTTTCATACCACAGCCTAATTTAGGGACTCGGCTGTTTGTGTATCTGGGAACATGAAACTGTTGTGCACCACTAGTCAAATACCCAGTATTTTTGTAATTTATCGGAGCAATGGTGTCTGTATTTTCAGAGCAAACAACAAGATCACCAGGATCTCTGAGGAGCACCTCAGGCCCTTCCTCACCCTCGAAACACTCGACCTAAGCAACAACAACATTGTGGAAATAAAGGCTACCTCCTTCCCCACTCTGCCCCTCAAGAACTTGTGAGTGCTCTGATTTCCTTTTGTGTCTGATGACAAGTTTTTTGGGGAGAAAATTGCACCACAGACCTTTAGCAATGTCTCTTTATTTACTTCTTCTTAAGGTTTTAAGCACACTTCATTATAAAATCTCCACTCAGGTTCCTGAACAACAATCGTATCTCATCGCTGGAGACTGGCTGCTTCACCAACCTGTCTAACACGCTGCAGGTTCTTCGGCTCAACCGCAACCGAATCTCCACCATTCCTTCAAAAATCTTCCAGCTGCCAAACCTCCAGCATCTGTAAGCTCTATTTTCTTATGCTTCATTAAGAACGGATGCATTTTCTTTTTTTTAGGAAACAGAATTATAGTGAAGGAAAAAGGAGGGAGTGCTCAACTTGTTTGCAGAAAGCTGATATTTGTCCATTGTCCCTATTTATATTCGCTGTTTGCTTTTTCAGAGAGTTGAGCAGGAACCGGGTTCGTCGGGTTGAGGGCCTGACGTTCCATGGTCTGCATGCTCTTCGCTCCCTGAAGATGCAGAGGGCCGGTCTCAGCCGCCTGATGGATGGGGCTTTTTGGGGCCTCAGCAACATGGAAGTTCTGTAAGTAAATTTAGCAAATGTACATGAAGTTTTTTTCCCTCCAAATGTGACTAGTGTAAAGCAGGATAAAGTGTTGCTTTGTTTGTTTTGACTGCAGGCAGCTGGACTACAACAACCTGACGGAGGTGAGTAAGGGCTGGCTGTACGGCCTGCTGACTCTGCAACAGCTCCATCTTGGACACAATGCCATCAGCAGGATCGAACCTGACGCCTGGGAGTTCTGCCAGAAACTCAGTGAGCTGTGAGTCCACCTTTTCTTTTTTTTTCCATTTCTTCTCTTTTCCCCTCCCTCTGCCCGCACCCTCTCTCCTCTATCCACTCACCCCGACCACCTCCCTCACCTCCAGTTATTTCCTCCTCACTCTCCATTCACACTCTGAACTCCCAACACTTCTCTGTGTTGCCCTCTCCTCCTCTTTGGCACTACCGCCTGCCCTTCCTCACACTCCAGTTCCTCCTGTTGCCAATCCCCACACACACACACACACACACACACACAGATAGACAAAGCACAGTCTCTTATGTGCTGCCAGTCAGTGCCAATATTAAAGCGCTGCCAAAATATTACACACCCCCTTGCCTCTTTTCTGCTTCACTGTCACTTGAGCCCAAACATTGGTCCCTGGAAGTCCTGCTTTTTTCTTTTTTCCAAGAATTGAATATTGAATAATACGTTACACTTTCTTTCATTTGAGAAACCCACCAACAAAAATGATTTCTGAACCCATCAACCCACGTTCCTGGAAACGGATTGAATTTCCTTTGATGTGGCTGTTGTTTACAGCCGCGGCCAGCTCAGTGTTTGTCATGTTTGTCTGGGCTATTTTTCACAGAAAGAATTATTTTTTTCTTGTCTCCTCGCCTGTTTCCCCCCAACTCTTATCACATGAACCTGAAAGTAAACAAGCTGCCTGTGGGCTGTGAACGTGTCCAGCTATCTGATTTGTTTTCATCTGAGTTTACATTATATGAACATAACTGGATGCTCTGAATTGCACATTTCACAATTTCTTTTTTCAATTATTATTAATTCATTCATTTATTTATCTTTTCAGATTTTAGATAACTTCTTTCAAGCACGAGGCTATTTATTCAGTGTATAGTTGTTGAAATTTGGTGGTTTTTGGGAAAGGTCTGTCAGTGTGAGATCAAATGTCCTCAAAAAGGGAGGCAGTAGTGGTGGCAGGAAGCAAACGGCTAACATAACATGTCACACACCGTCTTTTCTCATTTGTCATCTTCATTCCTCCAAAACAAAGAACACCTTTCACAGCAACATGGCAATGTAGTGTGAAGAAACCAGAGACAAACTGATAATTATCACAAAAGATAGATCAGCTCTGTATGACGTTGTGACATAACTGCCACTATGTGATCTTTCGGTTTCTCTCTCATTGCTGATGTTTTTTCGCAATGGTTTGGCGTAGTAAGAAGTTCACCGGCTGTATACAGTAGTCGGAGTAGTCTCAGTTTGGAGAATCTGGGAAGTACTTTGAATCAGACAATATTTTACTTTGTCACTGCTGATGAGCTATGAGGGACAGAGTTACTGATCTAAGCCCCAAAAATACCAAATTACAAGACTGTTCTTTGCCAATGCCCAATTTAGATATGTCTTAACACAACCTCTGTCACACTGGACTCTGGACAGCCACCAATCTGGCAACAATATGTAGAAACACAGATACTGTTTGGATGAGAAAACGGTCACAGAGGAATCAACAGTCTGATTCAAAAGTGGTGCTCTGTAAAAATAACAGTGTTTCCTAAAACTGCAACGAAATTTTTAAAGGTTGGAGTTGTTTTAGGTTAAGAAAGTAGCAAGTACTAGTAGTAAGTTCAGCTGCCTGATCAAAATTCCTGACATTTTGCAACTCAACTTTGAAATGAAAAACAAGTGACTCTGGACATTTTGGAATGATTAGAAATACACATGCATACTTTTACAATCTTTCTTAATGTTTTTCTGCATCTGTTTTGCAGCAACTTGTCATCCAATCATCTGTCCAGGCTGGAGGAATCCAGCTTTGTTGGTCTCAGCCTGCTGGACGAGCTCCACATTGGAAACAATCGTGTGAGCTTTATCGCAGATGGAGCATTTCGTGGCCTTTCCAACTTGCAGATGCTGTAAGTTATGATTGACATTTTAATACACAATCGGTTTCTTTTAAACGTTGCACTTTTTTTCTGCTGTTGCGAATCCAAACTTATATTTGCGGCCATTTTTAAAATTAAGGATGGGCAAAGCCCTTGGTTACCCAGGCCTTAACTAAATTTATACACTGTAGCCTTAAGAGCATATGTTTAATATAACTATAGCAAAACCAAAAGTTAGGCATTCAAAAGTTATTAAAAGCTGAACAACCCACTTTCTATGAGGCTTAAAGAGGGAAAGCTTTGTGTTATTAGTTTTTTGATGAAAACAGTAACATGAAGAACATCTAAAAGCCCTGATGCTCTTTAAAAACCCACCCGCTCCACCAGTCCCCTGCCTGAGTGCAAATATGCTGCCTGATTCGTTTTGGGGATGTGAAACAGATTACTGTGTTGAGGTGTCTCCGCACACGTTGGGGGTGGGGGTGGGTGGGGGGGGGAGAAAAACTCAGCGAGGCATAACCACAAACTCAACAACCCCCCTGCTGTCCAACCCTCATTCCCACATCCACCCATCCCCCCCTTTTTCCCACAGAAAGGCTCAGTAACATTTCCCGTGGTTGGGACCTTTTTAACTGGAACCAAATGTGAGCTGTGCTGTTGAGGTCACCGTAGGGCAGGTGTGCACCTCGGTGGACATGGTTTGCTTCAGGGCTTGAACCCCTCCTCTCACACAGACCCACAAGCACACATACTCACACCCTTTCTCAATTTCAATCAGCCATAGCCAAGCATGCTGAGGAGGAAAATAACTGAAAGCATTAGAGCAGCTGAGGGATCAAAGGAGACAATTTCTCTGGGAAATTTTTGGCTTTAAGTGATGTTGGTGTACTTTTCTTTCTGTAGACAGCAACATAAATGCCTGCATATTTTTTCAGGAGTCACAGATTGAGTTGGTTAGTTGAAGATTCCCACACAATTAAAGAAAAAAAGGAACAGACCAATTTCTGTACCCACAAACTCAATGATACAGTTGGCTCGTCATGTAACTAAATGTAGTATTTGGTGGAGGTTTGCTACTTCATTTAATAAAATGAGCGGACACAAAATATTTTATATAAGCAGTAAATGTATTGCTGCTAAGGCCCTCTGCTTGGTGAGTGAACTTAATTAACTCACAAAGCAGAGTATGATCATGAGCCCAAAATAATTTCTATATGAAATTATAAAAGTGATTAACATCTAAAATCTTTGGTATCTATTATTAAATTGAAGAAAGATATGAATTTATGTTGTCAAAAAACTTAGTTAACATTAGAAAATACCTTTTTTTAAGTGTTTCATTAGCTATGCTAACCAGCTAACATCACAATGTCTGATCATTAAGCCAATTTTCAATTTTTGATAGGAATTTGATCCCATTTATGTATTTTTTTTAGATGAAATGCAAAACATTCCTGGTAAATAGTACTATTTACAATGTTCCTTTTCTTCTATAACTGCTTCCTAATTTGCAAGCTAGCAATATCTGTTTGCTAATGAGCAGCTAGCATAGCTAATAGAAGTATAATTAAGTATTCCTATTTCCCATTAGCTTTGTTTGCGTCTGTTATCTGTGCTAACTGGCAGCTAGCGTCGCTAATAGATGTATAACTATGGGGTAAATGCCAGCTTTCAGTGACTGGTAGTTCTTTTCTATGTGAGGCCTAATTTGTGTGTTGTAACTAATTGTAATTCCAGTATTCATAAATATGTTCTTAGGACAAAGTGCTTACAAGTTTAAAGTTAACCTGATGACTAAAACATTTACTGTCACCTCCAGAATTTAACCATAGGCATCTACTGAAAGGCATCCAAAGAAATGTCGTGGGTGGGGCATTGTGGTGGGAGATCACCAAAAGCCTGGACTTTGCTGAAGTATTTAAAGTGTTCTTGACAGATTAAACCAATGGATTCTGTTTAATGTCACAGTTTCAAGTAATAAATCCCATTATGTATTTAAACGTGGAGTCCTTTGATGGCTGTCACATACAGAATTTCTATGTATGCTAAATATATTTCTACCCTCAAATGAGGCATGAAATGTAGCACAGAAGTTGTATTGCAGCGCTTCCTTGTAAAAACCTTTTTTTCTTCTTAATCACGAAACAGCCGTCACAGATTTTTTAAAGTGCCACAAAGGCTAGAAAGTTACTTCCTGTTAAGGCACAGAGCTGCTTGGAATTTGATTTTAATGTTTCAGGCATTTTCCCCCACACGAAATGCAAAGCCACATACAGTTTTATAAGCATCGCAAGCTTAGTTGTGTTCTGGGTGTGGATTTTTTACAATGTGGTCTGTCTTTGTTTCTTTTAAAAGGGATCTCCAGAATAATGAAATCTCCTGGACCATTGAAGACATGAATGGACCTTTCTCTGCTTTGGACAAGTTGAAGAAACTGTGAGTTTGTGATGAGCCTGCTTAAATGTGTGACATAAGAAAACCTGTGAACCAAACAGCGTTAGTGATTTTGTGATTTATTTTTTTTTCCCCCTCCAGATTTTTGCAGGGGAACCGAATCCGCTCTGTGACCAAGAAGTCTTTCTCAGGTCTGGACGCGCTGCAGCACTTGTGAGTTGACCTTAAGCTTTACTGATTGTTTCCAAAAGTCCAGACTGTAAACTAAGCAGGCTGAATCACAGTAAGACATAGAGGGTGTTTGTTAGAGCCCTGTACCCAAATGGTCCTCTTCCATTCCTCTCCTTTGATGTGGAGTCAAGAAAAAACTCTGCCATTAGTATCTTTACATGTGTGCCAAACTATATCGATCACCAACTCGAGTGGAGTGTGTAAATGTGTGGGTATGATTGTGCAACAGCTGCATTTGATTCTAATTAGAGTTTTTTTCCCAGCCGTTGCCAAAGCTCAAAGCAGCCCAGAGCTGGGCCTCTTTTGATTAACACAGCAAACTGCTGCCCAGAGTTTTATTGTTCTGGGGCCCAGACCTTTATTTTCTTCTTGTCTTGTGATTGAAGTTGTTGAAGCTGTTACTTCACACAGCTGATCCTCACAAACAGTCCAAAAAAAAGAAAAGAAAAAATCTGTAAGGATCGTCTCACTCTTATTATCTATTGTCTTTTCTCTCCACAGATATTTGAGTAATAACGCCATCATGTCTATCCAAGCAAACGCCTTCTCGCAGATGAAAAACCTACAGGAGCTGTAAGTGCGGTCATGTTTAAGCACGGCTTCAGTGTTATTGTAGGACAGAACACCAGGTGAAAGTCATTATGTTGCACAGGGAAAGTAAGAACAACACAGCTTACTTCAGTGTTAATAACAAGCTAACAGTTTCAGTCTTTCTCCATTATGGAATAGTTTCCTATAACTGTTTACTCCATTTTTAAAACTCGTGTTTTGCTCTGTTTAAACCTCCATCTATTGATCTGCTGTTGTCTGCATATAACTCAATGAAGTGAAAAAAAAAAACAAGGATTTCTGAAATCTCCCCCTCCCTCCAGGCATCTAAATACCTCCAGCCTCCTGTGTGACTGCCAACTGAAGTGGCTTCCCATCTGGGTGGCAGAGCAAACCTTCCTGTACTGCGTCAATGCCAGCTGCGCCCACCCGCAGATGCTGAAGGGCAGGAGTGTGTTCGCTGTCAGCCAGGAGGAGTTTGTGTGTGGTGAGTGATGCATTCACTTGGCCTAAAATTTTGACACACATGTGCCGTAACGTCTCAGAAACAGCCATTTACTCATGGCAGGTTTTCCATTTACAAAACTGACCCAGATTAAGGATTTTCCTCTCAAAGTGCTGGACAAGCTAATGAGTTTCATGAGGGAACCTAATGGAAATGTACAAAGTCATTAAGTTTTTCCCTCTTAGAGCTTCATCTGTGTCAAATATGGGAGATTTCCACCGTCATGTCGACATTTCTTTATGACAAATCCTTTTTGTTATTCACCCAGATGACTTCCCAAAGCCTCAGATCACTGTGCAGCCAGAGACCCAGTCGGCCCTCAAAGGCTCCAACATGACATTTGTGTGCTCTGCTGCAAGCTCCAGTGACTCACCCATGACTTTTGCCTGGAAGAAAGACAATGAGGTTCTGAACGATGCAGAAATCCATAACCAGGCCCACCTACGGGTGCAAGAAGGTGCGGGAGGTGAGACAGAGGTGACTGAGTACACAACCACATTGCGACTGCGTAACGTGGAGTTCTCCAGCGAGGGGAAGTATCAATGTGTCATCTCCAACCACTTTGGCTCATCCTATTCCACCAAGGCCAGGCTCACTGTCAACAGTAAGTTTGGAGTGGGAGGAACCATTTCCACATGTCTCACAAACCACTTTCCAAAAAATCTTAAATGCTCCAATTTTAACATCTTCTGTCACATTGCTAGTGCTCCCCTCCTTCACAAAGATCCCGATGGATCTGAGTATCCGGGCCGGAGCGATGGCTAGGCTGGAATGCGCTGCTGTTGGTCACCCCTCCCCTCAGATTGCCTGGCAAAAAGATGGAGGCACCGACTTTCCTGCCGCCCGTGAACGTCGCATGCACGTCATGCCCGAGGATGACGTCTTTTTCATAGTGGATGTCAAGACTGAGGACATCGGCGTTTATAGCTGCACGGCTCAGAACACAGCCGGAGCCATTTCTGCTAATGCTACGCTTACTGTTCTTGGTGAGAAAGTCGTGTGGAACTCCACATTAAGAGTTACTTACTACAACACATCAAGTCTCCTTTTTGACTGCTCACTCTGACTTTGTTAGGTCATTACCACTCAAACCTGCTTCACTTTGGTTTTTCTAACAGAAACACCTTCCTTCTTACGTCCCCTCATCGATCGCACTGTGGCCAAGGGTGAGACTGCAGTCCTCCAGTGCATTGCTGGTGGCAGCCCTCCGCCGAGACTGAACTGGACCAAAGACGATGGCCCATTGGTGGTAACAGAGCGTCACTTCTTCGCAGCTGCCAATCAACTCCTGATTATCGTTGATGCCGCAGAGGCAGACGCAGGAAAGTACACTTGTGAGATGTCCAATGCGCTGGGCACGGAGAGGGGCAACATTCGACTGGCAGTTATACCAAATACCAACTGCGACTCCGTAGGCCAAGGGGGTGTAGGGATCGGCATGGTGAGTGGACCTGGATCAGGTGATGACGGATGGACCACAGTGGGCATTGTCATCATAGCGGTGGTTTGCTGTGTGGTTGGTACTTCCCTAGTCTGGGTGGTCATCATCTACCACACCCGTCGACGGAATGAGGACTGTAGTGTCACCAACACAGGTTAGCTTTATTGAGACTTCTTCCTTTGTCTTGCTGATCGTCAGATGGATTCCTTCGATCCATTAACTATTAAAAAGAATGTTATATAAGCTATTGTCATTGTGTTCCAGATGAAACCAACCTGCCTGCAGATATCCCCAGCTACCTATCCTCCCAGGGCACACTGGCTGACCGACAGGATGGTTATATCCCATCTGAGAGCGGTAGTAGCCATCAGTACATGACATCATCCATTAGTGGCTTCTATCTGCAGCCTAAAGACATGAACGGTAAAAACCTGCCCTTTCTTCTTTCTTTTCAAAGAGGAATCTGCACTTTTTCTTTATCTATCCTAAATTTTCACTCTGATTAGGTCTATGTCAACTGGATACAGGAAGTGAAGCAGACATGGAAGCAGCCATTGATCCATTGCTCTTCCATTATCAAGGTCCAATAGGCTCACTGCTTCGCCAAGAAAACATATACTCCAATGACCCATCAGAGGTCTTCACAGGTCTGTAAAACTGTCCACCTTGATCCAGAAAAAATATTGGGAGACTTCAAATAATAACCCCAGGCTTTGTCACTTTTTATTTTCAGGTTGTTCCATCGACCAAAGACCGATCTGCATTGACTCCTACAGCGGCAGCCTAAACAACTCCAAAAGGAGGGACTACTTCCTGTCAGAGCATTTCGACCTTTGCTCTTCCACCGCCCCGATGCAGCTTCCAAACGGCAGTCTGCATTACGATCCTTCCCACCTGCAGAATGACTGCCACCTTTCCACGGAGGATGTAGACGAGGTCGACTACAGGAGACCCCATGAGTGTATCTCCCCTTGCAACACCTTCATGGGTATGTCTTTAGTTACTTTACCAACTTGAAGATTATTGCCCATACTCTTCTCTTGCGTACATTCTTATCTTTATTTCTCAGGAACATTCGGGAAAGCTCCATGGAGGCCTCGGCAGGATCTTTATCCAGGATTCAGTCCGCCATCAGTGACATATAATGGAATAACTCTGCATGAGAATCCATATGTGGCTCCGGACGCTGATTCAGACAATGAGGACAATGGCATCAACAAGAATTTGTCAGAGCAGAGCAACAGTGTCTATGAACATCCCTTCGACAGCTGTAGGACAGATCCTATTTCACAGCGCCGAGTGAGCACTTAGCTAAGTGACTGAGCTCCTGTCTGCTCTCATATTTCATGAAAAGGATGACCAAAAGAAAAAAAGAATGTTTCTACCTCACTGAACGGACACTTTTTGCAATAAAGGACTTCTGTAATGTGCAACAAGTGAATGTAAAAGACAATTTAATGTTCCTGCAGAAAAGAAGAGGAGCATAATAGTCGCTTTTGCTGATAAAGAGTCAGTTAAATAACATAGATGAATATATATATATAATCTTTTTTTTATACAAAGATTATTGTATTTTGTAAATTGTATATAAACAGATTTCATTATTTTTGCTTACGTTTTGTGTATGTCTATTTTGCAGCCCTGTCTATTCATTTATTTGAGCTTTGAATGAAGCAATGTTTTGCACATATGTAAACAATAAAAAGAAAAAAGAAAACATCTAAAACGTGTGCTGTTAATTCACTTAAGTGCTATTATTCATCAGCAATGTTCTTGGCTTCACCATGCAGGAGCTGTGTTACAGATTTAGGTGATATTTTACATGTGTTAAGGGTTTAAACACTGGTCCTTTAGTGCAGAACCACAGACCTCCAAGGAAGGCACAAGTCTGTCATCAGTTAGCCCCCCCACAGAGAAATAGTGGATGTATAACGGTTTCGTATCAAAAGTCTGGGTCTTGGGGTAAAAACTCAATATTTGTGGATGAGGTGGAGTGGTTTGGACCAATCACCATTCTAGGCTGGAAGCTACAGGAAAGTTTTAAATGCGATAATAGCCAACAAAAGCAGCACCCAAAGTAGACAGCATAAGTGCTGCTATAACATCAGTTTTATCATACATATGGAGTAATGAGAGAATACATATTGCCAGGTTCTAGGCTATTCATGTATGGCTGAAACTGAAAGGTATGGTAGCTCCTATGCACTGACCGTTTCTGCTTGGTTCATCTAAAGTAATAGTCTGAAGTATTAGCTCTAGAGGATGATAAGGAAGTAAAAGAAATGTTTGTGTCTATTCATTTTCTTAGCCTGAGATCTCTGAGATCAGTCTCCATCTCATTAAAGTTGAGGTTTTATGCAGAGGTAGTTACATCAAGATAGTAAAGACATTATAGTCACAGTGTAGGAACTATTGGATGTATTTTCCAGTCATACTGGATGTAGGGTCATTCCATTCCTTTGTAAAGAATTAATAAGACAAAACCACTCCTGTTTACTGCAGTAATTAGATGGTATCTTCCTAAATATGTCTTGTTGGTTCAAAATATTCCCTTTTTATAACTATCTTTCCTCTGCAGCTCATCAAGGAAACAGTCCATGCAGACAAAAAATATTTGAGTACAAGATTGCCCCTGAGAGTTACAAATATTTGTGCTGAGACCACTGTCATTAATAATTCTATTAATAATGGTTCCTGTAATTAAGTACAACTTAAAATGATTAAATGTAATTTATGCTAAACTCTGAAATTGCTGTTGGAACAGTATGGCACAATATGTCTTAGCCCAAACTAGGCTCTCTGTTTGCTGGATGACTCATGCCCCTCCCTGGTCCCCCCAGCCCTTCTTGCTGGTGGTTTGTTGTTTCAGGCCTCTCCTCTTCAACATGAGGGAAAAAGGTGCGCTTGTGCACCGAGCTAGCTGTTGAAACTTGCACTTGGATTTTGTCTTGCGGCTCTGTGGCTGCCACAATGGAGCTGTGTTTATGAAATGGCAGACTGACTATGGTGGTGCCAGCAGTTTGGAGGGGATTTAATCAGATCCTCTATTCAAGTTGTTTCTGTGTGCACCTAAGAGATTTCCTCATCAACACCATAAGAATTCTTGCTGCTGTGTATATGGAAATGCTGATGATAAGTTTCTTTTAACAGAGTCTGCCATTTCTCTCCTATCCTTCTGGCTGACTAATGTTTAAGTACACCTGGCTGTTGGTTACATAGTTTGTATGCCTTTACCCCAGTTTAAAGAATAGGGGGGGGGGGGGGGGGGGGGGGGC
>JAOXYM010000025.1:9551697-9573906 GCA_028567055.1 Leptatherina wallacei
GGGGGGGGGGGGGGGGGGGGGGGGGGGGGGGGGGGGGGGGGGTTCTTGCATGTCTTGCCAGTTCTTCAAGGAGGCTGCGATTAAGACAAGATGGTGGAGCCACACACATCCAAACACCTGGGTAACAGCTGCTGTGCTGCTGCTGAGGCTATGTTCAAGGTCCAGTCCATTTTTGTCTCATTACTTTATGTCAGTTCAGAAAGAAGATCTAAAAAACCTCCAACAATGGTACAATGGGGTTTATGAGTGATAAATGATCAACTCAAAGGTTTCCGATTACACTTCTTGTTGAGGGTATTGTGGTGATTTTCACAGTAGTGACAGAGTGTTTTGTTTAGATATAAATTTTCATACCTTCATGTGAAGTTAGTTGTATATGAGGAACTGGTGATGTATGTAAGATGTGCATAAACAGATGTCAGAGTAGAAGAAAGAGAGCTGAAGTTTGAGGTGCCTGTGGTTGGGGGAGTATAAGGATAAGCTAAATTAAGTGCATTGTCACAACAACAAAACACATTTGATCATTCCCATTTTTTTCTACCAGATAATTGACAAAACATTGAGGACATGGCATTACATTAAAAACAATGCAAGGGAATGCTTTAGTGAATATGTACTTTGCTAATGCAAGGAATCCAAAAAAGGAAAACTAACTAGAGATTGACTACATTCTGAGAGAGGAAGAAGTGATTCTGAGTAAAAACAAACAAACAAAAACAAGGACGTACTGGGATGGATGGTTGGGTGAGTGGTTACAGTTGAGAGACTCTTTGGATGGTGACCAAAAACAGAAGAGAAAAATCAAAGTGCACAAAAAAAAAAAAACAGTAGCCTACCAAGAAACTGAACAGTGTAAATAAGAAATAAGGCTCCTCAAAATTGAATTAACAATTTAATTTAAAAGAAAGAAAGTAAAAGGCAACCAACCAGAGCTTAATAAAACTCAAAGACAGCACACTAATCAGTGTGATGGCCATCATTGACATGAAGCACTTTCAGGATATGAACAAGTCAAGATTTATTGAAAAAAAGGCGACAGTGGATTCATCATGCCACATGTTTATGCAGAGAGTAGCCTTTAGTGTTAGTTTTCACCTCACTGGATGAACACAGTGAATTTATTTCTAATACTAATTGACAAGCTGAAAGTAGTCTACTTTAAACCCCATATTTTCCTAAATCTAATCAGGGGTTGAAACTTCTAAACCTAACAAATAGCAAAAGTAAAAGCAAGTGAAATGGAAAGCAAATTACAGAAAACAGGGAAACAAGGAAAATCAGAAATTAGCTATGTCAGTGGATGTGGAATTTGAATCTCATGTTTGTGGGTCCCATGACCGACCCCAACCCACGCTGGTGATTCCAGTGTTTACTGTCAGTGTCTTATTATTACTGCAACTGGTGTATCATGAATCAAAACCAAAGGAAGGCTGAAGTAGATCTTAGAAGCTGAATGGCTCTCACACCACCCCTTCACACCTGGACTTTGTTGACTCAAAATAATTTCCAAGACCACTCCTCTCTGGTTTCTCTGATAAACATAAGTCTCTGTTGTCTGATCTTTTGATGAATCTTAATATTTAATACTAAATATGCTTCTCCCTAGCTTTAAAATTCATCACCATCATCACTTGATTGTTGTCTGCTGTTTACTGATGGGTGGGACATGAAGATCTTATTTGTACTGTGCGGCTTTCATTACTAAAAACCTGCCATTACTTACAATTATTGAATACACACGTGTTACAGGAATTGTCAGCGTACATAGAAAAGGAAATCTGTGACTGATAACATGCAAAATGTCATGACAAATTTACTTACTGAGTTGAATAGTTCATGTTGAAGACGGTTAACAGACCTAAGGTCATTTACCAGCAACTGTGAGACAAAGTTGATCCCTTTTGTCTGGTCCAGTGGATTCAAATGTTCTTGTCAACAATGTGTCTTGGCCTTCTGAAAGGCAAGGCTTACACTTTACTAAACTATGCATGCTACACTCAAACGTGTGGGTGTAATTCCCCTTACAATGGTTTATTTACTTCTTTAGGAAATTCTCTGAATTGGCTGCAACTAAAAAACTATTTGTGGCCTAACAAGCGACTGTGATGTAGAGGGTTTCCACTTCTAAAAGATATTCTGGATCCAGGAGTCTGTGCTCAGCAACAACCTTTGTATTTCAAGCCCGGGGGACGGGAGAAAACAAGGGCCAGATTGCAGAATAATTTCCCCTCTTTGATTTTGTGTCCAGAGAAATGAGACAGGAAGTTGACTATTCCTGCAGACCACAAATGACGAGCAATAGTGCCTTACAACCCTGGTCTCAGATCTGAGTCTGATTTCCACTTTTTGACCCTGTTGTGTTCAAATTAGCAGTCAGACACTGATCTAGGGTCAGCTCTTCAGGCCATCGCTGCTCTGAGTCAAATGAATTTAGCATGCCACAATCTTATCTCAATTCCAGACACTGAATTTTGTAGCTAATTTGCTTTCATTACTGCCAGATGTGGTGACATGCTGATGGATGTTTATTATATTAAACAGCTACAGTACGGCTCACGGTTTTGATTATGTCTCTGTTATAAAACTCTGGAGATCTCGGGGATTGGTGTATATGCTTTTTCAGAACTGGAACAGAACATTTAGAAATGAGCTGACCTTTGCTTTTTTGTATTGCAAGATCTCCCTCTGAGTCTCACTTCTCAGATGTTGACAGATAGTTTCAACTATATGCCTCTGGTGTTGCCTTCACAGATGATTTTCACCCTTGTTTGGGTTATTATTTTAGTCAACGGAATATCTAGATCATGGACAAACACATTTTTAACCATATCAAATCACAGAAACAGCATCGCTTGTCACCAAGGCTGGCTGAAGTCAAATTCAGCCTGGAAACACTAAGCTGGAGAAATCCCACGGTCATATAATATGTTCACATGGGCTGCCATCAGTGTGAAACCCAGCATGGACTCCATTAAACCCCATCACACCATCGCTTTTCAATCTCCAATCCAGCCATGACTCTTTGTATGATTAAAAGCACACACAAGAGCTTTGCATCTTGCAGATGTTACCATAAATCACTAGTTGGCCCTGCCTCTGCAACTGGCTGCCTGACAAATGTTCCACAATAACTGAGGCCCCCACCCCACCCTTCCAGTAAAAGAAGGAAAAAAGAAAAGGAGGTAAAAGAGAAAGAGAGAGAGAGGGGGGGGGGGGGGGGGGCTGGAATTTCAACCCGGCTGCTTGTAACTCTTTCAGAACTATTGTAAAATCTCAGCCATGTCAGCACAGGTGGAAACCTGAGGGGTCGTAAAACCAGAAAGAAAAGAAGCCCGCCCACTCCAGGCTTTCTCCTTCCCCACAATGTCTTAAACTCCCTGCTGTCCAGACCAGCCCTCCACTGTGACTAATTCCACACAAATCTAAAGAGCTAAATCAGTCAGTCAGTCTGGCTGAGTGTCTGTGGACAGCAGTAACCGACACCCCCAAGCCTGTAAAAGATGCAACCATAATGGCTGAGCTGGAGACTGAGCTATGAATCACAGTCTCTGTGGCACTGGAGAAAGATGGTGTCTGTAGGCAGCTTTCACTGCTTAAACCTTCACCTAGCCACTTTGATACGTTTTACCTTGATATGGACAGGAATTATGAACAAGTGCAATGGATCGGCTAAAGTCAAACATTTCTGAGTCTAAAGTCAAAGGGTCTGTTTGGTGGTTATTACATTGCTTTGGTCCAGAACGGATTGCTATGAAATCAATTACAGATATAAAAGATACCTAAAGAATAAATCCTGATGACGTTAATGATCCCTTGAAATTGTTTTCCAATGCTGCTTGCAGATTTTTGGCGTCAAATGAAATGTTTCATCAATTTGAGTGATGTGGGCTGTATTTGAGGTCTCCATATTCATGTCTACAGACCAATGCAAACTCTGAAATGGGGTAGCAGAATTGCATGCTGTTCAATCTAGTTTGCATTAATCAAGGAATGCACAAACTTTTCCTTGGCGCCCATTGCTTGCAGCTTGAGCATATTTTCATACTTCTTACTGCACCTTCAGTCACATCACATCACACAGTTAATACTGTAATATAGCCCTATGCTACATAATAGCAAGTTATTGTATTGGTGCGATTCAGTAATTCTGTGGAAGACAAAGAGGAGCAAACATATTATATATATATATATATATAGGGTTAACAACAAGTAGATGTATTATAATTATAACTTTTCTTTTATATTTTGATCTACACAACAGTTCCAATGTGATAGGAATAACTGGGCAAAATTCTGTGTTATCAAACAGTGAATGATGTGCTTCTAATCCTGGAGAAACTTGTTCCTGAATTACCGCTATGACAAATATTACCCAAAAAAACCAAAGGATTTTTCTACTTAGATCTGTTACAAATGAAATGATGAATTATGAAGTTGAATACTTTATGAAATCTTTGTCAAATGGACCCTAACAAATTCGGAGAGCATGAGCTGGTCTGTTCCTTTTGGCATTTGTCAACATGTTAAAGCCCCCCACCGACATAGTACACAATCAAAGAAAAACTCTGAATTTTGGTTGGAAATTCAAAATGATAGCCCAAACAAATATGTAATTATAAATAAGTAACACAAACTGTTTAAGGAGAGCACTTCAGAGTAACATTTTGACAATTCTGCTTTCTAATGGCTCAGCCAATATATCACAAAAGTGACAGTATGCACCTGTATAAATCTTTAATTGTGCTTCAGAAAGTGGTGTAAAGGAAAATCCCATGTGTTGAAAATTTAACTGAAGAGTTTTTGACCAACTGTCAGTACATGAGGATTCGGAAATAAGGTGTTAAATTAGTCACACTTTGATACACATCTGCAGACTATTTCAGAGCCTTTGAGCTACATATACAGTAGTATAACAGTTCCTATTAAGCATCTGAAACTTAACCCATCAAGATCCATAACGATAACATGCATAATATTCTATCTTTTGCCAATTTTGAATAAGAACTCATACGAAACATTTGCTATCAGACAGTATACAGATTCTTTAACACAATTAAGTACTTTTGGCACTTATGGCTCAGTTATGGCACTGGCAAGTGTTGTGTGGGCCAGAAGTGGACCAAATATTAGTTGCCAGCCTGGCTTGGATTATGGCAAGTCTCCTGTAGGCCACATGTGTTCCAGATGTCAGTTGTTGGCCTGGATGTGGATTACAGCAAGTACTGTGTGCCAGAAGTGGTTGTAATACGGGTACCCTGGGCCTGGACAAAGATTATGGCAATTTCTTCGTGGGTTACATTTGGTGGTCATGTTCCTGAGTTTTGGCAGCCACACTCACATTCAGTCAACACCGTAAGTCAAGGCCAAATTTAGGCCAAACAAAACTGCACATTTGGGCCATATCTGGGCCAAACATTTTTTTGCTATCTGGGTGAGATGGTTAACTTGGTTGTCTAAGAAAAAAATCACATAAGCAGGCTGATGTTAGAATTGATCTCAATGCACCAGTGAGAGTAAGTGGTGTAAACAAAGACTGATAGAGTAACTAGCATGCCTCAACTTATTTTGTTTCATTGTTTTCACTAATTTTCGGATTGCAACGCTCACAAGCTGAATGCTGAACTCATGAGTTTAGCATGAAGATAAGCTAACTGGCTTTTCACTTTAGCTCAAAAACTCAAACTGAAACTTTGACATCCTCTCTTGTTTTTTGGACTCCAACAAGTATCCATCTTTTCTTTAAATTAACATTTCTTTTAACCTCAGTCAATGTTCATATTGCAACATTTCTCCATTTCCTGCCATGTTTTGAGGTCTCGGGACTTTTTCAGCATGAATTTTGGAGACAAGGGTGGGAGTGAGGGCTCATAGTGATGACAGTAGAGAATTATAAGTGAGACACTGACAACAAACTGCTAGAGGCTAAGCTGTTTGCCTGCACCTGGGATACAGCCCTTGTTTTCACTGAACTTTTACAACACACTTATATTCAGGAATCCATACATAAACATATTCCACATCCCCAAATTGACGGACTGTATCTGATACATTTTAAATCTGATATTTAGAATCACTGTGTTAAGGCCAATAAATAGATTTAAAGAGAAGGGACCTACCTAGAAAACAGTATTTTCTCCGTTCAAACAGAACTGGTTGTTTAATACAATAGCAATTAAGAAATAATCCCAATCAGACTGGCAAAAAGAAAGTCACTGTTTTCTTTTTGAGCCAAAGGAAGAGAAAAATGAGGAAGGGTGAGTTTTTGAGTTTTAGTTTAGACACCAGGTGGTTTCTCCTCATTCTGTCAATACCATCTGAAACTCCAGCTGCCTTGCATTCCTTCAGTATATGCAAAGATTGCTGCAGCACGGTGGCTTTTTTCTACTAACAGACTGCAATTACCGTTTCAATTTTTTATGAGCTTGTTTCATCCCCTTAACAGAGTGTATGGAAGCAGATCAAAGCAGATGAGGATAAAGCTGAATTATGAGTCTGCAGGTACATACTGCACTGGAGACCGCAACAGTGGTGTAGACTGCAGTAAGAACTGAAAGGTAAAAAATAACAACAAACTCATTTCACATGTATTTATTCTCTTACACAGTGTTATGTTGCAACACGTCCAAATCTGTGCTGTGGCTCAATTTGAAATCTTGCTTAATCTTTACATGTGGGCTCTTGCTCCAACTGCACTCACTGCTGTTCTCTCACTAGTTAAACAAGATCCCCACATCATTTCTTCAGCCATTCAGGAAAACTTTTGTATGCAATCTCTTCAGGTAAAATTATGTTAACATTTAATCAACATGAATGTATCCAACAAGTGATAACTTTGCTGATAAATATCAAAACTATTTCCATACCATGGAAAAGACAAATGGACCTTAGAAGTAACTCAGTAATGAAAGCCACACAAAATATCATCCAAAACGTTACTATTTTAAGTTAAATACTGCTTAAACGAATAAGATATGACACATGATGATGGAAACACCAAGAATGTGTCTTAAATTTAGAAAGGTTTCCACAAAGTTTAACACAAACTGTGCAATATCAACGACCTTTACACTCTTTACACTCACGGCTGGTTGAGGCTGGATTTATAAGATTGCACAAAACTTTATTGATCCTTGTGAGTGCACTCGGAAGCAAATAACAATAACAAATTGAGAAACTGAGAAAAATGTTAAAGGCAGCAATCACAACATTAAAACAGGTTAGATTCAGTACTGTGGAAAAGTTTTGAGCTAGACGTGAATCCAGACGTGAACAGGTAGATCCTCAGAGATGGATCTACCTTCAGTTGATCCAGCTCTTGTTCACTCAAGCATCATCAGAAATGTCTACATGGAAGGGTGGATGTCAAGAAGCCATTCTAAAGGAAGGGAAATAGGGGGGAGGGAGGCTGAGGTATGCCAAACGACACAAGATTTGGACTAAAAATCAGTAGCAACAGGTCTGATGGAGTGATGGAGTCTCCTCAGACCCTGGACCTTTGTTTTTTTTTTTTGCTTTTTAAATCATCATTTACCAATTGTTCAACTTTCCAAAAAACAGAGTGCAAAAACAGTTTAAAACCCGTGTAAATAAAGTCATCAGAGCAATTCAGTCACCACTCTTTACCTGACCTTTGACTTCTTGAAGAATCAACACTTCAGACACTTGTAGGTCAAACACACCAGCACTGAATGTGTGCTTGATCTTTGAATATGGGTCTCACAGCCTTCAAATACACACACAGTTTCCATTTAATTCACTGGTAAACATACTTTCCTTTAAAAAGCCATTATTTTATCATCCGAGTCCTTTTTTTTGTTTTAATTTGTGAAGGCTCCAAGATTTTTGGATGCCATCCCTGTCACCAAAGGAGCAGTTTTCAAAGAGCGTGAATGCTGCTGTCCTGGAAAATGATGGGAAAATCCTCGCGCTGACAACGAGCAAACAAACACTAAAGGGTTTTAATTTCAGGCCAAGCCTACTGTCGACAGCTCAAACAAATGAAAGCAAAGGAAGGAATGAGGACGGGGAGGGGGGGGACCAGAGAAGAGAAGGACCCAACACGACACACTGCTAATCGAGTCCCTTTCTTTAAGAAAGGAGAAATATCTCTCCCCTTTGTTGATGCTGAGAGCTCTTTGTAGAGAGCTAATCTGATAACAGGGTGTGATTGTGTTCATGAGTAAACCTTCTTACTATTTACTGAGACCTGGAGTCGCCAAATGGTGTTTGTGAAACCTGCTGCGCCACATTGAGTCTCACTTGAGGGGATAACACCTCTAAACCAAAGTTTCATCTTGTTCTCACATCTCAGATGGATTTTCAATCGTGTCTCTGGAAAGAAATGTTTTGACTGCCAGAGTTTATATGTTAGCTGGAATCTCACTGCAATTAACTGATACTTTGGTTATGTGTGCCAGTCATTAATGAATACAATATGGCCAGTCTCTATATGCAATGAGTTGAATCTTGGCTTCATGGCTTGTGGATCCTAATTCAAAGGGTTTAAAACAAACAAAAAAACACAGCAACAGATTTACAGAATGATTATGTGCAAAAGAAAATGCATTTTGTTTGTTTAGAGCCACCAAGAATGATATGTTTTGCATGAATGACTTTATGAAAAAGAGTTCTACAGGCTTCTGCATTTCAAGTGCATGTCTGATGATACAAACAGCCAATATCACACCCAGTGACCCCCGTGTGCATGTTCTGGCAAGCACTGTTGTGCAAACAGCTCTGCTTTTAAGAGCAAGCGAGCTGTCGAATATTTATTGTTTGGTTTAGGATTCGGTGAGAAAATATGACATCAGTCATAGGAACAATTCAGAAAGGAGAGTGGGAGGAGGGAAAAGGAGGGGGATTTCCCACTTTTTCCTCAGACTAATTCTGTCTGAGTTGAAGCACACAGATGTGTCCCAGACAGCCTAGAGGTGAATGTATTCATCTTTAGCTCATTGTAGTTCTGGTTTGAAGCAGCAGTTTTATGCTTATGAGCTGAACTTAGCTCTCCATTGGTGCCCTGCAAGTACATGCCGACATATTAAAGTATTTTCCTTCCACCTGGGGGCAGTCTCAGTAATGCCTGAAGTAGGATATGGACTGCTCTTGATTGTGTTGGTGCTATTGTTGGTAAAAGAGTCCAAGTAGACAAAGCATGCTTTGGAGTGAAGTGAAACTACTCTAGGTGTTAAGATAACAACCAATCCAGATTTGAACAGTGCATAGCATAATCCTGGAAAACCTTGAGTTAGTATTTGAAGCAATGTTTCTACATCCTGATCCTCAGGACACACTGCCCTGCATGTTTTAAAGGTAACTCTACGTTAACACACCTGAATGAAATGAAGGGCTCATTAACAGGCTTGCAAAGAACCTGATGAGGAAGTTCGTTAATCAGAGTCAGGTGTGTTGGAGTAGGAACACAACAAAAAAAAATGCAGGGCAATGCAATCTGGGTTCCTGAGGATCCAGATTGAGAAACACACTGATTTAAAGGACGGCACACCTGCATAGCAAAAATCAGTGTTAAGGTTCGACTCATTAGCTTTCAATAGACAGGAAACACACATCACAGATTGTCTGGGTGCTGGGGAAGACTCATCCAACAGCAAAATATTTCTTAACTCATAACTGCAGACCAGGAAATGGCATTTAATTGGGGAAGAACTCATGTGGGCTCAAAGTAAATTTCTCACTTTTCAGTAGTCATTGCTATGTTATATTTTGGATAAATATATAGATTAACTTATGCGCATCTCCCAGTTATAATGCAGGTAAAAGTAATGTTTTTACTAGCACAGACTCTAACTTTATTTGACCTGCACAACACAGATGAAATCATGGACTGCAGGTTAAAAGGTTTCATTGCAAAGGTTTGGGGGGGGGTTGCACACACTCGTCTATATAAAACTTAAATATCCTTGCTACCTTAATTTCACAGGCAAATCTCTTTGAAGTATGACAAGGACCAGGAGTCTTCAGGCTTCGTTTTGTGAATTTCCCCAGCTAGAAATAAGGCGCATATAAATATCAAGAAACCAGATTTCTGACCAAATGTAAATGTCCACAGTCCACTGATTCTTCAGTATGTAGCAAGTATCTCCATAAAGACAAACAGCCTTTTAGTAAAGATGATATTCACTTATTTTTCTCCAAATCCAACAAAATCGGTCCATGCCCATCGATCGTCCGACCCCACCAATGTCCGACACCTGCCCGTCTTGCAAGCTGCAGTCAGAGGTTATTGGATGCAATAGGGATGTAGCTGCACTCTATTCTTCATACCCAACTTAGTTTCCCACAAATACCTTGTCAGGAACAGAAAATGCATCAATGCATTTGCTGAAAATAAAATCCACATGCTCTAGATTCCAACAGGGAAACTTTCTGATCAGTTAAATCCAGTGAAAGAGGGAAAATTATGGTTTGAGAGATTTTCCTCATTCTTCTTTTATATATTCCTTTCATTCATTTTTATCTAAAGACTTTCTACTGCCTTAAAAATTACTCCAATTAAGAAGAGGAATTTGCAAAAAGGATTAATCTACAAAGCAATTACACAACCAATATAGTATCAAATCTGGATAATTTCAATTATCTTTACACATACATGGTTGTGCATCCATTACGGCTTACATCTCACAACTACTTTAGTCATGAAAATTACATTTATATGTACAAAACTTAAATCTAAGATTTTAAAAATATATAAAAAATTTAAAAAAAGGAAGTTTGTTATACTTGCACACCCATTCATCTGATGAATTCTGGGATTCATTATCCAAGTTTAAGTCACGGGGCAAAACAATAACAACAAGAACTTGGCTGTTATTTAATGGTTCATATATCAGTCAAATTTTACACAAAACTGCTGAGAAATCCAAAATATAATCCTTCGCAGGCTTAAGATGTCACGTGCTTGTGAGCCCACCCAGAAGAGTGACTGCAGTCATTTGTTGTTTTTTTTCATAACCTATTTTATCATCTGCTCTGTTGTGCTGAAAATGTACACAGACCCTCCCACACTGACTTAGCGAGCTCCAGATGGAAAACGGAGTCATCTTTCCCCAAGCATGGGGACGGGCATCTCTGCTTTCTTTTCATAACAAAGATTCTTCTAAATGTTTTCCAGACTGGATGGCAGCAGTTGATGTGTGGCGACTCTGTCAGCATCTTGGATGATGTTGGCTTAGTTTTTGGTACATGGATAAGGTTTTTTTTTTACAAATGCAGCCTGCCCGGCAGACGGTAGCTTCAGCAGGCCTTACCTCAGTTGTTCAGCGCCCTAGTTCATGTTGAGGACAAGGGACATGTACATGTTCATGCTTGCAGAAAACAGATGAATGAGTCTGTCACTTCTTTTAAAAAGAAACTAGCAACCAAAGTGATTTATGTGTAGAAACGTGGCAAGAACAAAAAGGTGGAAACGTATATTTTCCAATATAACTTTCAGATGTTTAAGTCTCAGTTTTGATCACTTTAAAAACACACTTCCACAGTCTGACGGAGAACAGCAAAAATCTAGGGCAACTTTAACACAGATCCACACAGGAGTTTTGATGGTAAAGACATTTGACCAAAGCTTACCTACATTTCAGCTGGACAGATGTGAAAAAGACAGAAAAAAGACAAGAATTAAGCTAAAAATACATTGGTGGAACCCTGCTTGGGTGTATCATATAACTTGTGTCAAGTGCTGCCAAAAGCTCCCGTAGGAGGCGTTGTGATGTAGCCCACATCTGACCACACATATCATTGGCTTGTTGAAATTCAGTACTGTTTCTACCTGTGCAAAGTGCATCATGTAGAAAAGCTAGCTCCATTAACGCCTTTAAGGCAGAAAAACTCTGGACTGGGGCTGCTTCCTGAAAGGCTGAAGTTTATGAAGCTGCACTAACACAATAAATAACAGTGATAACAATCCCCAGAAAGACAATCAACTAGTTCAATCAGAATTATAAAAGAAAAAAAAACATAGTCAACTTTAAGTGAAGATTATTACGCATCATTTGTGTGCATCCTAAAACTGATTTAAAGTTTTGAAAGCTTGTTGACCAAGTCTAAAATGTCGTTTACACCCTAGACATTCGACAACTGTGTTCAGTCTGACTTCTCTAATGCGCTCCCAACTGGAATCCTCTGATAACAAGCAAGTATGCGAACAACTACTCTCACAACAGAGCCAGTTGCCTATGCCAACAAGATGTTAGAAAACTAGTATATACTGTCAACTTTGTCAACTTTTTCGTTAACATTTGTCTCATAAAATACTTAAAGTTGATCGTTAACGCTTCAAAAAGATTTCCACAAGATACTGTGTTTTAACTTGGTAAAGAAGTTGCACTTCAAGCTTCATGGCTTATTGCACCATATTCCTTTAAAGGCTTACCTAAAGAGTCTCTTTAGGGTATTGCCTCATTTATGGGACTATAAACTCCCATTGCAGCGAAGCATGAATAAAAAGGTTCATCTTACATATTCTTACATAAGAGTATTACACTTGCATCGAAACAACAACAAAAAAAACTGACTTTAAAGAAGCTAAAGAAAGGCAAGGTGGAGCTTAGATAAGAAGAAAGATTGGCAGTCACAGATTAGGTGGGAAATGGACACTGAGACAGAAGAGGAGGAGAAAAGGGCCTGCAGAGGCTAACATCTATCCTGGCTTGAATTACTATCATTATTGTAATGAGTCTGTAATGTTTTCTTTCCTGGACCAGTAATTGTTACCAAGCCCGCTGTTCAGACATGCAGGTGGACAAATTGCTGTGGAGCATTACTTTCCATAATAGTGAGGGGAACTTAATTATTTCCACGACCTAAGCTTCAAACAGAACTTTTCCTTCTCTAAATCAACCCAGTGGCATTTGTTGCCTAGTTACAAAGCACTAGTTACAAAGCAATTTTTGATGATATCTGCTTCTTGACACCTTATTGTAATGTTCTTCTGGCATGTTGTTATAACCTTAAAACAAATAGTTTTTTGTTTCCTTTTTTCTAGTATAAATTGCTAAAAGGATTTTTCTTTTCATCTAAATAACAAATCAAAAAGTAGTGGAAACATACACTACTCACAAAAAGATTGGGATATTCATCTTTCGGGTGAAATTTACAGACCACATCAAATGTTCATACTACTCTGATATCATGAATGTATGGCATTTAAATAAAATTATGTAATGGTAATTCCTCCATTTCATACAATTTAGTTAAAGAAAAGCTGACAGCAGCTTGGTATCCCACAACATAAAATTGCCAATATCTCAAAAACTTGTCATGTGTGAGGTGTTGTCTTGGTCTGATGATGTCTGTATGTGGACAGTGTGATAAAGAGGACTGTTTAGATACAAGTTTTCATTGAACCAGAACATTCAGTGAATAATTCATGGTTCAGACACCTTTTTGGATATTTTTTTTGTTATTTACATTGTAGAGAACAGCATGTTGTACAATAAGTGTTTTAACATTGAATAGTTGTATGTGTGCATTCAAAAGCATAAAGACAGTTAAATTAATATCACAAATTAACTTAATTTAATTTGACATCATACAAAAAGGCAAATATCCCTAACTTTTTGCAAGTAGTGTATGTATTTACTCCTTTGCTTTGAACCCCTTAAATAAGTTCTGGTGCCACCAGTTACCCTCAGAGGTCCCATAATTAGTTAAATAAGGTCCACCTGTATGTGATCTAACTGTCACATGATGTCATTATACACACCTGTTCTGAAAGTCCCCAGTCTTCAACACCACTAATCAGAGGACCACCAAACAGTGACATCTTGTGACATCAAGAAGATCAAAGAGCTTTTCAAGCCTGTCAAGTCCAAAGTTATAGAGAAGAAAAAATCTGGGTAGGGTTATGAAAATATCTGAGACCTTGAAAATCCCACAGAGCTCCATTAAATCCACCATCACAAAATGGAGAGAATATAGCACCGTCTTAGCCTGGAGAGGTTTTTCCACCTAAACTCACAGACTAGGCAAGGACGGCGTTAATCAGAGAGGCAACAAAGAGATGAAAAGGGAAGGAGCTGGAAATCTCTACAGCAGAAACTGCTCTATCTGTCCATAGGACCATGGAGATGTACACTCTACAGAGTTGGGTTTCATGGAAGAGTGGCTAGAAAAGAGATTTTACTATAAGAAATAAGATGTAAGCATGTGGAACACATGACAGAAGGTCCTCAGATCAAATTAAATGAAAACTTTACTTTTATGTGGCACACACCCAACACTTCTCACTAGCCCAGGATTTCCATTGTCACAGTGATGCATGGTGGTGGCAGAATTTAGCCTGGCCAGGATTTAGAAAATAATGGATAGGGATAAATACAGGGGATTTCTGGAGGAAAACATGTTTCAGTCTATTTGAGATGAACATTCACCTTCCAGTACAATAACCCCTAAACATACTGATAAGGACTTATAACAGAAACAGGAGAAATGTTTAAATGTGTTGTAATGGCTGAATTAAAGCCCAGACCTCAGTCCAACTGAGAATGTGGAACTTGACTTAAATATTTCTGTAAACCAGCTAGATTCATCCAATTTGAAGGAACTGGAGCGGTTTGCTTTAAAGATTTGGCCAGATACACCAAGCTTATGGGGGTAAGATGTTTGCTAACATTTTGACTACTGTAGACTAATATGTTGCATCTTTAAGGTTGTAGGTCTTTTCTGTAAATCAAATTATAACACACATACACACACACCCAAATGGCAAGGGACAGGTATATTTTTGAAAGCCATTCTATAATAATATGGAAGGTTATCCCTGCTTTTCTGTCATATTTACCCTTTAACAGCTTTCAACACAAGCCAGAATTGTGTTGGATCAGCACGTATTGACCCTTTTAAACTTCCACGGTCCATATAACCCACATGAACCTCCACCCACCACCACCTGCAGCAAACTGTCCATGACTCTTAAAATCAGCCAGATGTTGCTTTAAGACAAGTTCAGGATTCCTGAACGGCGTCATAACAGCTGATGCAAGCTGATTTGAGGTGGAAGGTTCTGTATTTATCATAGGTAAGAAATACAGCTGCATATGTTTACTTAATCTATGAACCAATTATTTCCCATTAACCTAATCTAATGGGTGAAGTCATTGTTCCCAACATGCCTTACATGGTTAGTTCCTCACACCACTCCACCCCATCCAGAGGGAACATGTCAGGACTTGTTGCTCTCAGTAATTGGAGAAATTGGAGAAAAGAAGGATGATAGTTGAACCTGAGCCCAATTTTGTATAAAAAATGTGACACCTTCTGTCATTTGCATTGCATTCTGGTGTGTTTTCTTGTCTTCAGAAGCTGGATCTTTTATGTGTGGACTTTTTAAAATGGTGAAACAGCTTTTTAATTGTGTAAAAGTAAAAATGAAATAACACCAAATACAATCAAATAACGGAAAGTGACAACTTTCTACTTCATTGACGACTAAAAGGCATTGGTTTTTCACATAATGCTTGTCAAAGCTGTCAGGTCGGTGAACATTTTGATAAGTATCAACACCTTTCATAGTTCCAACTATGGACTGACCCGCATACGCAGAAGAAGTGATATCACACCCAGCACGCCATTTTTACAGAGGTAAATATGGATTTTTGTTCTCATATTGCTCCAATAAAACAAATAAAAACAAGAGGTAAATATGGATGCCACATGTTAGTGCATGTATTTTGAGTTTATAGTGCAATCAGAGCTGACAAAATCATGATTTGTTTTGTACGTTGTTTCCATTCCATCTTGTCCTGCAGCACAAACAAGTGATTTTAATGATGCAGAAGTCATCATGCGACATGACCATTTAGACTGAGGTTGCTTTGAAAAGCATTAGTATCCAATTTAGTACTACATATATGGAAATGGCATGGGTTGTATGAGGAGAAAGAAGTATTAACATATTCTAAGAAGTTGTTAACCACTTCAGGATGCATGTGCTTTGTTCCACTAGTCAGTACAAAACTGGATGGCTGCAGAAAGAAACAAGAGACACTGTTGTGGTGAAGGAGAAACTCGAGTAATGTATCAAATTTTGGCTGATATATAATGAAGGTTTTGGATGGGTGCAAACATGGCAAGGTTACAGGGGGCTATGATGTGGATGAAAGTTTTTTATCAGTCAGATCATATGTAATCACAATAATAATGATAATAATGATTTGCTAACCCTACATGGTCATATTGCTATAATGCTACCATTGACTGTAAAATGTAAGTATATCTTAAATAAAGCAAATTTCGTTCTTTCAACAGAAGAAATAAAATTACTATTGAGAAAAAAGCATGACAACATTTTTACATACAGTGGACACATGAAGCCTCGTGTTGCATTTCATCTTCAAATATTAGTGTGACACAAGCTTCCTCTGTCTCCTCTCCAAGAGGCAACTTTTAGTCCCAGATGGTCTTTCACTGAGTTCTTTAAAGTCCTTGCAGGCCAACATACTTCAAAAGGCGAATTCCACATCTTCTGAAAGTGTTGTAATTACCAGCATGACTGCAACACATGTGACACACACTGCATCAATCATACAGTGACACCTGATTTTAATCACTTCATCATGGTTGTCGCGATCACTTTGACAGCCACAAAATCACTAAATGTCTGTAAGAAGAAAAGCAGGATATTATAAACTAGCGTTTTCAGCAAAATAATGATAGCTGCCATTGTTTTCATGAAATGAGAAACAGTCTGGTGTTAGTGTGTTATTTGCATTTTCTTCCGTACAAATTTGAAAATAATGTGCCCACACATCTAAAACAGCATTTTTATTGTTCTCCATAATCCACAAATAAAAACACAAAAATGTCAATTTCTCTGTTTCTCAAAGTGGAGAAGCTTTAGAGGAGATGTTCTGCATTTTACGACTTGACCACGATAGCGTGACTTTTAACCACTGGTTGCCTCGAAACTCAGAAGATGTCAGTGTTTGTGCAAATGACTAAAATAAAAAGTAATTGTTTTAGATTAAGTGCTTCTTTCAAACATGTTTGAATAACGTTGTCATATACAGAAGAAATCAATGATAGCCTGTGCATTTTTGCACAGGCTGCCTAATCTCTGTCTTTACAGACGAGGTTTAAACCTCCGTATGTGGAAGTTTGTCAAACAAGTCAACAAAGTAGATGTCAGGTAAGTTGTCCAATCAGAGTGTAACCTTATCCATCTTTTACCCTTTAGGGTTGATATAAAAGTAAAAGACGGCTAAATAAATCTGCTGTGGTCTGCACCAGAAAACTGAACTACAGGTTTGAAGACACTCTTAGGTTTCTTTCCCTTTTGTAAATGTCATTCCATTATTTCCTGTCCTTTTAGCTCTGAGATGGGTCTTTGTTGATTCCTGATTCAATTACCTGGCTCTTCTCCTTCCAAGTGTTACACTCTACTAACCAATTTGTTGAAAACAACTGTATCAACTACACAGACTGCATATAAATGATATATAAAATAAGTTTGTTGCCAAAATAAAGATTCCAAAGTGCTTTAAACTTTCATTCTTTGCTTTAGCCAGACACCAATTTACAAAATCAGATCTGATTGTATAAGTCTGAGAAGATTCCTACTTCTCACTCAATTTATAACTTCAACAAACATTTTCCTAATGAGTTTATGTTCTCAATTTCTGGTATTTTTCATCATTCAATGAAATATTGTCCCACTTACAGTAAAACTGATGCTGAAGCATGGTACACTAACCTGTATAAGGGGTGTCTGCCTTGTGACTAGCAAGATATTGGCAGCTTACATGTCAAACTCAGTTTCATAACAGTTGTCCACAAAGCAGTGGGCGACTATAAGCCCACATTGGCTTCATCCGTCCATCCATCATCCATTCTGCAACGCATTCAAATGCAAGTCGTAAACCTAAACCAATTTGAAACGACTAAAAACCCAACGTGTCCTTTGTTGAAATGGAAATATTGAAGAGACCTGCTATAATTTTTACTGGAACTGAACGAGAAATGGGTTCCATTTCTTGCTTTCCTTTATCCAAAACAAACCTAAAATGTCAAAACTAAGACATTGCACATTTTCAAGATGCTAAATGGGGGGAAAAAAACACTGTCACTGTATGGGTTTTTATACCTTTATGACACTTGACCAGAGCATATTCTAAGTATTCACATTTAAACTGACAGCCATTTTTTTTTTGCAGGGCATCACTCATATAGCCTAATGCCATTATTCAGCTCCTGGCTTATTGTCTTTGGCCCTCGCCCACCACACGATAAGTCAGTGAGCCGCACCACGCTGGATGGGAGAGACATGTTTCTGGTCTCTGACTCATGCAGCATGTTGAACCATGTGAAACCACAGCTTTGTGCCCTTGTGTTAGTCTGCCAGGAGGCCTACAGCACTGTAGGAGCGTGCCTTGCAAGACGTTTCCACGCTCTCTCTCAGCGAACAAACTTGCAAACAGCTGCATTTTCCATTAGAAGTGGTTTTTGGACATTTTTTTTTCTTTCCCCCTCGCCTTCCTGAGGGGGGAGTGGGGAATGACATGAGCTCTGGAATTGGGGGGGGGGACAGACAGAGCTGCAGATAAAAGTAAGATGTGCCTTGTACTCAATGGTACAGTCGATGCATATGTTTATTGAGCTCTTGAATCATACGGATTTACTGCTCGGGGAGACTACTTGAAGAAGGTTTCTGTGGCCTGTTGGGCAAAACGAATCAGAGAGCTTTAACTAATGAACTGTGGGATGAGTCACTTTAACTCCCATTAAAGGAGTGATTTTTTTTTTAGTAAGAAACGCTGTCTTGCTCTGGCTTCAGGTTGAGTCTTGTTTGAAGTTTAACTTTGCGGAGGAATTTGAAAAGAAAGCAAATCATTCAGAGGCTTTGAGCATCAATCAGAAAACCCTAAACTGCTCAACCACACCTCTTCTGTACTGTTTGTATAAAACATGTACAAAAATGTGAATGCAGGATTCAGAGTTTATTTACACTGTGAAACTGATATCAGTCTTTGAGGTTAAGTCTTGTCTTAATATCGTGGATTAAGGCCATTCTAGGTGAGGGGAGTGTGTAAAACAGGAAGCAGCATCATAGTGACCCCAAGTGGATCCATGTGGTACTTAAGGATTTACAGAAAGGAAATAGATTTTATGTAAATCTGAATGTGTTTCTGCTAAAAAAAAAAAAAAAAAAGCATTTACAATAAAAACGGGATTATGATGATAATTAAATGGATCCATTACTGCATTGCTGTCACTATTGAGAGAGTGGACGTTTATAGGACAGGCTTATGATTGGGTAGTCTCTAGGGAAATCATATCCTCCACCGTTCTTCTCATCAGCTATATTGGACCTGCCCTTGAGCAAGGCTCTTAATCAGTGACTGTATTAAACTGCAAGGTAAACCAGGGGTAGACATTATGTAGGTGTGTGTGTGTGGGGGGTGGGGTGGGGGGAGGGGGGGGGGCTGACCCACTTTGCCACCTTGGTAATGTAGCGCCCACTGCTAACGACCTCAGCATCTTTAAACTTGAACATTTAAGAGGTATCTATTATCTTTCAAGATAGAAATTATCAAGATAAAACTTACTTTACTGTTTAATTGTGCTTCTTTGCTTTGTGTTGTAGTCCAAAAGAAGCCATGTACTAGCATTGGAAAACATCAGCAGATCAGTAATATTTGCATGTTGTCTCCCAACACCAACTCACTTTGATTCTTCTTATTCTTTAAGCCAGTAGAGTTTATTAAGAGATTATTGTATTTCTCTTCCTCAGCATGTGAGGTAAGACGATGTTTAGGATCCTATTTTTGCTTTAATTACCTGTTGGCTGAGGCAGAGAAAAGTTGCCAAGCCAGCAGCTGATCAATAGTGATGGGCATTGTGTTAAAAGCTGGAAGATGAGCTGATCCTGCCTCATGTACATGTGACTGAGTGTTATGTGGTGTAAAGATGCAGGGTCAGAGCCATCCTCTGGGATAATTAATCCCATGATGCGTTAGAGTGAATATTAAAGACATTATAAGAAGAGCAGATGCTGTGAGAGTTCAAGATGTGTTTTCTTCTTGATGTGGTGCCCTTGTTCTACTCTGGATGTTTATGAGTCATGTGACTTGTATAGCCTCTTGTAACTGGGCAATCTGAACCTGAAAGAACCAAAAATGCACCAAACTAAATCTTTCTTTCTGATATTGACCAAAAAATGTAATTGTGGTGAACTTTTCATATTCATGCTGTGGCAGAACACTCTAGCAGTTAAAGAGATCACACCCTTGACCTTTCCGATGCAATACTATTGGCTTGTCTTTTCATTAGCTCAATCTGCTGTCCCAATTCCTATCTATCCTGTCAGAGACAAGCAAATGTCAGGAAAAAAGGCATTAATCCTTCCCTCGCACAGGTTCTCATTGAAGACACGGTAATCCCTCCAGCCATGGATGTTCAGGTTCAGCTGCTCTGCCTGCTGCCAGGGCTCAACCACACAACTGTGACAAAGCCTCCAGATTGGAGGACAGTTATCTGGACTTGCAACGCAGGAGACGAGAGGTCAAACTAAATTGGCTCACCGGGGAGTGGAGTCCACCCTCCAGGCTATCTCCTACTCCTCCCTTCAATGAATTGGAGCTCCCACCAGCCGCCTGCTTAGCTCAGAGAAGGCTGGCCACATTTCACAAATGGGACGAGGAGGAGAATGAGGTGATCCTCCGATGTCCTTGGAGTTTCGCATGACAGAGTATTCAAAGGCAACAGAGCTTTAAGTTTAAGCAGTTCACATAAGTTGGCAGGGCTTACGTTGAGTCTGCGGACGTCTCAGATGTCAACTTTTTTTAAATGTCTGTTTTCATTATTCAATCATTTATTTATCTATCAGACTGTTATTTTACCTCCAGATATAACTTATTAGCTCGTCATCAAGTTGTAATCGGGTTTGTAGCATCTTGCAGCATTACCAAATTTACACTTGTGAATGCAATGTGTATTTCCCCTCCTTCACCTTCAGTCCTGCACTTTTATTTGTCCCCAAACTACAATTTTCCCACAACTCCATTATGTGTTATAGCATCATTTATTTTCTCCTCTCCTTTCTTTGACTCAGTTCGACCTCTGCTTCCATTCTTATGTTGCTTTTTTGGTTCTGTCCTCACTTGCACAACATGCTGCACAGGATTTCAGTTCAGTCTGCAGAGTTTGTTGAATTACTTTTAAACATTTCATGACTCACAATACTTGTCAAGGTTAGCAGAGATGGCTGATAGGGTTTATTAATGAGCCTGTGGCTTTAGGGAGAGTTAATAAAAAGAAAAGCAGCCCTGGGACATTGTCCAACGGTTGTTATGTTAATCACTTAGGCCTAATTAATATCATGCATATGATTAGCAAAATGAAGATTCAAATGCCACCACGTGTTAATTACCGTTGTAGAAGTCATCTAGTCCACATTTCCACCATGAATGTTAACAGTCTGCCAGTGCTAATTTACCTGAACCCATCTCATCTGCACCAGCAAATGAGTAAATGACATCTTGTTTAAGTTTTCAGGGTCATTTGGAGAGAAGTCTGCATATTAAGTCGCTTGGAGCTCTGTAGTATAATCTAATGGCATCATTTTCAAACAGTAATAATATTAACATAGCCTAAAAATGTTTAATTGTTTTTGGAGGGTGACTTCAGTTAAGTCTGTGCTTAACTCGGGATGTTTTGTGGTATCAAGATGATCTACAGTGCGACCCTGTGTGTGTTTTAGGGGGATTTCCTGATATAATCTCTGGTCCTTTCATTTCTAATAAACCTCATTCAGAGTGCCACAAATCCCTTGACTTATTGTGACTATTGAGACGTGGGAAAAGGAAATGGGAGCTTAACTAACTCACAATCTTTTTCCTTATCTGTTTGACTTCAAATAGGTGGAAAGCATGACGGCTACACATGATAACACTTCAAAAAATGAGAAGCTGAAAAAGTCTTGACATTTTCTAGAAAGCTATTTGGATAACATCAAGAGATAGCATTTTAAGTGTTTTTATCCTGCATCCAAGATCTCGACCAGGATTGCTGAACTTTCTCTGTGTACATTTCTGAAAACCTATGAGGTAAGTGTTTGTCATTAATGTCTATACAATCTTTCCACTGTTATTCCTACAAGAAATGAAGAGGTCAAATATACTTAAGTCAGGCAGGCACAGTTTTCAAAGACATTGAACAGCATCTAAATAAATTAGTGTTACCGAAAGAGAACTTGCT
>JAOXYM010000025.1:9592877-9606182 GCA_028567055.1 Leptatherina wallacei
TGGTTAATTGATTATGGGATTGGGTGCTACTTTGCTTTTCTGTTTTTGGTGTTTTGTGTAATTAGTGGTGCTGTTTCTGGGTGTGTTTTGTTTTGGTAGATTGGTACAGTCAGTTAGGTTTTGTTTCTTTGATTTCTTCTGTTACTTAGTCGGGCTGTTTTACCATTAGTGTGTTTTTGTTCTATTAATTTCGTTGATTTAAGCAGCATCACCTGCCCATCCCATTTTGTCCTTTTGTTTTTGCATATCTGTCTGCCACACGGGACAATAAAACCCTTAAACTCTAATTTACATCTGGACATTTTCTTTATGTTGCGTCCCCTAAATCCTAGCCGAGCCAGGGTCGTAACAATTATGCACATAATAATTTCAGCTACCTTCCGGTTGGAGTGATGTTCATGATTGCAAGCTACATACTGGGACTGTTTGCAGCAGGTTGTTTTTCTCCAGGTATGTTTTAGCACCTTTACCGGAATGACACGACTGGCCCTCATGTAGCAGGAAATACTATATACATGCACTCTGGTTGGGGTTACATGAGTGCAGAGACTAAGCAGAAAAACAATCAAACGTGCCCACATTAGTTAATCTGAGTGGAAGCTGAAGACCCACACAGACTCCCAACAGAATGGTGTCGGCTGAAATTTAAACTAGCACTACTGTGACAAGAGGGTGACATTTCTAACCAGCATGCTGCCCATCTGTTACTTTACATCACTGAATAGAAAGCAGAGGAATCATTGATAACAGAATTAATAGTCTGCACAGACTCATTAATATCATCATAAAGCAATACCTTTTTAGCCTACTAACATTAGACACCAAAATGTGCTGTTTAGATCAGATTAAATTGGCTAAAACTGGCAGAAAAACAAGTATTGATTGTGTATTTCTTGTTTATTTTTTCTTCAGGCTTGTGGAACATACAACTGCTGTTCTACTGCTGCTCTATTTTCTGTTTATTAATGATTAGATATCAGTTTTTGTTAGATTAGATGTGTTTCTAACTGCAGCACATTCTCACAACAAAGCATTACAGATCTGTCCCCGTTCTTGTTCCTTAACATGGTTGAACGGAGGGATGTTGTATCCATACAGCTGAAAAAGTTGCACAAATGAAACTAAACCTGTATGTTTATTTTTGATCATTTTACGAGATGTGATTAATCCGTCTCATTCGTATTCTATTCAAGTTTTAACAATACATTTTAAAATTGTGTAAAAGTGTAATTTATTTTTGTAAAAACAAGATATATTGGATCATAATGATTTGTCCATGTGAAGCTTTCTTTCAGAACTTCTCCACACATATATTTTTTATTACTAGCACAGTGTGTAGACAAATATTTGTGCTAAAATTTCTTTTTTTTTCAGGCTGTAGCTGTCATTTGTTATCTGGAGGCGCTGGCATTAGAATTCCTCTCAGCGGTACAGCAGCTGATAGGGATGAATCACAATGAATCCTAATTTTCTTATCAAAATTAATTCTAAATGGACAAAAACTGACATGGCTGGACAGAAAGCAACATTTGATGGAGGATGCAGTCAAATATTCCTTTTTGGATTTATTTTTATTCTTATATTGGTGTTTTAATCTGAATGCTAAATCTTTAATGGCTGCAAAAAATAACTAAGTTTTCTGGCTGTGTCCCGTTTGTTTCACAGTTTGAGGCAAACCAAAGAAACAAAAGCAACAATTTTCCCTTCAGCGTGTTATGAATAGTGAAGACTGACTAATAATGTCAAAAACCTGTACATTCAAGACTATTTGCCAAGCAACATACTGTAGCCAAGTTAAGAACTAATAGACATGTAAGACACAGAACATGATGACAAACAGAAATTATGGGATTTATTCTGCATCCAAAACTTGCAAAGTTACCGCTTCAGAAAATTCACTGAGTTCCAAACAGAGCTGACATTCTTTTAAGTGATATGAAACTCATACAATTGAATCACATGCCAACATGTATTCGCCACTAACTTTTAACATACACACAGTATACATTTACATTCGATTTGCAGTTGCTATTTAAACCCACCACATGTACATTTACATAAGCACGTAACACTTTAACATTCAGCGTTCCATCACGCTCTGACCAAGACAGTTTTGATTAACTTGAACAGTAAATTAATTTTGCATCCAGTGTTCATGGACGACTTGCGCAAAAGGCTACATGTAGCACTCCAGTGTAAAACGCTACACAGCTGAGAGCACCTTTCCTTTCTCGTGAAATGATCTTGAAAGGGTAAATTATTCTTTGAGTGTTGTTAAAGTTTCACTGAGGCAAAAATGATCTCATTGTTTGAGTCAAACTTGAGCAGACCGAGCCAAAATCACAGTTTATGCTGTGTGTTTATGAATTACTGCACTGTTAATGCGTATTTCCCCATATCTAGCAGGTTGACTGCTTGCTAACTTTACTTCTTACATTTACATGGTCAAACCTCAAAGGAGCTTGAGTATATGTTACACATCTATTCAACTTTCTAGTTATACAGTATTAGTATTACAGCTGATTAAAGTATTAGCCAGGCTAAAATATGCACTAAAATCATTTGATAATACACAATATTTATTATACATAATATGCATATTATGCAGCTCCCAGGTAGGACTCATGTCTTTTAGCGTCAATACAAAAACAACCAGGAAAAACTCGGGAGACAGAGGGAGTATTGCACGATAGATTATTCACCTTAGTGAGGATGCACATTTTCGCTGAACTCCAGTATTGTGCTGAAACTTGTGGTTTGTTGGCTCTGAATGCTGTGGCTAAACGCAAATAGATTATTTCTACCTCAGCAAAAGTTTTGTAGAACTATATCATAATTTGCACCAAGATCATGGTTCTTTTACAAATATTACCTGTCTAGGGGCAGCTTTCTAGTGTTGTAATAATTTTGCCTGAATCATACAAAAATCAAGGTAAAGAACTGGGCTGGTGCACTGATATCAGTGTCGCTGATGGTTTCTTTCCTTTCTAATAATCAAGCATTATAAATACCAAAAACAAGCCTAAGTAACACAAAAGCTGACTAATGAACTCCCCAGTTGCCATGAGCAGCCAAACATGGCCGCCTCATGTGACTCACCCACCCGTGGTGCTTGACCAGTTGTCGCTTGGATGGAGCTACAAGTTGTATAACAGATTATTATCCAGCATTGTTTACATACTCTCTGGGAACCGTTTCTAAAAGTTAATGACATTTCTGCAATCTCAGTCATTGTAAACACATACGTGGGCTGTAAAAGCCACTGCAAAGAAGCATGGAAACCCGGTGGAGTGCTGCCAAAGCCAGCAGGTCATTAACAATCAATCATCAGCAGAAACTGTATATGAGAAGTGAGGTTACACTGTAAACACAGACCTGCAGCACAGTCGCTCTGCTCCAGGTTTGGCAAATATTACTTACTAATTAATAGCACAGTTGGTGTTTACTATTCCATAAATAGGAGAGGAAGAGCAGTACAGGTAGCTTGTCTTTTGTCAAGAAAAGATAGAAAAATTAATCCAATTTAGATAGAACCAATTGAAAGTTGGTCAGATTCCCCAATAATGCCTCTCTTTCACCATCATTCTAGTTTAACACTAATGATGCCATATGGACTCTTAGTGATTATAATACAGTACTATTAATATGTTGTAACGAGAAAATGCACTAAAACCATGCATCATTAGTATGTAGGCTAAATGCTAAGCTGTTTTGTGATTTTAAATGTTGTTGCTTTAAGCCTTTAAACATGAATTCCATACATGAAAGCGTTGACTGTTCATAGCATTGATGAGGGATGAGACGGCTTCCCTGTCGTTGCTTTGGAAATCCTAGTGTGCATCTTTTTCTTACTTCAATACCCTTTTGACAGTCTGTAAACACAGTAAAGTTACTTAAAGTTGCTCCCTCATATGAATCCTCCCATCCTCTGAAATCCCTGATGTTGAGTAGTTCCTCATTTTTATCCTCTGTGAGGGGAAACGTAAAAAGAAGCAACTTTCTGCACTGCAAAGGTTCTTTTATTTATTTCTAAAATGCTCCATTTGTCACGTGAACATCTGATCCCATGGCATCAGTTGAGTCACGACAAGCAGTCAAATACAAGTTGTTCCTTCACTTGCTTTCCCACTGTTCTTTTTGCATTCACTGAGTATGTGGTCTTTCTCCGGATGGAGGACACGGCAGAGCTGAGATGTTCACTGCTCCACCTGAAGGCTATCGGTCTTGTTGCTGGGTGTTTTAAAGCTGTTCACCTCTTCGAATACCAACTCTAAGGACATACATTGGGAGAAAGTGAGAGAAAACTGAGTTAAGAAGACAAGGAAGATGCTTTGCATGTAAGGATATCTGCTCTTAACTGTTACCTTTCCATTCTTCTAGAGTTCGGTCTTTACTCTCCAGTGTTTGGTCGTAAGGTGGAGCCTCTGGTTCGTCATCTGGATCATGGTACTGTGAGAAATACGGGTGGGACAGAGCCTCACTGGCTGAGATCCTCCCATCACAGTCCAGAACCAGCATGCGCTTTAGTAGATCAACAGCTAACACAAAGACACACAAACGGGTAGAGGAAGAGGGCTTGGATATGATTGGAAGCTGGAAACAAACTTAAAAGTCTGCTCCTCTAAATGAATTTCTGAAATTGGGTTAGAGCATTGCTTCTTTGCAGGGTGGAAAATGTTTCCAATTAAACTAAAGAAGGTAATAACTAAATGAATGATACATTTACCCAGTGGATTTGCTCCTCTGAAGATCTTTTCCAGGTCTTGTTGGGGCATGAAGGGCAGAGACTGAATATACTTCTGCGCCTGCAAATACAGACCAGCTTTCAGCTGTACAGTTGTAGATCACATGGTGCTAAATAGTTATTGATCAATCACACATATTGACTTCTCAGTCAACAGACACATCAGTGGAACGACTTAGCAGTGGAATCAATCAGAGCAGGTTGCATTTAATGGTGGTAGAAACACTACAAGATTTGCATTAAGCATTTAGTTTCACTTTCTCAGATCTAGTCTACTATTGCTTACATGTTCAGAGCAGATTTTTTTTAACAGGTCTGGCGTTGGAGTCCCAACCACCTCCATAATTCTCTTCAGCTGATCAATATCTTAGCACAAGAGGAGTTAAAGGCCATCAAGATTCGCTGTAAATGATGAACTTACAAGATGTGACTCATAGATGAAGAATTTTCCGTTTTTTTTCTTTCAGATTTATCTTAGCTGAACATTTAGACACTGAATACAACATTCCAGATAATTCCATCTTTTGTGATTGCTTCTATTCATTCCAATGCTTCTCCGTGTTGCACAGCTCCCTTCATTTCAGATCTTGGATTGTAATGCAAATCCACAAGAGCCCTGCGCCCACGGAGCACTTTATAGAGGTAATGTAAGAGTCCCTCTTAATGGAAAATAACCTCAAATTACAGTGGACTCATGCCATGATAGTAAAGGATACAGTCAGTGCCAGGGAAAAGGACTTTTCCTTTCAGCAGCTCTCCCATAATGCAGCCCACTGACCAAATGTCAACTGGAACAGAAACAACAACGGTTTCATCAATTGACATTTACTGAGTTTGCTTTTGAAATGTTCACAATTTGATGGCATCTCACCATTTTGATTGTAGTGCATCCAGTTCAGCATGATTTCTGGGGCTCTGTACCAGCGAGTTGCCACATACCCTGTCATCTCATCATCCGTCTGTCTTGCTAATCCAAAGTCAAGGATCTGTTGGGTAAATAGATGTTTTTATTTTCCTCCAAGGTGATGTATTTCCTGGGATGGATGAACTAAGATCTGTAGCTACAAACTGAAGTCAGTCTTACCCTCAACTCACAGTCTTCATTCACTGCAACGTTACTTGGCTTAAGGTCCTGGAAGGGATAGTAAAATGAGAAATACTACTCTAATGAAGATAGATTTGCACATAGAGAAAACCAGTAAAAAAAAAAAAGTGTTTCCTGAATAATTTTCTTATTCATTTGTTTGTTTGTTTGTCTCTACAATCTGATACCCCTTAGAACCTGCTACCTCTGCTAATTTGGCCTGGGTAGCCACCACCACTGTCCACCAACTGGCATCTTCTCGTAGCTTTGTGCTAACTTGTCATTTCATCCATGCTTCATAGCAAATGCTAAACAACCAAACAGACCCACCCTTTCAGGAGTTGTTCCTTGCTTGAAAAGATGTCTATTCTTAAAATGGTGACATGCACCCTCCAGCTGGGGATGCACTATTTTGAGAATTTTACCCAATAAGGAAATGTGAGAACTATGATAGCGGCCAGGTTGCAGAATAATCGAGAGTTCTGCATGAAAATACTAAAATAAAAGCAAAAGCCCTCTTTTTTTTCTTTTTTGCTTTGGGTGATTTAAGGTGATAATACACTGTTTTAACATTGTAGATCAGCATTGCAAGACAAAACAAGACAAAACAAGATGCTGGTCAAAGTCACAAGAAGGCCAAAAAGAGGACACTCACTCTGTGGATCAATCCTGCTGAATGGATGTACTGTTCAACAGGCAATGGGGTGGAGTAGGAGGACAGGGGGTGGAGAAGGGTGGGAGACGGGACATAAAGGAGGCAGAGGTCAAGAGAGCAGTTCACCACATTAGATCCTGCCTAAAGGGAGACTGCTTTTGTCTGCACCATGGTAACTGGGCAGGCCGGTCTCTGCAAGCAGCTGGACTGATTGAATGTTTGCATTCAGTGGATCCAATCTGTGCAACATAGAGTGTGGTTCCTATATTTGATCACAAACATTGCTCACTCCATTAAAAAAGATTTTTACCAGGGATTCTAGTATATCAAAAGCACACTTTACTTGTGCATAAGCTGTTCTAACTATAGATAGATAACAGGTATTTTAATTTCCTTAAATTATTAAATTTCATTAAAGTATTGGAAACTATTGGTATATTATCTATATGCCAGTATCCACGATATATCATATTGCATTCAGTGTAGTGTGCAGTTGATCACCTTGAGGCCGCGGAGCAGCTGGTAAATTAAGAATTGTACATGTTCGTCTGACAACCTCTGAAATTTGACAATATTATTGAGATCTGCACCCATGAGGTTCGTCACCAGGTAGCTGAAAAAGAGAAGAGAGTATGTTCAAGAAGGGGGCTGGGTGAGTTTCAGTTAGAGAAGAACTGATGGTGATGCCATGGCAACCATCAGACATCTTTGCTAGCCTTTAATTCCCCCTAGGGTCGCCTCCACCTCCATCAACATGCCCCTTAATAACAGAATTATCTTTTCTGGTAAAAAAAAAAAAAAAAGGTGACATCTGTGAAGCTTGTAGTAAACACCAAGGGAAAAAAGATTTACAGTTCATTGAAGTCTTCTAATGTTGCAGCAGGTGTGAAGACATCCAGCAGCCCTATTACCTACAGAGGAAGAGACAGACACAAGCAGAGACGATCAATAACAGAGCAGAAGCATGCAGAGAGCTGCGTCTGTTTGTCTCGGAGTATTTTTATAAGGAGCACTAACATTCTCGTGTTTCATGTGCTTGAGCAGCCTGAGTTCCCGGTATGAGCGGCGACTGTGGATCAGAGACTGAAAAGGCCTGGACAGCTTCTTCACTGCAACCTTCTGCCTTGACACCACATCGTAAGCCGAACTGGAGAAGGAAAACAGAGACAAACCAAGCATTAAAAACTGCTTTGAAAGTATCTGCATCTAGTGTCATTAACTAAACCTGACCTGCTGACAGGGGATAAAGAAAGACACAGGCTGACAGAGCAGTAGAGACTGAAAGAGGATGTGGTGCAACAAGAAAAGAAAGGATGTTACAAGTAGTAAAGGTGTTGGTGGTTTGTTTTTCCATCGGCCTCTTTTAGATATAAATGTCAGTCCACATATCGAGTGATGAGTCCTGCTGTGGTTGCCTTTGTGGTGCCAGTGTCTTTTCAGACCTGCCAGCTTTGCAGCAGCTCACATAATAACAATACTGATGCAGCCACCAGAGAGTGGAACAGGCAAACAGGAAGCAAACACGGGTGAGGATTGAGAAATGTTGCCAAGCACGGCGGAAACTGAGCAAGAAGTGAAACTAGGAGTCATAACATGTGGAATTCAAATTAGAGTAAAAAGGATCACTTTCAGATTTATATTCAAGAGGCTTTTTTGATAAGGTAGCCTGTTTGTCTTTTGTTTTCTTTAAAAAAGCTTAATAAATATATTCTTTTCCCCAAAAAAGCCTCCAAGCATTCAGCTCACAGCAGCTACAGTTCCCGGTCACACAGTAGCTGCTGTTTGTCCACCATATAAAACCCACCACAAATGTTATAGTATCATTTCATGGGGACCAACAATGACTACATGCTTGAGTAAACTTCACTCTTGCACAACTAAGCACATCCTCATGGCCCTCTGTGTTGAAATCACCTGCTGCCAGTCCTGATGTTCCCACCGGGTCCAGTCTCCTCCATCTGACATGAACCAGGCCCCACTGCCTCACACATACGGTAACTTCCTCCCCTGCCAGCTTCCATACATGGGTCTGACTGCACTGCTCTCAACACACACCACCGAGAGAAGGTATTGATTTCTCTACTCTACTTTTGTCTCAGCGCTTCTTTGATATCCCAGTTCTTGATGCAACTCAGGTTTCAAAAAGGAGGAGGGTGGAAGAAACAACAAATATCCAGTGTTAGATAATTGAAGTGTACTGTTTAAGCACAAGGACCTTATAAGTGTGAATTATTCAAATAATATCAAGTCAAAACTATAAATAATTTGTGTATATTTAGAATTGATGGAGGGTACTTCTGTAATGTTTCCTCTATTGCATGACACTGCACCAAAATTGATGAATTATGCATTTATTTCTGCTGTTGATGGTTACATGACAAGGTTTTGATCTGTATATAAACTACAGCTAGGGCTGTCACAGTGATTACAGCTAGACTACGTAACAATAACCAAGATCTATGAGAAAATACTTGACTTGCACATTTTACTCCCGATTGGTAGTCACAATGAACATCAACAGATGATTTATTTAGTTTCCTGTTACTTTAATACCATGTTTCATTTTAGTTAAGTAGTGTTAGCACAACTGTCATCCTTTTGCTGCAAATCCAACAAAATATTTCCTCTCAGTTATAGACAATACAAATTGAAGTCACGTGTCTGTCTACGTGTCATATTGTATTCTCGCAAAACAAAACAAAACTAGATTAGTTTCCATCCATCCATCCATCCTGATTAGCAGCAGCTGTGAGCCTCCCTGTTAGAGCAGTCAGGGAGATGATAGGGTGAAATTCTGGATAAGACATAGAGAACTCTGCTGATTGCTGCACTGATAGGGTAACAGCTTTTGATAGAGGCAATGCGATGGCATGGAGCGCCATTTCCCTCATTGGAAAAACGAGGCTTATCGTCATTGGAGGCAATTTCAATGCAGAAATATATATTTCATTTTTATTTATACTATAAATGTATCTATTTCTTTTGAGGGTTTTATCAGAGATTAGCTCCATAATTTGAGAGAAGAGAGGATGGAATGGCCTGCCAGCAATCCTGACCTCGAACCCATTGAAGGCTTGAAGAGTCAAGTTGGGCGTGCTGTTTGTGTCAGAGTGACCAACGCAACCACGTTGGTTGGCTTGCAACAAATACTGGTTAAAAAATGGGATTCCATCCCACAGCAGTGTGTGACCAAGCTGGCGACCAGCATGAAGAGGAGGTGGCAGGCTGTTTTAGTTGTGTATGGTTTTTCCACATGCTACTGAGGCCCCTGTTTGTTAAATGAAGAAGATTTCTCTAGTCTTTCATGGACACAACCCACATACAGTTATAGTCTGCTGAGTTCATCATATTTCCAATCAACTATCCCAACAGGAAGAGATATAGCACTTCTGACAGGAGAAATGAAGCAGTCATGTTTAATTCATCGTTACCAAAATAAAAGGCTTCGTGCCAAATTTCTGGTTTGCGGACCAGATGTTACATATGCTGACATGAGATGAAAGCAGCCTTCAACAGTCTGAAATCTGTCCTAAATTTTTGTCTCGAGAAACTGAAGCAGAAGAGAATAGTCAATGGGATTAGGGCTCGACGGCAGCAAGCTGAGAAAACAATGACACTGAATTAGACACAGAATTCGACAGCATTCAGTCTTCCAAATTTTTCTTACTGCAGCTTATCAAATTTCAATACATGGTGCATGTTAAATTATTAAATATGTATTCTTGATGCTTCTTGCTTTGCATTTTTAAATTATCTATCACCATGGTTGTTCTTTCCTTGCTAATATAGTGCCTATTTGCCTTTAGATTTCCCCTTTCTCCACAGTGAATAGGGGTAAAGGTTCTTCAGCTGGAGTGAATTATATGAACTTGTCAGATCCTTGACCTGAGCCTGCAGACTTCAGCGGGGGTTAGCTGAGAGAACAAGCTGCTCATTGAAGATAAATGATGAGAGCAGTTTTACTGTGCATCTCAAGAGGTAAAGAGTATCCTAACCCCCCTCATCATTCACAACACAACATGTACAGATGTCTTACCCTTAACGCCCCCCCCCCCCCCCCCCCCCCCCCCCCCCCCCCCCCCCCGCCTCATGCTGATCAAGTTTTACCATGAGAAAGTCAGTGACAATGAATGAGATCAACAATAACAATGCAGAGAGGCACTCACTGGTGTGTGGAGGAATTCCCTTTGACTTTTTGCATAATATTGTAAACTTCAGACATTTCCCAGTTCCAGTCAATATCACTTGGTCTGTCCATGTAGGATACTTAACAAATATAGAGAAACAAATACTGAAAGACTTGGGTTTAATCTACGCAGCAGATGGATAAAGTACTGCAACAGAGGACATAAAGTGATGGATGTATTGGTGAGATAATTTGCTAAAACTAATGAATAAACTTCTTAAAATAAATTACTTGAAGTAATGGATGACAGGGAAAGTCACTGCAAGAGATGGAAAAAGTTATTCCCAATAATAATTTACATTTTACACAACACCAACTTTTTGGGAGTTAAGGTTGTATAATATTGTTCATTTTTATATAACAATTAGACTTCAATTAGATTGTGTTTAATAAGAAACAGCCTGAACAGAACATGGCCTCAGAGTATATCTGTTAGAACAGTAATGGTTTTGTATTACATATGAGACAAAAAAGGCTGGAAACCACTGCAGAGCACAAATGGAAAAAAAAACTCTATATAAGACTCTTATCATCCTGTTATGAAATCAGAAAATCTTTAAAAAAGCTATTTATAGCAATGTAAAGTCTGAGTTTTCCATGTTAACACAAGCCGACTGAGTCTTTGGAAATAACGAGTAACAACTGTGGAAGCTACATGGCTTTAAGGCAATGTTTTTTTCAGTCAACAAAGATGAGACTCACATTGAGCAGATGCTTTTTCTCTTACTAACCTCAGTAAGGATGTTTGAAATGGGAGACAAACCCATAGCTAGATATTCTCATGATTTAAAAATATATTTTCCTGAGGCAAAATGAAGCAGCTGAAAGAAACCATGATCCAGCCTTCTACATTTTTAGTATTGTGATAGTCTAAGCTGAATTTTAAAGCTGCAAGATGGCCAATGCACAAAATACTCTGGTGAAAGCACATCCAAACGTTGGATGCTAATAGATGCTATTTTCAGTTACATCATGCTTACAGGAAGTCAGCTGGTGGGAAGTAAACCACTCTCTGAACATGCAGGCAAAGGCAACTTTAGGTGTGGCTTTAGGTAATGAACCAAAACCAAATAGAAAAGAGTGAGTGCTCAATGGAGAGACACATGCCATTAAATCCTTGTTTGACTAAGACTTGTAGTATTTGAGAATAATTGTGTCATCATCATTAGTTTTATATACCTATAAGCTTCTTTATAAGATTTTGGTGTTTGTAGTTTGCCCCAGCTACCAAGATGGGTCAGTTTGAAGAGGATGACTTCCGGCTAGATAACCCTCACTGCCAGGAGCCTTAACATGATATTCATGTCTTACAATGTGAGTATATCTCTGGGGTCTGTCAGACAAAACGCATTTAATTCTTGCTACCTTTTCTTAGGAAGCCATCTGCCTGCTCTGAATAGCTTAATTACTATTGACTATCAGGGGAGGTTTTAGCTAGGATGCATCACCATGGCAACGACATCTCATCAGCCCATGCAGATTTTTACCAATTCTGAAACAAATGCACTCTATAATACAGAATTTGCACTGGCAGAGGGGAAAATAAAAATAAAAGGGGGGGGGGGGGGGTGTAGATGCATGCAACCTGTGTTAAATGATGATGCATGCAGCTTGGTACCTTGGTGTCAGGGTTGCAGTTGCTCAAGCATGCGTCTGCAGAGAAATTTAGAGAGTATGTCTGTGTGTAGGGGTTGGGATGTGGATGGGGGGGGGGGGTTGCTATTTGGGAAATTCCTGTACTGACGATTTCTCACTCTGTAATTCCCTTCCACGCATGGAGGAGCAGCAGACAGCGAGCTGTGGGATGAAAACAAGCCCCGCAGACCTGCTGTGACTTCTACGTGGCTGATAACAGCTTCCTTTACTACATTTGTCAGCAGCACACCACACATAAAAATACATTTAAGGTTTGTCGTTTAATAGTCAGACTGGAAACAGTGTCAACCCTAAAATCTACTCAGTATCAACAAAAACAAGCTGTCTCATTCAGAGACAATTGACAGGCAGAGCTTTACTGATGCAATTTGACCAATCCTGCCCACAGTAGATATTGTGGTTGTGCAGCCTCGCCCCTCCGCTCGCCCTGCGAACAACACTCACCACACCGAACCGTAGGCTCCGGAGCCTACCGGCGTCAGGTTCTGGTACCGTTCCGGAACCTCCCACACAGTCTTGTTCAGCTCCTGTCGATAAAATCCCTGTCTGGCCGACATTTCTTTGAGCCGGCGAAAGAAAAAAATCTAAGGAAAAGAGAGGAAAAAAAGAGGCAAAATAGTAAAAGGATGGGTGGATGGGCCGCCGTCTGCTGCTTGATGAGCCGTGCGGAGCTGCTGCACGCGCTGCACCGGCCAGTCAGTCACTGCCCAGTCTTCTCTGTATCACTCTTTCTTACACACATACACACGTACACACACACACACACAACTCCCCCTCTCTCCTCATTATACCGCACCCCCACCACCACTACCGGCCCCCAGCTCCCTCCTCCACCACCACCACCACACCTCCCGTCGCATGGATCTTATAAAAAGGTTATTACATAATAGATTTAATATGAACGATTATATTATATTATATTATATTATATTATATTATATTATATTATATTATATTATATTATATTATATTATATTATA
>JAOXYM010000025.1:9607658-9638781 GCA_028567055.1 Leptatherina wallacei
TCTATCTATCTATCTATCTATCTATCTATCTATCTATCTATCTATCTATCTATCTATCTATCTATCTATCTCTTAAAACCTCCAAAATACAGTCCAATACGTTGGTTTAAAACGGTCTCATTCAGGGAGCTCTGAAGATCTGCAGTGTATCTCAGAGAATTATCCAGACACTCCACTTTCATCTCCACCTGAATTCAACATTAAATCCTGCAGCATCTTGAAATAGGAAGCTGAAAACCTTTTGCTCTTACTTTTTGCTGACCTGTTTACAGGAAATCCTCCACAATATTTATGTAGTTTTCTGAACTTAAATTCAAATACTGCTCTTGCAGCAAGCTACTTTATCTGATGTTTAATATCCCAAATAAGAAATCTGATTTATTTTTGGCATTCTTTTAATCCTACATAAGGTCTAGTTTGTCAGTAAGGTGCACACCAACCTGGTTAACTGCATAGCTAAAAAAAAAAAAGTAAGTGTAAAGAAACAGTTCCACAAAAGTACTTGACATGAAATTGTTCTCTGTCTGAAATGACATCAAACTCACAGGTGAACTCTTTTATATTAGATTTTCATTAAATTAGAGACTAATGACACTTTACATAACATTCCTTCGGATTAATCTTTACTATCATAATCCGTTAAACGGTTGACAAAACATGGATTGCTGTTTCCATCCATTTACCATCAATTGTGTATTTGGTTTTGGAATATCATTTGGAAGCCTGAAAGTTGGCGTTTGTTTTTTACCATCTGGGTGTTTTTGGTGCCAGAAGTGACCATATGCAGACAAGAGGGTGGAGGTGGGGATATTCATTTGAAATATGACTGGACAGAAAAACCTCTTTCATTATCATATTATTTTGTAATGAACAGTCCATACAAAAGATATGTGAGAGCAATCCATCTAAATAAATTTAAAAAAAATCACATCTCTGATAATTGTATTGGATTTTATCAATCTTTACCAACTTTATCCACTGGATGGCAGCAAAGACCACTGTACATGCCACTTGGACGTCGCATCTTACATCATTGTGTGTCTTTGCTTATAACTACTCACACAAAGTTAGGGATATTCAGCTCTCGTGGAAAATTTACAAAACACATAAAATGTTCACTCTACTCTGATATTATATCATGAATGTAGGGCATTTAAGTAGAATAATGCAGTGTTAATTCCTCCATTTCATTCAACCGTTGAAAGAAAAGCTGACAATATACCACAATATAAAAAAAATGTCAATATCTCAATAACTTGTCATGTTAGGTTTCATCTTGATCTGATGATGTTTGAATGTCAACAGTATGATAAAGAGGACTGTTTAGACACAAGTTGCCATTGAACCAGAACAGGTTATAGTGCATTTTCGGTTCATTCTAACATCATACAAATAGGCAAATATCCCTAACTTTTTGTGAGTAGTGTGTTTTTTAAGTTTTTTTTTTGGGATTCTAAATAATTGTTCATGTCTGGTTTAGTTTAAACCAGACTTGAACTTGTGGCTAAAAAAAATGCTGATTGTAAAGATGCTCTTCCCGATAATAAAGGTGACTGTGCGCTGATTGGTCAATGTCCTTCAAGAGGCGCGTAGTGATTTAAATCAGGGGCGGAGGTTATCAACAGCTGGATCAACATTGGAGGCAGTGATTGAGCATACGAAGCTGGGAACAACAGATAGCCGGGATCACCAGCACTGTTCCGTCTTTTCTGGTCCTTTTGGAGTTTTACTCTTTTTTGCTAGAGGAAAAAGCGGAGTCCTCCTGGTACTGGGGCTGATTTGTGATCATGTTTGACCTAAAGAAGAGGAATAGTTTGACTCTGAGAGGCAGTAATGAGACGGAGGAGTTCCGGAGAGTGGCTGTCAGGCGGAAAGATAAAGGTGCAGTGGGGGACTGCAACTCCTCAGGTGATTAGCCGCTTTCCACTTTCCTCAAAGATTTTTGCGAAATAAATGTAACCTAAAATTATCAGTATTTTAGACATAAAATGTACCACCAGACGTTTTCTACCTTGTTTTCAGAATTAAATATATAAGCTCAAGGGACTAACTGGTACAACCCTATAGATCCATGTGAAATGAGCCTATTCTCTTTGCTACCCGCAGCCTGAAACAAAAATATGTAGTTTATTCCCCTTTTTTGTCTGTGTATGAACAGGAAAAATTCCACCAATAACAGTTTGACAGACAGCAGTTTTGCACCAACAAGAGCCATTGGCTCACAACTTGGCATATTTCATATTTCAACTGGAACTGGACTAAAAATCAGTGGCAACAAGTCTTATCGTGTGATGAGTCCTCTCCAGAACTCTGCTTCCAACAACATTGCATCAGTGTGGGATCACCACGATGGAAAACAGAAAAAGGCAGCAACATTCAAAGAAAAATTTAGTTAAGTCCTTCAGAAGAAGAACTATTCCCGAAGACTACTTAAAGAATCTATGAGAAAGCTTTTCTAAAACGTTTCAGACTGTTGAAAAGTAAATCTGGTGGAAACAAATATTAACTTCCAAAGCAATGCATAAAGAACTGAGGGGTGGTTCAAGACTAATGCACAGTGATGTATGTACATAAAACATGTTTGTAATATCTTTAAGTGCTACTATTTTAAGTAAGGAAGGAAAACATTTTGGGTGCTTATTGAAGAGCTTTGGTTTTTAGGCTCGACCGCCTTGTTAGAGGGTGACCAGGGCAGCAGGTAAGAGCATTGGACCTCGTTGTTGTTGTTCATGGCTTAGATCTTTAAATGCTCTTAGGTTTCCGTTTCAGCTTGTGAATATGTCTTTGTATTTGTTTGTCCATGCATGCATGAAAAAAACTAAAAACACTTTTTTAAGTCACACTTAGGCTGTTGGATTAGTGTAATACAATCTCTTTCCCCTGATTTAGCCTGGACTTTGCCTCTTTAGACTACTTTTCGTCAAGTCCTCACAGAAAGCCTTATTGTTCCTTTAGTAGGGCAGAACTATCTTTTTTGAAGTATATTTACTCCAATAGTACTATCAGATGCAGGATTCAACAGTACAGTCCATGCTTTGATAAATTTACAGTAAGATTGTTCTTTGCCCCGTTAAAGAGTTGTTTTAATAAGAATGTAAAACATGCTACTTTTAACTATGTCTTAACAAAATTTTGCACTATTAATTTTAAATGATGCAATGTTTTACACATCTTGTTTCAACATACTTCTCCAGCTACTTTAGGTAGGCTTGTGTTGCCATGCAGACATGGCATAATTTGTAAGTCTTGCAAAGGTTAAATTCTGTGGAAAATAAAGCAGAAGCTATAAAGCAGAAATATTCCGTTGAGAAAGCAGGTTTTAGTCCTCTTCATGTGACCGACAAACCAACCTCACTTTAGCCAAGCTGAGGGCGAAGTGGAAAGTTTTACTTTCAAACAAATAAAGGGAAATCCTTCAATTCTGGATGGGAACGAGGTAAGAAAATAGTTTATATATTTAGAAAAGAAGCAGTTTTGTAGGGATAAGTGAGGATGTAAACCATACTGGAATGACAGGAATACTATTGGTTAGAAAACCAGTGTTGGTCATTAATATCAGAAGATCTAATACACAAGATGTTATCAGCAACAGTCCTATCTACACAGTTCATGCAACTAAAAGACAAATCATTTTATTGTGGATTAAAGGGGGAACAGTCACAGTTGACTAATAGGATTCAATCTAAGGCACTAACATCAGGTCATGAGATTTTCCTCTTGTTTATGCAATGTATTTAATAGCTAAAGGCTTAGAACATGAACAAAATCCAAAATTCCAACCATTTTTCATGTTATGAAATGTATGAAGGGTGAGTGGACCTAGCAAAATGGCTTATTTTTTAAAAACTGAACAAAAAAATGTTTCAATTCTTAAAAAATAATTTGCATAAGCAGCTGAGCTGGAAGTGAATTTTAAATTATAGCAAATATATCAACATTGTATGGAAAGTATGATGTTTGATTTTAATTTTTTTTGTAGCTGTTTTTAACTTTCTGTCCAACAACACAAACTGACAGTTTATGTTTATATATTACACACAAGTGTTGAAGTAGTGCAGCATACAGGAAGCTCGCTGTGTGTGGGTGTTTATGGGGTTATGATGACAGTATTTGTTCTTTAGATGTGAGCAGCGGAGTGTGTGGCTCATACAGCTGTGGTCGTGCTCGTGATAGCCTCTATGGACCTAAACCAAATTCCAAAATTGGTGCGCAAGATGATAATAAAAAAAGCTCAGCAAAGAGGTCGCCGTTCAAACCAGAAGGTAGGCAGAAAGCCTGCTTGGTCCTCTCGGTAGTGGAAGTAATCACACTCTTTCAGATAAATTAAGGCTGTACTGTTTTTCAACCACTGTGTTTGTCTTTGCAGTGCCTCCTAAACCAGCTCACCTCCAGACCCCTCAGAGGATAGGCACTACAGGAAAACTACCACCTAAGGGAGTTTTTGTCACAGAGCCAGTCCAGAGTCCACATAGAGATTATGGAGTCTCTCTTCCCTGCATCAGCCCAGTACAGAATTACCAGGCCTCCCCAAGTCCAGTTAGAGGTGGAGGAAGCGACTGTCTGAGTGCAGCACCCAGGGCACATATCAGCCCTGCTAGTCATGCTCAGGGGCTTTCAAAGCTTACAAACTGTCCAGTTTTAGGATCTCCCAGTCTGGGCAAAAGAGGCATTCAGAGCTGTAGCCCATTGAGAGAGGGAGGCCACAGCCCCGCTAAGCTGTCCCCAAGAAACCATAGCCCTCTCATGGGAAAGCTGCGGACCCCGAGTCCTGTTCAGAAGAGGATGGGCAGCTATAGCCCTGCCAAGAACTCTAAATCCTGGCTGGGACTGCACAGAATCTCAAGTGACAAGATGGAAACACGAGAGAGGAAGACGGAGAAATCTTTGAGTGTGCCTAATCTGATTGTTTACATGGATGAGGGCAGGTAGGAGTTCTGACTCTTATCAGCTTGATCCTTTCACTTGCTTTTTATGGCACTGTATAGGATTAAAGGTTTTGAGTATCATTTAATTTTAATTTACTTATCCAGGATTCCCACTGAAAAAGATGAACACTCTCCTCTGCAAACAGCCAACTGTAATGGTCCTGGCGTCGCCGTCCAAGCACCTGCTAACCACAGACTCAGTCTTCCTATGACTGAAAGGCATCCTTCAAGCATCAGTACAGGGTGTTCCCCGGGACAAATGAATTACGCGGGGCCATTAGTTGTAAATGGGACTGGAATGAATGACAGAATGGAGGAAGGCAAGACGTTCACAAGACATGGCTCCAGGTTCTCCTGTGAATGGACTAAAGCAGTTACAGGAAATGAAAGGTTTCACAAGGAGTTTGGGGGTGAGAAAAATGAGGAGGAAGAGAAAATGAATGAAGAGAGAGGAGGTGAGCCAAAAGATGAAGATGGCACAGAGGTGAAATTGTACAAAGTAGCCAATGAACTCCTGCAGACTGAGAGGGCCTATGTGGCTCGCCTCCACCTTTTAGACCAAGTAAGTATGGATCCTTCCAGATTAAAAAAAAAAGAAGAAAAAGTTTAATGTGTATTAAAGTAAAACAGATTTTAAGAAATATATAATTTTCTTTTGCTGTGGTAGATCATCTTTATTTCTATGTGATTTAGAGATTTGTTGCTCTCTAACTCCCACCCCAGGTGTTTTGTTCCCGCCTAACAGAAGAGGCCGATCGAGGCTCGTTTCCTTCTGAGGTCATCAGAAATATCTTCTCCAACACATCTTCAATCTACTCCTTCCACAGCCAGTTTCTACTTCCTGATCTGGAAAACTGCATCTGCCACTGGTTAGTCTTACACCCTCAGTTTCTGTCACAATCCAACTTTTTCTTTTCTTCGTGTTTTACCTTTTGCAAAAGCACCTGGAAGCAATTAGGCAGTCAAACCAAAGAATACTTCTACATGCATACATAGATGGTCTGCACCGATGAGAGCTGTCCTCACAAGAACAAAAGCTATTATAATGTGTCCACAAATATGACCTGTGGACACATGTATGATTAACAAAGAAAAAAACAACATGAAGAGCAGCGGCACACAGAGCTGTTGTCTTTTGAAGACAGATTTTGTGTAAGTCAACATCAGACTGATGGTTCCTGCCATTATCAATGAGGACATCAGTAAAGAGACTTAAGGAACTCAATCAGGCCGACTGCTCGGCAGTGTTTCAGAAGTTTGCTGCCCTTTTTCTATTTCAGGATTGTTGTTTGAGTTGTTGTGTAGACTCTAGTTGGTGTTATATTGTTCCTGGCATGGAGAGCTGTGTACTACTATTCAAAATATAACAAGTTAAGGTGATTTAGATAAAATCCGAGAGCTAGTGTGCCAACCAAAACATCATTCCCTACTTCAATATTTGCAATCTGTCCTTTTGCCTAATCCATTTCACCAAACCCAGGGGTGAGGGCCCTGGTCTGGGTAAAGCTCTTCTGCAGCATGCACCCTTCCTGAGGATGTATGCCGACTATGTCAGGAACTTTGATCAGGCCATGGAGCTGGTGAGGACGTGGACTGAGCGCTCCTCTACCTTCAGAAACATAATCCAGGACATTCAGGTGAGAAATACTCATCCAAGATATATATTGGGAGTTATCACTGTCCACTAGCAAGGTCCGATCAAGATGTGTGTGTTGACAGAGACAAGACGTGTGTGCCAACCTCACCCTGCAGCACCACATGTTGGAACCAGTCCAGAGGGTTCCACGCTATGAGATGCTACTGAAGGATTACCTGAAGAAGCTGCCTGAGGATAACCCAGATTATGAGCTTGCTCAGAGTAAATATTCCCCAGTGGTCTTTTTACTGGATATTTACCTGATCATATTTACTTTTTAAAATATTTTTGCATAGATATCACGGCTCCACAGGTGTTTAAGTCCAGTTTTTATGGTTCATCTTTTTTCTTTTATTGAAATGTAAAAGCAAAGTGAAATATTTGTTTTGCTTCTCCCAACAGAATCCTTGCTAGCCATTTCCATGGCAGCCACTCACTCAAACAGCGCCATTCAAAAAGCTGTATGTTGCATTGCACATCATTTGACCTCCTTTTAACATTTAATGACTGTCATAAATTAAATGCTAGGTGTTGTCCTAGTAATGTCATTTTCAAGTATTTTATGTTGTTGTAATTCCTGCTTTACCAACTGTCGATACAACAACGAGCACATGCACACGAGTAATAATCAGTGCTTCTTTGGCTCGGTATAGGAGAGCCTGAAAAGACTGCTGGAGATCTACGAAATGGTTGGAGAAGAAGAAGTGGTCAACCCGACCAACGAGTTTCTCAGAGAAGGTCGTCTGCTCAAGCTCGCTGCTCGGAACGCATCAGCCATGGAGAGACACCTATTCCTGGTTAGATCACTGATGTATTTACAGAGACTTACAGAGGCTAGATCTAATATGGATGCCAGTGCTTTACTTGAACTTTCCTTCACAGTTCAACAACTTTCTGCTGTGCTGCTCTCCAAAGTTCTGCCTGGTTGGACAGCGTTTTACAGTCCGATGCCGAATTGGAGTGGATGGCATGCAGGTGCATCAGACCACCAACGAAGACCACCCATACACCTTTCAGGTCTCTGGAAAGGAGAAGACTCTTGAGCTACAGGCCAGGTGTGTGCACACTTTGTCTCACCAGCTGAGCTGCCCAGATCTTCATATCTGTAAGCTCTTTTTATTCCTGACGATTAACTGGATGTATTAAATGGAATTAATTCAAATAAAGGCCATGCAGAGGATTAAAGCTTCTGCTTAGTGTTCCAGAAACGGGCTGAATTTTCTTATGAATTTGTTCTTGGTATGGGTAAAAATGAGAGTCGGAACATTTTTTGTATAGTTGGATCCATGTGTCTGACTCAATTTTATGAATACTCTTCTATTATTGCATAAAATTCATTTGGCATAGTTGTTTGTGCAGGTTTTTCTGTTTGTTTGTTTTACATGTGCTATAACTAGCCTTTTTTTGCTGTTCTTGCTTTCAAGCTCTGAGCAAGACCGAGACCAGTGGATCAAGGTTATTTATTTATTTTTTTTTCAGCAGCAAAGCATTTAAAAGTTACATTTATTAGAGGAAGATTCAGCTGTATTCACTTCTAAAGTGAGTTTTATCTGCAGGTGATTCAGGAAGCCATTGATCTGTTTCAGAAGAAAAATGAAACCTTCAAATTAGCTTCTAAGGAGCTGATTGTGGAAGAACCTGTAAGTTATTGGAGTATAACTTTCAGAAGAGGTTATTATGAGAGTGTACCATCCTGTCTTATTTAACATTTGTTTCACAGTCAAAAGAACTCGGCCGGCGAGCCCCCCGCTGGATCAGAGACAATGAGGTGACGCTATGTATGACATGTCGGGAGCCTTTTAATGCACTCACCAGAAGAAGACATCACTGCCGGGCCTGTGGCTTTGTGAGTAACATGATGAGATGAAGCTTTGCTCCACACAAAACCGAAGTTTACCTGAGGACACTTGGCGATGATCTCTTTGCTCCCTCAGGTGGTGTGCTGGAAGTGTTCAGACAATAAAGTGGCTTTGGAGTATGATGGTAACAAGTTGAACAAAGTCTGTAAATATTGTTACTTGATCCTAACTGGCCTGAGATGTGAGAAGGTGGACAGGAAGAAGAGAAGAACACTGGAGGTGAGCCTTGTGGCTGTTTTGCAGAGTTGCGGCCTTTCTCTTTCCATGCTCTTTAATTTCTCTAAATCCTCTTTAAATAACTGAAATGATAGGACTACATTGCCCCTCAGGTGCAGTAAAGGCATGAATGAGGAAAAACAAACTTGAACAGCTTTTGTAAACCTCTGAAACTTGAAGTGTTGTCTTTTTAGGCTTAGAAAATGTGCTATTAGCACGACTGTCAAAACTTGAGCACTGACCTGTCTTGGGTTTCGTTCCAGTCGGAGGCATATCCAGAGTGCCGTGACAGCGTAATGAGCAGCACTCTGCAGTATTCTGACAACTCCATGAGCTGGCAACGAGTGTGGTGTGTTCTCACCAGAATTGATCCTCCGGTTTTACACGTGTATGCTGCTCCACAGGTAAGGGTTTCTGATTTTAAAATACTCACATAATTATTGTTGTTTTTGTTGTTGATGTTTTAAGGTATTCCAGTTTGACATTGTTGACAGTGTTATTCCACAGTAACTTCAGGTTTTCTTGAACCAATTAACACCAAAAAAGCCTGCTCTTTTGTACTTACACCGCTCAGGTGACCAAGGACCCTAACACGTCATTTTGAGGAAGTTTTCTTTTTGCTGCTTTTTCACATGAACATGCTGCTGTTGGTTTGCTGTGCAGCCTATCTTCAACCTTTTCATTCACTTTTTCTCTGATTAATTTGTTCTTACATTTCCATGACGTGAAGTCCTTTTTCGCCATTCCTCTACTGGGCTGCATCATTGAGGTGTCCCCGCAGGAGCTCCAGGATCAGCACAGCTTCTGTCTCAAACAATCCAAAACCACCCACATCTTCTCCTGCAGTGGTCCGGAGCTCAAGCAAAACTGGCTGACCGTTCTTAAAGTTGCCGTGATGGGCCGGATACCTGACGACAACACCATTGGGGAGTTTAGCTGTGGACTTTATGGCAGTGATGGGGATGGAGGAGACAAGGACTCTGTCGATAAGGAAAATGGCTCCTGAATGAGACATTGAGACTTTGCAGAAAGCATTCATAAGCATGTTCATGAACATACAACGCAATGAAAGAACATTTAAAGAGAGAGTAGACTTGTTTTCATTACAAGTGGCTGTGCACTTTATTTCTGAGATGGTTTACAGTAAAATAAATAAAGTAAAGGTGTTTTAACAAGACTCGGACTATCCATTCAAACACAAAGAGTTTTGTCTCAGCTCTGCACAAGTTGTTCAAGGTGATGTGAAAATAAGGACAAACAATTGAAGACGAGGGTGTCGGTAATACATGGAGGCTCTGGGATCATAACTGCTGTATAAAACACATTCATCTGATCCCAATTCTTTACAAGAAAAATACAGCAAAGTGATATTTACACTCAACTATTCGGAGCTAAAATGACTTAAAATAAACAGGAAAAAGAATCACAGTTGGAAAAAATGTTTACATCCTGTCATGGTGCAACACTCAGTGACCAAAAGCACCTGGTTAGCTTACTGTACAGCATGTTTCTATCATATGTTTAATAAAAATGTTCTTCAATGCGTGTTTTCATCTAGTGGTAATTATTGAAAAAAAAAAAACATGGAGTTTTATAGAGGCTCTACCTGATGTATGGTGGTGTGCAGATTGACTTAAAGTGGAAAATCAGCTTCAAGTAAAAGCTTATAGTTTACAGTTTTATGAAACCTAGATGGTCGGACCATGCATCCAGAATACAAACTACTTTGATTTGAAGAGACAATTGTGAACCAAAACCAGGAACAAATGGATACATGACACCTAAACTGAGCGTAGTTGTGCTCTAAAGCCAATCAAAAACCTTCTTGTTTTGCTTGAGCTAAAAATATCTTGCATGCAGATGGTGTGTGCTTCAAAGATACAAAAGCTACTATGTCTGCTCCTGCTGCTTCTTAGATCTTTTCTTGATGTTAGCTCTTTCTACAAACAGAATCACCTGAAGTTGTGGGTTAACTCCCTGCCTTTTTTCTCACACTTGAAATAAATCTAAAGTTTGCTTGGGTGCAAATAAGCTAGTCTCACACTTCTTAAAGTCCACATGGACTTAGTCTTTAGTAAAAGCTTTGTTTCCTAAAACACAATCGTGTCACAATTATGCCACAAACACAATTATTAGGCAACATCTATCTTTAGTTGCAGTAAATGCCGCTTAAACTGTAGTCCTACAGTCATAGATTGGAGGCGAAGGCAGTTTGACCTGGTGGTGAAAACGAAATAGAAGAGGCCCTGATTTTGACATAGAAGCTAAAAAAAATCTGATTCGTAAATCCAGCAAGTTGTACGCCAAGTGCAACGCTACCAGAGATTCAGACCCCAAATCACACATACACTGACACACGGTACATAAAGGACAAATCAGCATTATTTACATATAGCCCACCTCTGTTTCACGTTCATACATTAATTATCTAGAACATGTTTTGTTCGCTGAAAATGTCACTGGCTTCATCTTCTACAGGACTCTCCACTGCTGTTTGGCCTGTTACTTTTCATTCACCTTATGATGGTATTCAGATATGACTGTATTGTATCTGAGGAACCTCACAGGAGAGTTTGTCACAATGAGCCTCTATCAAGTAGAACTGAGCGCTATGGCAGGCGAGTTCAAAGAATCAGGTTGTGGGGGTGCAGAACCACAGCAGACAAAAGAAGCTTGTGGAGATATACAACAAAACATGACTCCAGAGATCCTCCTGGGGGTACCTACTGTGTCCTGAAGACTCCAATAAGCCAGTATTGCAGCAGTTTGAGGTAAATCAGCCCCCCCTATTAAAACCAGCAGTGATGAAAGACAGAAAAACCGGCTGTCCGTCATCTCTCAACTGCAGCACAGCTGCTCTGACACCATCAGGCTGTCATAGCCGTAGATTTCCAGCAGGTGGAGCAGGAAGAGCCTGTCTCCATGTGGATCCAGACCCATGGCCCTCACGCTCTCCGGGGTTACAGTTGGGTCGGTGCTCCCTGCCACCTCACTCAGAGTCTGGAAAATCCTGTTGTTCTGCTCCAAGAAAAACCTTGGGAAGAGAAAAGTGGGAAGGCAGGCGGTTAAGAACATGTTTTGGTTTGATTTTCCTCTGCTGATCGGCAGCTTGGTATTACAGACAAATCTGTGTGAGAGGATGACAGCAGTCAGGGGGTTTTAATCAGTTTCATTAGCTTTTGCATCAAATTTGTAAACTGAGCTGACTGCTCCTACAGCAAATGAATCATTCTGTACTCACAAAATAAAAAGATCCTCCTCGCTGGACATGAGGTCTCCGTTCTCTTCCTGGGAATACAGCAACATCTGCCTACACACACACACACACACACACACACACACACACACACTTAACTTTTAGCCATTGTTGTGCTGCATATAAGAAAAAACTTTCTGACTTATACTTTGGGCTACATGACTTTCAGGTGTGGAGATGCTGGATTTTCTTTTTAATCTGTATTCCCATTGTTATTGATTTTTCTACAATGCCTTTGTTTGATGCCTCAAAACAAAATCTTGAACCATACACATGAACATGAAAGACTTCATGAGTTATCTAAGATGGAATTCTGATTCTTTCTGAAGTTAATTTGATTAAAAATAGGAAAGTGGGTGAAGAAAAGGGGAGTGTGATGGCCAGCCACACATAATATCACACCTTACCACCAATATATATTTTCACTTTAATTCAATTAATTACTAAATTACTTTAGTTTCCCATACATTACAGTATTATTGAATACATCTTGGCACTGTAAGGTCATATTATGTTTACGCTGTAATAATATTTGTTTCTTTTTTTGAGTGACCTGGGGTTCTGTTTCTCCTTCCTGATGTAGCAAAGGCATGGCCGAGAGCTGGGGATTCTGATAAGCTGCTGCCAGTCTCATTGGACTATACCACATGCTGCAATGTCATAAGAGTATTTGGGGATTTATTAAGTGTTTTTTTGGTTAGTTGAAAATGTAGCAGCCACTTTAACCCCGTCCTTTTGTGCTAATTTTGGATTTTGTTAAACTGGTTTGCGCGTTTGATTGTTCTCGAGGTCAGTTTGTTTACGTTCATTCATTCATTTGAGTCTAGTTATATTTAGGTGGCCTCTTTTATGTTTGGTCGAACTTTTGATAATAAGCTCATAAGACATAATTAAATTCAAAAGTAAGTTGCCCCAAAACAATGGTTAGATGATGCGGCTGTGTCACATGTTAGTGTAACATGAAGCTTCCAAAGCCATTTGGTAGGGACCAAGATGGTAGCAGAGGAGTCAAGGATGTACAAAATGGGAAATATGATGAGAGATGTAGCTTCATGTTGTGTTTCTTAATAAAAAATGTAAAAAAGGAGAAATGTGGCTACATTAGACATGGTTTAGTAGATTAAATTAATTGGATTAATCAGATTTGGTCGTTTTGAGATTTGCTGACAGTAAGTAAAAAGGAAAACAGCAGTTTTAGTCTGAAATTCCAGTCCTGCTGATTATCCTGATGTGGAAGTTTGCTGCTAACAGAGTTACTCACCTCTGTTCAGTGAGTTTGCGATACTTGTCCCTGTCTGCAGCGCTGAGACGGAGCAGAGGTTTCAAGCCGTCTCTGGAAGTCTTTACATTCTGATTATCCACATACACATCATACAGATCTTTCTTCTCCTCGAAGATTTTCTCAGTAGTACCTAAATATAGGAAACACCCTGCATCTCAAACACCAAAAACGAGAGATGTTGTTCATATGGATGTTATTATGTTTGGAGAATCCACTTACACGCTACGTAGGAGAGCTCATTCTCCAGGGCGCTGATATCAGCAACATTCACATAGAAGAAGGGTCGGAACTCAGGCACGGCCACACCGACCCCGGGGATGGACATGTTTGCCAGGCAACAGCAGCAGTACACTGATGGGAAGGTGAAATTAGAAAATGAGCATGGGGGGGGGGGGGATGCAGAACAGCACAGCAGGTGATGCCTGGGTTGGAGAAGAACTACATCCACTGTGATATTTTCTTCCCCGGCTTTTATTATAATTTTTAACTCATCTTTAACCAAACAAAAGATATTTTACAAAACTTTTTCTTTCAGCTTCCGTTCAAAACCCCCTGTGAACACATCTGGATGATTCACACCTCTGTAGCAGACCACACCCACAGGTGGAGGGGAGAAGATGAGGATGCGCCTGCGGAGGAGAGCCAGTTTCCAGAGCACCATGATCTGCTCTCCAAAGAAGCGGATGAACTGGGACATGCAGCCTGCCGGATGGGTGATCTGTTCCAAAGGTAAATACAGACCCATTTAAATATTATCAAACACCATGTAGAAGATGCTGGAGGATGGACCCTCGCAAAACCATATAACTACAAATCAAATGAATAAATCAGAGCAATATAATCATCACAGCCATGAAAAGAGCCCTCCAACCTTCATCTCAGGGTGCATGCTGTGGTTGATAGCAGCTCCCCAGGCGTTGGCTGGTAGTGCAGTAACAACATCCTCTCCACTGGGGGGCAGAAGCGCTCTCTTGTCCTCATAGAAAGCTTCCAGGGGTGAGTAGTGGCCTGGGGACTGAAGCTGGAGCCTGAGGAGGGAAACCAAACAACATCCAAAGAAATGTCAAAAGTGTAGGTCTTAAACTTAAATAATAATGTGTAATTCACTAATAATTAATAAGAACAATGTGAAAAAATGCAAAGCAAAATACACAACATTATCTGTCAACCACCAACCGGGTGTGTGTACAGATGTCACTCTGTCCTAATATAATGTGTGTGAGGCAAGCAAAGACCAAAGCGATGTGTAAACTCATCAAAGAGAGAAAGGAAAACTGGATACACGGGGTTAACACTCACTCATTATTGCAGATGCATTGTGAAGCTAATGATCATCTGCAGCTCTTTGTGATACAAATTAATTTGTGTGTGACCTGGAAACCATCTTTTGTTGACAACACTGCGCTAAGCTGAAGTACCACCAGTATGCAGCAGACAGAGAATCAGTCTGAGACAAACACAACCAAAGAACAGCTGACCAACAAAACCAGACCCGCAATGTAATTATAAAAAAACATTGTTTTAATTCTAAAACTTTGTGAATTATTCTTTGTTAAAACAACTACATGTAAAATGTGTGCTTCTCTTCCCCAAAGCTGCCGCTATTGTTCTTATTTACAAGGAATTAGTTTATCAGTATCTTATATTGAATTATTCATATGCCCTTAAAGGCTGAAGAGTTTATTCCTTTTAAGTCAAAAAGCTTTATTTCATAGCCATGATAAATATGTAATGTCGGATTTACAACTTCATTCTGAACCCTTTCAATAAAAAAGATAGTGTCAGTGATCATACAGCCTCTATTAATTCTAAGGTTTTATATATCAGGACAAAATAAAAAGGATGGGAGTAAATTTGGTAAATACAACCACAACACATGGCATATTACTCTGTGTTATAATAATAATAATAATAATAATAATAATAATAATAATAATAATAATAATAATAATTATTATTATTATTATTAATAAAACAAAACTGATTTAAAATGTAGAAGCAATCAGCCAACTGGGTGATGCTGATGAAATACAGTTAATCAAATAATCATCATGAAGTGAGAGCACTAATAAGAGAATGACAGGGGAAAAAGAAAAAAAGAATTGAGGTGTTGCAGTGACCCAGTCAGACCTCAACCTGACTAAAATACTGTGGTGGGATATTAAGAGGGCTGTTCAAAACCTCAATGTCCTAAAGCAACATTGTTAAGATGAATGGACCAAAATTCCTCCACAGCATCATGAGTACCCTGTTTCATATCCTGATACTTAAAACCTTAGATTTGAAAGATAATGTACTTTCTTTTAAACATAACTATAATTTTGGACTCTGCATTATCCCACGCCACGTCAAATATCAAAGCAAAGCAAAGCCTCATATCCTAACACCCAAGACTGATAAACTAAAAAGCAGCTTAACATGATAAAGTCTCATTTCTGCTCTTAAATGTTTAAAATAATTATTCATTGCCGAGATACATGTCCCTTTATCACTCCTTCTATAATAAGCGTTCTCCTGCTAATGAGTTATGCAAGCTGCAAGTGCCGTGAGAAAAAACAAATAACAGACTCTGAATCAAGGAAAGAAGGAAGAGTGAAAAGAGGGGGGGAAAGGGAGAAACAACTAAATATCTTAATCACCTTGTGACCAACAAGGCATCCTTTATATAAGAAATGAAGACTGCTGTGGCAGTCAGCAGATCAGGAATCTGGAACGAGCTACGTGGAGAATGATGAGCATGACCGTTGCATGACTGGAGGCTGGAGTGTGGGAACTGTGGAAAGGAGGGAGGAGGGGGAGGGGGAGGGAGGCTGAATGTGGAGAGAGTTGTGTTCAAAGAACCACTGAGAAAGGAGGGAGACAGGAGTGTGACCCTGCGATATCAAAGGCCTGTTGGCATCAACAAAAGTATTAATGGAGCCTAAATAAGATGTAAATATGGAGTTTCCTTTGTGCAATGTTAGACTGTAAGCTGGTCCAAAGGTAATAAATAAGTACAACTTCTCTGCAGTATCTCAGTAAATTGCTTTGAGATTTAAATGCTCACAGAAACAGCATTTAGCTTTAGAGCTCATAGTATAGCTGTTAAGTCCCATTTACTTTTCCAGTTAAATATTAATGCTTTATTTTAAAAAGAATGGCATAAAGATCAGAAAGATGGAGCCCAGTTTGGACTGCATGAGCAAAATACAGCCCAGAGCATGAGTCTTAAACCACACTTAATTTCTCTATAAATTGCCAGGAAGACAGGAAAACAGGTGATGTGATTATTGAAATATGTGCAAACATAATTGGAAGTACAGTATATAAGGCAAAAACTGTTCATAAAACTTGAACCAGCTTAAACATCAATAATTGGTTTGACCACATTTTTTCTTTAAAGCTGCCTGAACTCTCAGAAAAGCTTTCTTGTAATTTCATTAAGTCCTTCAGACTTAGTGAGGGACTTTCCAAAGCTCTTCTCTTTATGCTGCTGCTTTGTGTCGTGTTCTCTGTCAAGACGATCCCACACGGCTTCAGTGCAGATGGATGAACCGAAGGTCCAGATACATCTCTCAGGTCCTGTTTCAGGTCTTTACTGGATTTTTTCCTATTTCTTAGAGACACTATTTTCAGATACCATTAAGCTGCTGAAGATGATTTTTTTAATGTGTTTTTTTAGTCCTGACACTTCCCTTTTTGTAAGCACAAACTGCTCACCAAGCTGAGATATGCCAACTTTTCAGCAAAAAGGTCTTTGGGAATCATCTTGTTGGTGCAAAACTATCATTTAATCTTTATATTTTCCGTATAAATAAATGATCATATTCATTAACTGGTATCTTGACTGCTGCGTACAAGGATCGGACTGAAGATCAGACAGTGGGCAGCATCCAGATGCACTGTGTGCTAAGGGTGTTTCCTGCAAGTATAGCAAGCACCTGATGAGTTTGCACACCTGCATTAGTGAGAACTGACCTTTATCTGTTCTCTGTGCTTTTATTCAGCACAGAAAACACAACCAACATGTCTTTACCTTTTACTAGGATGGCCTAAATATTTACACTAAAGTATGAATGAAAACAGGAGAATAAATGAAATTGTATTAGAAAAATCTCTGTGAAGCGGAGGTTGCAGCAGACCTAAGCAGATGGAAATTGATTTCTGCTTTAACCTTTAAATAGTAGGGTCAGAATTTAGCATAAAAGAACATGAAAGACATGTATTCATTTTGTCTTGTATAAATAATCCCACGAGCTGTTTCATGTGCTAATCAGTGGGGTTGTTTTGATTGCTTTTTTTAATAGGTTTCCACCATTTAATTACTATAACATAAACCTCAATAGGATTACACCCGTGCCCTAACTGCTGCTTTCAACAGGCTGACTCGCAGTGTCACAAAGCTCATATCCTCTCAGACTGGTGCCTCGGACACTCAGATGGCCACCACAGACACCAGATCTCAATCCAATAGAACACCTTTGGGACACGGTGGTTTGTGAGAATCACTTTGTGACGATGCTGGTCACATAGCTGCAGCTACTGTTTGACACGTTCAGGTCCACGTGGAGCAGAATCTCAGAGGAATGTTTCCAGCATCTTGCTGAGTTGCAAAGGATTAAAGTTACTCCAAAGAAAAAAAGAGTGTATGATTAGAACGTATAAGTGGACAGAAAGTGTACATCTAATAGTTGAAAATGTTCATTTTTTAAGTGCAGTAAAAATACTGATTTCAGTCACTGCTCGGAGATTTCAATAGTCAGAAGTTGCAGCCCTGACCCTGAGTGGTGCTCGCCGAGACAGCTGCAGCATGCAGGTAAGCGTTTGCTCTGTTGTACAGACTCTTTCTTTCTTACCTGACCTGATGCTCAAGGAAGCTCATATAGCGGTAGAGCAGGGTGTAGGAGGGAGACAGGATCCCCACCGACTTCATCCTCGCCCCCCTCTCTGCTGTGCTCTCCACTGCCATGTTGGCAAAGCAGGCAAGGCCAAAGTAGCAGCCCTTACGGAAGTAGCTGTGGAAGGAGGGGAGAGGGAAACAGATGAGGCCATGAGTCATGAAAAGCAAATCTAGTGCCAGATGGCTGTGCCTGCTTTTTGCTTTCTTTTTTTTTTCTTCACCGGGCAACACTTTCCTGCATATTGTCCTGCCAGGATGGAGACATGGGGGTGCATTCTAATACTTAGTGCTTGTTCCTTCCACTCGTTTGCTCGGTTGTGTCCTTGAGAGGGTGAACTTTAATCAATGTTGGATACACACACTTACATGAAGTCTGTGGTGACTCGGTGGGAGCCGCTGGCGATTGCTTTAAACTCCACTCCCTCCAGGTCCATATCTTTGGGCAGACACCACTCCAGCATATTTCCTATCACACATAAAGACAGAGATGATAACATAGTACACTGACTCAGGAATAGATGATGCATATATGATCACAACTTCATTTCATATTCATGAAACAAATTTGACTGGATTCCTTGGAAGGACCATGTGTCAACCCTACAGCAGCAGCTAAGCGAACAGAGGAGCTGACTCAGCCAGTGGGTCTTATCATTTTATATATAAATATAAGCTGAGCTGTCATTAAATTGAGGGAGGAGGTCTGTGTCACCTGCTGATATTACAAGATTCTTACAGTTATTCAAGATCGCTTTGACAGCTGACCAAAAGTCTCATGATGAACTGTTACACAGTTTTTCTCCAAAGAAAAGTTGGCACAGCAAAAAATGATGCTTCTTGCTGTTGCCATGGTTTTTAACTAAAATCCTACCTTTTTAACATTTTGACAACCTAATATTGCTCAAATACAAGTCAATGAATAACTCTTAAGGCCCAGAAACCTGTGGGCTTTGGAATCCTGACCATGTGACCATAAAAAACTGTACAAAAGTGTTGGACTGGCTCTTGTTTCTTTATATTTTGTTCGAAAGGAGTAAGAGTAAGTAAGTTTTTCATTGGACATTGGCTGCTTTTCCCCCCTTAATTTCAGTCTGATCCTCAGACAAAAAATGTTCAGGTAACACTAATCTATGTGTCGTTCATAAAATGAGTTTTCAGGCTGGTCTGAGCAAATGTTGACTTTCAAGTTCATTACAGTTGTATAAGCAAACACCTTTAAGAGACCATGCAGGGATTGTAAAATACTTTAGCACAATCTGTTTTGTTGTTATGTTTCTTCCTTTTAATGAGCAGAAAGAAGGTGGAATTTTTACATCCACATGCACCACCGTTTTTAAATAGTTCTTTATGATGCAGTAGAAGATGTATGCAATTCTTTTCACAATTTACATTTGATAGTGCCGGAGATTTAATTCCCTTTGTCACTAAATGTTTTTCTAAGTTGTTTTCTTGTTCTTAAGCATAGAAAAGGTGGTGCACCACACCTTGTTGTCTTTTAAGATTTAACAGAAATATATTAATAATGGACATAAAGTGTAACAATATTAAACTGACTTAAGGTGATATGGCAGTAATTACACACTCATTTTACTCTTACTAAGCAGGTATTTAAAAAGAACCAAGGCCTGTTCATCACTCTTCTCTTTGATGTCAACCCGACATGCTGCAAAATCGTAAAGAGCCAGCTCCACCCTGCAGAGAATCTCCTGACCTGCATTCAGATCAGCTTTTCTTCATCATTTTTTTTCACCATAACTCCAATTATTCTTTATGTGATTTGCCTTCCAGGTAAGTAGCTAATCGGTCTGGCGACTAATTCCCAGTGGATCACCAAATTCCTTTTCACATTAAAAAATGAATGTGCAAAACTCTGCAGAGGACACCAGATGATCGATTTTTATCACTCATCTCGACATTCTGTCGATTTTGCTCGTCAATCAGGCTGTACATAAATTGTCGTGACTTTCAGTGATGTCTCTAAACTTATGATCGGGTCAGAAAAAGCCACACCTGTAGGAGATGAGTCTGCAGACATGGGCTCAAACAACACGCGCTTTCTCATGCTGGGCATTAGACATCAATTAATTGTACTGTAATAAGCGTAAAAGGTTTAAATCTTACAATTATAGCCTAAAGCGTGATTCTCTGCACATCATCAATCATGTCCCACCTGATCTGGTATTGAATGTAACTACAAAGACTGACACAATCTGGTCCTTTTCCTCCCACTTCACCACCCTGTCCTCCAGCGACACCTTCCCAGGTCTTGGATCCGAAAGATGCTCCTCCTTGTCGGGAGGCAGCGGTTCATCCAAAGTCGCCGGGGTGCTGGAGGTCGTGGGTGGGGCGCCGCAGCCGTCTGCGTTGGACATAGACCTGCTGGGAGTGGGACCCCCTGGTCCGCTGCTCCACCCAAACCCCGGCGCGGAGCATCCTGATGAGGCACGGCTGTTGGAGGGACTCGACAGTCGCTCCTTGGTGTGAGCCACCGCCGCCGGTGCTGCACCTCCAGGTTTCCCCGCGGACGGGACCTCCTCCCAGTCCAGCAGAGGGGCTCGGTCCGACCGCTCCACCATCCCGTCGGCGGTCCCGCCTTGTTGGTATCACCGCCGATTGTAAACGATGTCTCAGGCGACAGACACCAGGTCCATCCGTGGATAATTACAACTCAGAGCAATACCTGCATAATGAAGTTATTCCTAACTGTTCACAAAGGTTGCATTTTGCTTTAAATGAACATAACGTATAGCAGTTTTCCACCGTAGCTTTATAACCTTTCTAATCTCTGGTGATCATAAATTTGATGCTGTTGAGAGAGGGCAACTCCTTCGACTAATGCGGGTTGCATTCAAAACCATTCAGCATTTATTGTCACGTTCCCATGGTAAAGAATAGCTGTTGAACATTTCGGAGCGCGAGTCTGTTTTTGCGTCTTGAACGTACCCCTTGGCGGAGCATCCGCTAGTCTGACTCCTTTTTTTTCCACCAGCCACACATTCGTTAAAAAATAATATATCTGAATTTGCAAAGCTGCGCACCAAGTCTTGTGTGTAAAGAATCTAATGGACAGCAAAACAACAAATTTAGTCGAGAATTGTTTAATTGTTTCAATTATTTATTATCATTATCATTATTATTATTTTTTTATGTTTGTGCGTGTCGAATGTTACGGACATAAACTCAAGCGTCGATTGATGACATCATCCAGCGACACGTCAACCACACGGAAGACGACTTCTTTACAAACCAACCTGTCAGAATATTTGTGAGTCGAGGACCGTGGTCTTGCCGAAATGGGTAAGTTTTTTTTAAAACAAATAAACCACGGGTCTATAAAATATGTATATGAATAAACTCCAAGTTTAGAGAATATTATATCCGGATACATCTCTGCTTCTGTATTATAACCTGAAGTGTTGTTGCCAGCCAGTTTGCTAATGTTAGCTATTTACTCAGACTAGCTTCATTTTTCTTACATGCGTTATTTTTGTGTTTACACTTATCTATAAAGCTCATAGGTGCAACTAATTTATAAAATATACATATAAATATTCAGGAGATAGTTGATATTGTTCTCCATTTTGCTATATTTGGTGAAAACCATCATGCTATAACGTCGCACAGCCACTGTTAGCTATCCTAAGCTAACTTGCTCAACCACCTGCCTTAAACTGAATGTGAATCAAGCAATTAATTTATTTCCATTTATTTATTCATTTTTGTTATCTTGATATGTCTCAAAACATGAGATTCGTTACCACAGATCAAACTGGCGAGTTAATCCCATCAAACCCACTCTTTGCCCATCCATTTGTTAGGCCTATTTCCATTGATTTCTCCACATGTGTCTCTCCTTTCCAGGTGGCTTCTTCTCTAGTCTCTTTTCTGGCCTGTTTGGCACCAGGGAAATGAGAATTTTGATCCTGGGTTTGGACGGTGCAGGAAAAACAACCATTCTGTACAGGCTGCAGGTTGGAGAAGTGGTCACCACAATTCCCAGTATGTACTGGTTTCCTTTATTTATTTGACATATCTGTCTTATCACTGTCTTTTCGGTTTTATATAAAATCAGACAGTGTCACTGACATCCACATTTATTTTCCAACAAATACTTAAACAATCACACAAGTGCTCAAAATGCAGACAGAAAGTATACATACTTTTTTTTCCCCCCGATTCCTAGGATGAATTTAAGTTTCTAGTTTTCAAGCATTTTCTTTCCATTTGATATTTTCATATACCTGAAACTAGGGAATATCTGTTTAAGTGTTTATGGGTTTACAAAACTAGTTTTAAATGAGAATAAAGATCAGAAGAAATTTGGAAGCTGCAACAGGTGTTCTTTTACAAATTAATACTATGATATGACCATGGGCATGTTGTATATCATCTATGATTGGGTTTTCACTCTTGCTGCAGCCGTAGTGTTGACGATATTCAAATTCACACACACAGCTACAGCTCAAAGCATAACAATAGATGAAAATGATACAATAGGTTCAATAAATATGTGTAAAATGTGTAGTTGATAAACCATAGAAACCTAAAATCAATTTAAGAATAAATTTATATATATATATAAGCTGCAGCTATTAAGAACAAGATTACTTATCTGTCCGTGGCTTTATCTGCTTATGTTTAAAAGTTTAACAAATACAGGGATAAGTGATTTATTAAATCTATCTATCCTTCACCGAGTTCATCTGTATCTCTTCCTTCACACCATGAATTCTTAGCCAGCACAGCAGTGCAAACGCTGATGCTGTCTGCCACAGGAGTCAACTGGAGTTCTCAAGGTTAATGTATTATAAAAAAGAAAAGAAATATGCCCAGGTATTTGTATGATAAAACCTAATGGTCTGTATGATACACAAGGTTGAACTGTTCTTAGGCTGGTGGAGCAACATAACAATACAGAATATTGTCATTATTGAAAACATTGTTGATTTAAACATTTTAAGGCAAATTTTAAATATTAATCATTAATGAAAGTTTCTGGAACAAATACATAGGTATTAATATTGTGTGATTCAGCAAAGGTAATATCTGTCCTATTTGTCTAACAGAGTGAGCTATCTAATATTATTATAGAATACCATGTACTTGGTGTTATAAATACCATATTGATGTACACTAACAATTTTTATGGGCATTAAGACAGAGGTCTGATGCAACATATTTGTTTCAAGCAAAAGATGGCTTAAGGAAAGAGAGAGTGTTTTCCATAGATCTGTGCTCCATCTCTCTTATTGCTTAGAACAGCTTATGAAAATGCTGTTTCCATGCAGGATATCAGCTCAATAAGGTCAGTCTTACTGTGTGTACAATGGAGTGGTTTTGGATAGAACTGTGGGAGGATACACATGCTTAGTCAGATGGTCCTTGAGTCTCATAATCAGTCTGGAACAAAAACATGGTGTACCAATTAGGCTGATGCCAGGATATCTGAGGATGTCATTGGTAGTTGGACAAAGTGGTCGCTGTGAGCTTGTGTAGTCTGTATTTTTCATCACACACTATGCTTGGAGCTGTATTAGTTAATTATGTAGGTAATTAGATGCACTATATTTAGCTAAGCTGCATCAGAGGAACAGGTTCTTGTACAGGTTTTGTATCTCCATGCAAATGTTCCAGGCTTACACTAATCTGGTCAACATTCCTTTTACACATATAATGCTTTGAAATGGAGAGAAGCTAAACTGGTTGGGAAAAACATGTTTCACCAGTCCTGACTGAGCAAATTTCATTACATCTAATTTAATATTTACTGATGTCAGTACCCTGGGCTGTTCACCACGACTGAAATTAAACAAACCTCTATTTGACAAATGTAAACAAGGATATCTGTGGTTACATCAGAATTTCCCTGCTGTTTGTGTTATGTAAATTTAGGTATGAAGATCAATAGGTGTAGTCAGCTTTGTTTTGCTGGAAGAGTGAATCATACACTTCAATTTAAAAACCTGAACTTCTCTCTTTGAGTGTAGTTGGTGGCACATCACGTCTTTATACTTTGAGCACTGTTGTCCATGTTTATGTAGATACTAGACAGTGTCAGCATAAACCTCAGATAACCCTGGTATGCATGTTGTGTCGCTACGGTTTGGATCATTTTAAGAGCTTTGCCAAACTCCATAGCAAAGGGAAATGAAATGGATTTTGTTGGATTTCACATCAACAGTGTGACTCAAGCTGTACTTCACTTTGCAGTTTTCTCTGTATCCATCTGAATTTTTCTCTCCACAGCCATCGGTTTTAACGTAGAGACAGTCACATACAAGAACCTGAAGTTCCAGGTGTGGGATCTGGGAGGTCAGACAAGCATCAGGTGGGCGATAGCGTTAAAACGCACAACACAGCTCCACAAACCATCTGGGAGGTTTGGTTTTTACCAGGGAACACAAGCTTATGTCTGCATCATATTTAAAATGTTCAATTTTGCTTCTGCAAGTAGTTCTCTCCAATTGTTAGTTTTCCTCACATCATAATAAAACGTTCAAATTGTTTTATTTTTGTATTACTCGACCTTCACTGCTGCCATTCTTTATATTTCTTCTCTGCTTCACAGACCATACTGGCGGTGTTATTACTCAAACACAGATGCAGTCATCTACGTTGTTGACAGCAGCGACCGGGACAGAATGGGCATCTCAAAGTCTGAACTGGTTGCCATGTTGGAGGTATGTATTTATATATTTAGCCACTTTTATAAAATGCCATTTATAGTGTTTGAATATTTAATCTTTGTAGTGCTTTATTTGTAAATTAGATGGAAAAAAACTTTTCATGGTGTAATTTTGTGATGTGTCTCATTCATTGCAGGAAGAAGAGCTGAAGAAGGCGATCCTTGTGGTGTTTGCCAACAAACAGGATATGGACCAGGCGATGACACCAACTGAAGTCGCCAATTCTCTGGGTCTTCCTGCCCTCAAAGATAGAAAATGGCAGATCTTTAAGACTTCAGCAACAAAGGGAACAGGCCTGGAAGAGGCTATGGAGTGGTAAGCTACACAATCCTTAACTTCTACGTATTGGAAAAGGAAGAAGGCGAGGGAAAAGTTCACATTGTGTTTAATGACACTGGGTGAAGAGATAGCTCTGATAGATTTTACAAGACCAGCTCAACTTGTTATCTCTGCTTTGTGTTTACTCTGGCTGAATTATCTTTGTTCTGTCTCTTTGCCCATAGGTTGGTGGATTCTCTGAAGAGTCGGCAGTAAAGACTGCCATCCGTTCTGTATATACTCCTGACCTTTGACTCCTCTGTATGAAGCCTTGTGACTGACCCATTCCCATTGCCCACTTTCCTTCGGACCAGTTATTGCACTCCTCTCCTGTCCCCATCTTATACCAACCTGAAGCCTTGGCGAAGTCCTCCTAATGCCCATCGCCTTTCAAGCCCGGGATTGAGCAACAAATGCTCCAGTAACACCTGAACCACAAACACATGAAGATTTTGGAGAACTGTTACGACTGCAGCAGCGGTCGAGCAGAACTTCATGTTTTGGAAATGAATCCAAGTGCCGCCTGTGAACTAACTTGCCTCATCCTGCTAATTTCATGAATCCATCATTTAAAGAAAATTCTCCTGGATTAGGAAGAATCAATACAAGTCTGCTGCATGATAACCATCAGGCCAATCCTGAGCACATGCACCAATTACTGTCATGCTATTAATCTCTAGAAAAGATTGAGATTTTTTTTGTCATGCAGTGATTTGTATTTGATTTGTATGTCAGTGAAAAATTGCAGTAAAAATCCATCAGGAGGCAGCATTTTGCCGTGCAGGCACAAACCAATTAGACGGCACAAGTTTGAGCTGCGCTTCTGAGCTGACATGTCTTTACATGTTTGTAATACTCTGAATTGTCATAAATCACTACTCAGTTTACAGGGAGTGTTATAAAGTTAGATCTTGAATTGATGACATTTATTTCATTTACTTCAACATATTGCAAAGTAAAAAAAGAATTAGGCCTTTTTCTCTCTCTGCTTCTGCTGTCCTCTAGCCAAATGTTACTGTATCCTGGGCTGTTTGTTCTGTATCTAGTCTATCTTGATCCTCTTTTTCTCCAGTTGATTTATTTTAATAATTTAGTGGTTAATTTGTTTTTCATTTAAATCCTTGAGTGCAGCTTTGGCATATTAGTGAATGAGTTACTGAACACTACCTATGCTCAAAGTTTTATGGTTGCATATTTATATCTGCTTGTACAGTGAAATTGATTCTCAGTAAAGAATGCAATCGGTGATTGTAATAATATTGAGACTTTGATTTATAAATGATATCACAGCCAAACTGTCCAATGGCCACTTGAGGTTGGTTACACAGGTGAGTTAAAAGTTTTTGTGTCTATGGGCAATTTTTCTTTCATGGTAATAAGAAGGGTCAACTTTCACATAATTCTGGCTCCAAAGACCCAAGATGAATAAATGGCAAACAGAAGCTTCCATTACTGGAATTCATAAATCAGTGGATGCCATTATTGTGGCTACATGCATTTCACTAAACTGCCTGCAAGTATAAATACCCCAGTAGACGAATATACATGTTGAATCTTTTTAATTACAAAATCTTATACATGAAACTGTGTGGGATTAAATCTGAGCACAAGCACAGCAGGAATAAAATACAAAAGGATCAGTTTTCATATGCAATTCACATGAATTAGGAATAAAGAATGAGCTGTTACATGATGTACCATTTCTCTTTTTACACACACAAGTATGCTGGATCTCTAGAGGTTGTCTGTCCACAAACTGAGAGAGTCTGAGTCAAACCAGGGTAGAGTCTGTTTTTTGTTTTAATTTTATTTCCATAAACTTGGAAATGAATTAGAATATTATAATTCATATTCATAATGTAACATTATAAAGCAAGATACATGAAAACTGCTGCACATGTCCAGCTACTGATTCACTGACTGTTCAGCTTGTATTCACATCCACTGTCCTTGATAAACACGTGTCCATCTGCGTGACTCACTGCACCATAGCTAGGTCTTTGAGTGCGTGGCTCCGGTGCTTCTTGGCTTTATATCCGGGCCGGAGAATCTCGATCTTTCTCTTTTTGGCTTCAATTTTATTCTTGTGCTTCTTGAGTTTCTTCTTTGCAGCAATGTCTGGGTTAGCCACCGCCTGAAGGGACAGAGGGACACTTATCAGTCTTTATGCCTAAATGTACCTGGTAGATGGAAGCTTTTTATCTTGTGTGTGTTTATCGTACCTGCATGGCTCTGTGTCGTTTCCGTGCCACTCGCCTCTGTGTAAACTCCTTCTGGACAGCAGAGAAAGCCAGTGAGAATCTCTCCAGGCCCACTTGTTTTTTAAGCAGCTCGATCAGCTCCTGCGCCAGGTTCTTCAGAGTGGGATCTGCATGGAGGGAAAACATCCGTTAAAATCCAGATGAGGTTTTTCCAGCCTTTTTCCTCTATGCGTGCTACATTAAGACCTTGGTCTGCATATGTGCTGTCCAGCTCTCTGTAGAGAGGAGCGATGATGGTGGTCAGATAGGGGCCGAGACGTTCCTTCCCCAACTCTATGGCCATTGCCCCCAGGAACTTAAACACACATGTTCGCTGTAAGAGAAACCACAAGGAAGGAATATCAGTCATACTCCAACTTGGACACTGGAACTTCTAAAGAGGATGAAAAGTGGAAAAATAACTCCTGGTTTCATTGCTTACCTTTAGGGGAACCTTGGGAGAGTAAGCTGCCTCCCTCTTTGCCATCAGACACAGTTTCTTCATTAACCACAGAAGGGAAGGAGGCCTGTCATCTTTGTCATCATCCTCTTCCTCCTCTGCTTCCTTTTCTTTCTCAGCCTGGTCTTCATCTCCATTTTCATTCTCCCCATGCTCCTCTTCCCCTTCCTCCTGTTCCACCACCTCATCTTTCACTTCTTCCTGAGCAGTGACATGAGACTCGGGGGAAATGAGGTAAATCACCTTGCCGACAAACAGCAGGTTCTTGATCACCTGCAGGTGAAGCAAAAGATTCCTGTTACATAAAATCTGCAGAATTTAAACAATGCTGGGTTGCATTTGGGAGATTTATGTCCACCTGCTCTCCTGATGCTGTGTCTAAGAACTTGGACTGCAGCTGATGGCAGAAAGATAACGCCAACTCTCTCATCTAGATGTTGGAAAAGAAAAAAGAAAAGATAAGACAAAGAATTGAGACTTTTGCAAGAAAAACAAGTGATCTGGGCCTTACTCTCTTGTCCAGGTTGCTGGTGATAAAGTCAGTGGCTGCTGGCCGAGATGCAGCATCTTCTCTTCCTCCTCCTCTCCAAATGGCGATCAGCTGCTCCGCCTGCTGAGCTGCAAACAGCTGACCAAAGAGCTGCGAGGCGGTCAGCCACACCCAGCAGTGGGGATGTCGCAGGTGGGCTTCCATGTGACCTGAAAAAGGGGAGAAAATGTATTTTGATTGAGCGTGTGTGGAATGTGGGCGTGTATTTAGATACGGAGGTAAGGTGTGTTTACCCCAGAGGTGACGGAGTGTGTCGCCAGGCTTGCTTAACTCCAACAGCCCGCAGTGTGTGTTCAGTTTGGAGATGAGAGTCAGATAACTGAACAACAGCCGGTCAGCTGCTTTCTCATCCTGCTCCTCCTCAATCTGAGAATGACACATATTTAGTAACTTTCTTCCTTTTTCATTGTGGCTCGACTTTGCTTCTTTGTTTACTCACGTCTTCATAGTTGTCAGAGTTGACCTCTCTTTCCAGCAGAGGAATCAGGTCGTCCAGTCGACGGGTGAACTTTTCTTCCTCTACCTCCACAAACAGTCCACAAACCTGAGCGCCGAGTCGCCGCAGGCTGACCTGGAACGAAGGGATATCTAAAATAAGCTCTTGCATTCAAAACTTTGACCAATAGTCACTGCAACTACGGAATAACATTCAATATATAATTGAAGAAAACCCCTTTTTCAGTGCTTGCAGCAAATTGCTAATAATGCCCCATCAGTACTTTGTTCATTTTATGGTATAAAATGTATGGCCATCACAAAAACTAATTTTAGTTAAAGTAGCCTGTTCAAGCAACAGTTGTTAACATTAGCTGGTAAAATCCAACAGTGGAGCCCAACGTTTACGTTTATTATCATTTTTGTCCAAATGTACACTTTTATGGTAGTTGATAGTTTCCGTGCACCTCTTTTGCATTCAGCCAGGTGTTGACAAAGGAGAAAAAGGTGTTCTGCTGATTCAAGTCCAACTGGGTGAGCAGGGTCTTGATGACCATGGCAGCCATCTTCTTACAGCGTGGAGAGTTGTCATTGACCACAACAAGAGCCAGTGGGGCGAAGAACATGCTGCTGTATGTAAGCAGCAGTTTCTGAATGGGAAATAAAGAATGAAAGAATTAAAAAAAAAAAACTTAAGTAAACAGGTTACTCTGCTTTAAACTGAACAACCTAACAATGTGATATGAGAGAAGGGTAGGAATTTGTGAGGCTGATTGTGGTTTCTCTCATTTGGTCTGATTTATATACCTGGGGGAAAGTCTGGAAGATGTACGCTAGCATCTCCAGCGCAGACTCCCTGCCTGTGTCGTGCTCATATTGCAGCTGAGCCACCACAAAGTTCAGGTGCTCTTTCAGCTTCTTCCCCAGTGGGTAGTCCAACAGATACTTCAGATAGATCTGAAACACAGAAACACCGTTTGTTTGCTTGTTTGTTTTTACAGCGTTGATTTCAGTGTGCGAGAGATCAGAGACGTCAGTGAGTTTCTACCTGTCGACAGTGGATTCTGATCATAGCATTGCTGCCGGTCACAGACATATTAGCCACCTTTTTTAGCACCTGCTCCATCTCTGGGACTACGAGCTTCCTGGACAGGATGGCCTGGTGTACACATAAACACACATGTAAACACACAGCTCATTGAGTGGCAACATTTGACTTGAGTTCCGCTGGTTACCTTGAGCAGGCCAAAGGCAGTGGCCTGGCGTGACTGGTCATAGATGTCCTCCTCAGCGTATCCCAGCAACACTTGAAGTTGGGTCTCCGAGATCTTGTTGCTTTTGATGTTCTTCACCAGAATAGTCATCGCCTGAGACGGAAAGCAGTAAGGTTGATGCAGTATAATGCTTCATTTAATGCGGTTTCCTGAATTCAGTGACTTTTGCGGTTACATACAATTTCCCTAAATGTATGAACATCTTCTGTTCTTGAAATTGTGTTACATATGGGATACCTTGAAGCAGTTCTGGACCAGGTGGTAGTTCTCCCCGCGGGCAGCTCCGGCCTTGGAGTAATCCTTCAATAGGACAAAGAGCTGCTTTGTCATTTGGCCAGCGTTCTGCTCCACAGCTGGCAGAGGGAACTTCAACAGCCAGGTGAATGCCACCAGAGCCTCTGTGATCACCTGAGAGGGGAGGGGATGGGAGGGGGTGAAGGTAGAGCAGAATAATATTTTTTATGAAAGATAAGAGAGGGTTTAACCAGGTGATACAAAAATAGTCAAACATCACATGCTTGTACCTTGACGTGCATGGAGTCGAGACATTCTAGCAACAGCAGAACAAAAGGATCCAGCATCTCCAGAGCAGACGCCTCAGATGAGTTCACTTTGGATTTCTTTAGACTCAGGTGGAGCAGCTGAGAAACAGATCAACTTTTTATAGAACAAATTAGGCTGCAAGATGACAATACAAAAAAAAAAAAAAAGGTTGTGAAGGAATGTGCACCTTGAGGCCAGCATCCACCAGGATGTGCATGTTAGTTCGGCTGCTAACTGGAGCTTTCTGCCCTCCTCTCTTTGGAGTTGGGGGGAGAAGCAGGCAGCTCTTGGGAGGCAGTCTAGGATCCGGGGGAGGCTTAGCAGATTTTTTATTTCTACAAACACACACGTCACAAGTGTTAATGGTAATGCAGCTGTTATGCGGCTGCTGCCTCAGTCTACCTGATCCTGTTATGTCCATGTTTATGTTCTGCTGTTTGTCTATTCTTGGACAGGTTGCGCTGGAGATGAATGAATTTCTTCACCGACATCAATAAAGTATCTATCTATCTATCTATCTATCTATCTATCTATCTATCTATCTATCTATCTATCTATCTATCT
>JAOXYM010000025.1:9638881-9652706 GCA_028567055.1 Leptatherina wallacei
TGTTATGTCCATGTTTATGTTCTGCTGTTTGTCTATTCTTGGACAGGTTGCGCTGGAGATGAATGAATTTCTTCACCTACATCAATAAAGTATCTATCTATCTATCTATCTATCTATAGGAAGTTTCAGTGTATGTGTGTTTTTTATTGTACACACCGGTCTCTCTTGGTGAGCAGCGGCAGGCTCTGGCTGACCAGGCCGTGGCTCAGCAGCAGGATATCTTGAGACGTCATGCCGCTGTTGTCAAGCAGACCTGCAACCACTCGCCGCAGTACTGCAGCCACCCGGTTACACACCTTCAGCCGGGATGTGGTCTCAAGGATCTTGGAGGAAGGAAACGTAAAGAAAGAAAAGTGAGTGATTCATTTCCATCCAGTGAAATCTGTTATATATAGCATTTTCACATATTGTGATAAAATTAGATATCATTAAATCATTATTTTCGAAAACAAGTTTGCTCCAGTGTGCCTGTAATAATCCAGCGTCACCTCTTTCAGTGGCAAGATGAGCTTGGTGATGCTCTCCTTGCTGCAGAACCGTGCCAGGAGCTCATAGGAGTCCATGCTCTTGCTGTGTCGGGCCTCCATCAGCTTGGAAACGATGCCCCTCACTTCCTTCTCTTCAGCCACGGACCCGAACAGCTCGTTGTTAAAAATCTGATTAAAAGTAGCAAATGAGAGGATGAAGGTGGATATTAAAAAAAGGAAATCTAAGATGAGAAGAGGAAGTCTACCAGAAAGTTTTATATTAGGAGTAATAAGGTTCTTACATCTATAAGCATATTCATGCAGGGATCCAAGTCCCCGCTCTTCAGCGTCGGAATGAGTGCAGACAAGAGCTGGTAAACTGTAAAAGTCAGCACGTGGACCTGGATGGAGGGAGTGCAGAAAGAAGCAGACCTGAGCACGGATTTATGAGGGTCTCTGTAACAGTTTCCATCTTTGTGTGTGGGTCTACCTGGTAGCCTTTGACCAGAACAGCCTGCATTTCTTTGAGCAGATACTGCAGATACCTGCAGCCTAATGTCTCAATGATCTTCACTAGAGTTCCTCTGGCTACGTCACGTATCTCCTGGAAGCGGTTCCTTAGTATCACGCAAATCTTGATCAGAATCCTGGATACGAAGAAGATGCACGTTAATGAACAACCACGAGTCATATTTTTACCCAAACATGAGAAAAATGACGCTTTACTGGAAGAGACTGCACATGCACAACAGATTCAGCATCATTTGTGATGAGCTTTTCTTTTTTTTTCTATTTCCCCCCTGCATGAATTCAAACACATCCTTGAGCAAGACGCTGACACACACATGCACGCACGGCTGCATACCCAGGCAAGTTGGCCTCCATGACGTTTGGGGGCAGAGTCTGCAGTAGTTTGACCATAGCGAAAGCGATGGGTATCCGCACCACCTCTTCATCCTTCACATCCTTTGACTTCACTGCTTTGTGCTCCTCATCTCGCTGAATCTAAAGAGAAAAAAACAAAACACTCCACTAACTGCTGATTAGATATTTTAGTCCGACTTAAATCTCTGTGTAAATATCCATCACACCTTTGCATTCAGACACTTGTGCAGGCGGGGCAGCACGCTATTGTTGACAGTCTGGTGGATGGCACTGATCAGACACTCCAGTTCCTCTCTGCTCTGCGGCAGCCCGCTCGCCACCGCGGCTAATCTAGGAGCCGTCTCTCTTTTGGTTTTAGCAGCGGCTACTTCAGCGGAGATACCATCCTTTTCCCTTTTTGCGGTGTCCGTTTCCATGGGGACATCAGTAGAAACAGCCTTACTGTCGACTTCCATGACTTCCTCTTCATCGCTGGAGTCCAGCTCGTCAGCTGCAGCTTCGTTGTCGTCATCGGCTTCAGTCGCAACAGTTGCGGCTTGTCAAAGAAATTTGTTTTTGACACAAGTGAAACTCAACAAATGCTTTCATTGATGAAAGAAAATAATGAATAATGAATGCCCTAATACACACATATATATATAAATATAATGGCAAAATATGAGCAGACAGAAAATATTTGATTAAGAGACACACCTTCTCTCGCTTTGGCAGCTTCCATTTCTCTGCTGAGAGTCTGATGGTCAAAATGAAAAGCCTCCAGCACAGTCACAAGCAAACTGGAATAAGGGGGTTAAAAAGAAATGAGAGAAAAAAGAAAATAAAGCAAATGAAAACTTCTTTAAAAAAAAAACCCAATGATAGTTAAATATAAAATGTGTCGTTTAATGGCACACATCCATAGAAAGCCAACCTAACAGCCAGTTTCTGTTCAGCCTGTGCCGTCTGCAGGATGTGGATGAAGTGCTTCAGGAAGTAGAGGTATTTGGACCAGGTCAGCCTGCGGCACACTGCTCCCACCAAATCCACCGACGCCGATGTCATGTTTTCATGCTGCGAGTGGGAGGAATTAAAAGTGTAAGCAGACAAGCTAAGAAACAATACATAACCTGCTCTTTGAAATGAAACTGCGTTCCACCTTGAGCATCTTTTCATCCATCAGTACAGTCATGGCGTATGGCATGATGTAATTCTGAAGAGAACGCGGCGTCAGCACCACGGTGCCCTCGGTCAGCTTTTTGGCCAACTTCCTCAGGGCGCGACCTCGGCGGTGGAGCTAGACAAAAGGAAGAATCCATCCGTTAGCGGTGGGATAGATAAGATAAGGAGGAGGGAGATGGAGGTGTGCCTCATACCTGGACGTGCTTCATGTGCTCAAAGAAATCAGACTCAGGGTCGTTGTAGTCTGTGAGCTGCACCAGATCTATAAACTCCTTCTTGAATGGAAAGGTTTTCACCAGGCAGGCGAGGACCGTGGTGTATTCATGCTGCACATTCTGCTCAAAAACAAGGAGATTTATTTTTTTAATGGGGATCATTTATTTGTAATCATGGTAAAAATGTGTGTAATTCTACCTCTGTCTTGCTGCGGAGCCCCTTGTGGACAGCATCCAGGATGGTGTGTTGAATCAAATCTCTGTAGATCTGCTCTCCAGCACCGACCGCTGCCAACTGGCTGATCACCGCAGACATACACAAGGTGGCGTTGTCTGCCAGTGACATGTCACCGATCTGCATCAAAGCAATGGAGGCAGACAGAATAAAAACATAAACACATCAGGCCGCAGCCGTTAGTTTAGACAGTACAAAGCCGTATGTATCTACTTGCCTCATATGTATGAAAACAGTTGTATATGACAGTGCTGATGTAGTCCAGGTCCAGAGTCTGCATGTCTTTGATACGTTTGGAGGCATCTTGGAAAGCAATCAGGCGCACGTCAAAGTAGAGCTCATCCAGGTGTCGACTGTCGAATGCGTTAAGCTGGAAAATGTTGTTGCAGATCAATTACAGTGACCCAGAGTGTCAATCATTTATTGCCGATATCTTGAATCAATATCTAAATAATAATAGATTTGATATAAATGGAAGGAATGAGCTTACCTTTGTTGCTAAATCTGTGATGTATGTGAGCGAATGGTCCAGATCTGACAGAGTCTGGCAATAGAGCGGTGCAGAGTCAAAGAAGAAGAATTTATTCATATTTTGGTTTGGTGTATAAAAAGATATTGGTTTAAAAATGTACAAGTAATTTACGATTATATCTTTTATTCAAAATCAATGCAAGCCTTTGTGTTATTGCTAAAGCAGGTAATATAATGGAAATACACACTAAGTGCAGGCTAAATAGGATCATGAAAGGAAAGTACACCCTTCTTTTTTTTAATTCTAAAGGTTTTATCAGGACATAGTAACAATCATTTGCTCCCTACAAGGTTTTAAACAAACTCAAATTAACAAAAACATCATGAACACGTAAGACGAGTTTGGAAGGGTTGCCTTGAGAAAGTCTTAAGTAGCTTCTGAATAAACCACAAGACTTCTGAAACAATGTCCTGTGGACAGATGACATCAAAGTGGAGATGTTTGGTCATGTATATACAGCATTATGTCTGGAGAAAACCAAATAAAGCACATTTGCACAAACACTTCATACCAACTGTCGGGCATGTTAGTTGAGGAGTGAGGATCTGACAATGTATGCAAACACACCCACAACTCTCCAACACATGAAGCAGCCCAATCAAAGCCCAGATCTCAAGCTGTGCATAAATGAATGCTGCAGACCTCAAAGAACTGAAGCAACACTTTCTCCACAATGATGTGAGAGAATGATATTGCAAAGAAAATTATTACTTGGTGGTTCTTTAAGCTGCTGAATCATGATGAGTTTACTTATTAGGCACATTTTTTTGCAATTTGGCTTAATATTGTGGATGAATAATGGCACAGTATTATATGTCATATGTTGCTGTTCACTTGAGGTTGTATTTACCTGATTTTAAGACCTGGAAAGGAGCAGAATTCCTTTAATTTTTTCTCTATTTATTCTTTAGAATTAAAAGAGGGTGTACTTTCTTTTTCAAATGACTTTACATAAAGATAAAAACAGAGTGATTTAGGCTGTTGGCAGAACTGAGACTCCACCATATTTACTTTTAACGCCACATCTAAATACAATTCTAATACCAACTCCAGAAAACATGAGCTCACCACTGTACCTGAAAGGTGCTGGTGAGGGCCTTTCTGGGCAGCTTTTCTTGAATGATGGAAAAGAGTTTGCTGAGTGGCCGCAGGAAGGCGGAGGGCTGCTCACACTGCCGCAGCAGGTTCTGTACGGTGGCCAAGACGTCAATCTCTGTCTCCTGAAATAAACGCACAAAAAGTCTGCTTTCAAGGACCAAAATTTTACCAAATGTTAAATGATTTAATATTGTAATAGTTTAATCACTAGTGTATTTTTGACAACGTTGAGAGAAAAAAAGGCCTCTAATCATCCTGGCCTCTATGTAGAATATGAGACTGCAAGTCTTACTTGGGGATTGTTGCCTTTCTGGAGATACGGGAGCAGCAAGCTGATGAGCACTGAGCTCTGTTCCTTGTCGCTCACAAAGCGACTTATCCTGACAAGGAGAGGGAGACATATCCATTGGTGGTGAGGTGAGACAGGATAAACAGTGTCTAGCTAATGTTAACGCAGAAGAACATCTCAGGTACAGTAAAACCAAAGCTTATTTTTTTGCAGATATTTTAATTGTCAGAAAAAATTGTCAGAAAGAAACACAGGTCAATGTGATCCCATTAATACTGGCTCAGTTTCTGTCAGTGTCCTTGTAAACTAAGAGAATGGACCAGCATTCAGAGCTGCAGCATCTCTCCCAAGTGAAATGCAGCCGTTATTAACACACTGTATTTTCTGCCAAGATATGACAACGTCTGCTCTATGAGAGGCCTATGATGAACTCACTTGGAGAGAATGTTGAGCTCTCTGGCCACCTGTGCTTTGAACTTCTTCTTCTTGAGTCTGTCTGTGTTGCGTACGACTCCGCTGAGGTAGCGCAGCAGGGTGGAGATGTGAGGCAGTAGTAGCCTGGAGCCTTGAGTAATTGATTCTGAAAGGAGAAGTAACAAAGTGGACATTTAACTTTAACAAGCAGCAATAATGAGCTTGACATTGAAGTCGGGTGTTATCTGCAAACCTTCATTGATGACAGCTCCCGCTTGGGGTTGTGGGAACACACAGGCGTTCACATTCAGCTCAGCCTCAGACTCTGTGGCAACAAAGTCTTCAGTTGTTGCTAGGGACTCTGCTATGTCCATTACAACAGCGATAGTAACTGGGGATACGTTTTTAGCTGAGAGGAGGGCAAAGACATTTAGAAGGATGTCACACTCTGGGTGGTCTGGTCTCTGCTTGGCTAGCAGGGGGAAGTACCTGAAACCGATGAGAAAACAGAGGCACAGGTCAAACCACAAGAATCCATCAAGAATGGATGGACAGGCAATGGGATGGAAGGAAAGTGGATTTATGCTGACCTGGGATTTTTGCACCATACATGGATGAGTTTGAGCAGAGGGGTGGGGGAGTAGGGGCTCTCTGAGGGGAGACGACACACCTGCAAATTGAAGAAATGTCAATTTTTTTAGTAAACCTAAGCTTTTTGGATAAATACAGCAAATGCAATGAAATCGAAAGTTTAACGACAGGATGCACCTGAGGCCAGATCACAGCCTGGAACACGGCATCGATCTCATCTGGGCTGAAACTGTAGGAGTCAAAGCCATCGAAGAAGTCTTGGATCCTCAGGATACCGAGTTTCCTCAGGTTCTTCAGAGGATTAATGCATCCCGCTCGCAGCTGTCAGAGAAGACATGATGTTCTTTACAAGTCCATACTGCACAGAGAAGAATAATGAATTAGATAATTAACAAGTAATCCTGGTTACCTGATCCCTGCTGTCCAGGATGGTGGATACAGAGGCAGTGACACACAGCAGGGTCTGCAGGATTTTGGGCAGGTAGATGTTGATGAGGTGGCCCAGTTTCTGGATCACCACATTGATGATGTTCAACAGGCTGTGCTGACGGCCCAGCGGCAGGACAGCAGCCACATCTGTCTCAGATATAGCCCTGTCCACAGCAGCCAGACAGGAACCTGGGGATACAGGAAGAAGAGACAATGGATCAAATGGGGATTTGTTTTGGGTGGATGCAGTAGTTGGCATCACATCAACAGGAATTAATAAACAATTAATATTTGCCTGTTTTGTATTTTATATATATAGAAACTTCAATTTTTTTTTTTCCCTCACATGTTAGTGAACCATCTGATCATCTCTCAAACTGAGTGACATGACAACGACAACACACATAGTGTCATGTAAAATCATATACAAACACACGAGCTAACAGTTGTAATTTCTTGAAAAAAGTGTCCTACCATGGCTATAATGGCGGACAGGCTCCAGAAGTAGGTCAATGAACATTCCCAACTCCTCAGCCTGGCATCCTGCCAGGAAACGCAAGATGATGGAGGAGCGGGAGGCAGCACTCGCTTTTCCTTGGAACTTACTACCAGCTTTGCTGCGCATGCGGCCATACAGGATCCTATACACAGCAAACAAATGTCTGTTAAAGGTTTATAAACTATATCTATGATATTTCTTTTTAAAAACATAAAAACTAAGGAAAATAATCTAAATCTCAAGTATATTTATCCAAAAAAAAACTTCAATGGAGGAGAGCATGATGCCAAAGAACTTGAAACATAAATTAGTAAAACAAAAACCATTTAATTATTTCAAGTGGGCCCATTAAGTACTTCCTTCAAATTTAGCTGGTTTAGCTAACCGACTGTTGGCTTTAGTTTTATATTTGTATTTGTGAGTGGCAGCAATATTCTGCAGCGGCCCTCAGAGATAAGCAACTAAACAGATTCCCTCAGTTAACCTATAAAAATGTGGAACTACCAACTGTGTTTAAGAAAACAAAAAAAAAAGATGACAGTAGCTAAGTTTGTCATTGAGGCAGTCCCCATTTTTTCTTTCTGAGACGATTTTCAGGAGTGTTTTCCCCCTCGTCAACCTCTGCTGGCCATTACAGAGAATTCAGGTTTAAGACACCGCTGTAGGTGCTACTGGTTTGTTAGACCTAATAATCAAGACCTGATGGTTGGTGTGCTATAAAACAAAAAAATAGAATAAAGTAAAAACTACAGGCAAGTAGTTGTCAAGTGAATTATCCCTGTCCCCAGTTACCCACAGGGAGTTTACAAAACTGTTTGGGGTGATATGAAAGCAGATCATTATGTACTGTTGATGTTTCCAGCACACACAAACATGTACTGTACCTCATGAGAAGTGGTATCAGTCTGCCTCTGTGGGAAGCATCAACCACTCCTGTCTCCTCAGAAATGTTGAAATGAACAATCTCCTCTTTGAAGCATTTATCTTCAAGTAGCCTCTCAAAATTCTCCCTGGACAGACAGAAACACAGAAATATGCAGACAAAAATATCTCTAGCTTGTTGTACGTTATTCTTTAGAAACAGGGCAGAATGTACGCTTAAATATAGATTGAATAAGATCCCATTTCCCCCAAAACGCATACAGCATAATGGCAGTAAAATATCTTCACACCACAGCCACCGTCCTGAAAGTAGGTCAGTGTCGCAACAAGATCTGGAACAAAGCTCAAGACATAGAAGAATCTGTAAGGCAAAACTTCCCCGGAACCACTTTTCTGTCTCCAGCTTGGCTTAATGTGTGGAAATGGATAGCTTAATAACATTCAATAGAAGCCTGAATGTCAGACAATATCAGCATTCAGGTGGAAGTTAACATTCCTGCATCTGTAATCATAGAGGGTTGATGATGAGAGCCGTAAGTTAGAAAAGAGGCTAACAATGGCCCTAGTGAAGTAAAGAAAGAACTGTGGATCGCTGCTGCCAATGAAATACTACTGTAGTGATGCCCTGGCAACCAATGACTGCAAAATCAAAAACAGATAAAGAGTGAGCAACTGAAGTATGTCAGATTGGCTGCAAAGAGGCTTACACTGCTGCGCCTATTAAACATTTAGTGCCAGCATGCTGACCCCATGTTTACTGGTTGCAAGGTCACTCAACACAAAATAATTCCCTTACTTGTAAGGTACTATGCTGGGATCTTTGTATGTGAGGACACACTCCAGTGCTACTCGCTGTATTTGCTGGTCCTGGTGGCAGATCAACTGAAAACCAAGTCAGAGAAGAAGGAAATCATCACGCTGTTTTTATGCCTGGAAAATATTGAACCATCTTACTTTAAAAATGGAAGTACTGCAGAGCTACTAATGTAATCCGAAAAACATAGAGATTTATGTTGTAGCATCCAGCAACAATACGTTAGCTTGTTTGTTATAAGATGGAGGACTACCTGGTTATAAAGCTCACAAAGCTTGTTTTCCAGATAGAGAGCCCGAGGGTTGGTGAATTTGGCAAAAAGCTTCAGATGGACAATCAGCTGTCTGCGGGAGAAAAGACAAAAACAAACACTGGAAATTCATGATGTGCACATGCATTCTTCCACTGACAACAGTAAAACACTAATAGGATTCAAATGTTTGCATCTGTAACCAAAAATGTCAAGAGCTTGTAGATGGACAGTACAATATTCTGATAAAGAAAATGTTTTAGAGCAAAAAGAAGCCAGTCTTTATACTGTCAGGGACACTTGTTCAAATTAGAAAATTTGGGCTTTTGTAGATAATGCCATAAAGATAACAATCAGAGCCTTGTCGCTCAGAATAATGAAGGTCCATGTGTATGACCAGGCATGCAATGATTTCAGATGTCTCACTTTGCAGCAACCCTTCTTGGAAGAGCCTTCCTCGGTTGTGTGCTTCCCTCCTCCTCCTCTTCCTCCTGCTCCTCCACCTCCCTCTCCTCCTTCTCATCTTCCACCTCCACAGCTATCCCCGACTCATCTTGAGCAGCAGTGCTCCTTTTCCTCACATCCTGAGTAGGAGCCACCAGCAGGTCCGCTGGGTAAAACTCGTTCCTGTCAATGAAAAACATCAAGATCCTATACTTGCACAAAACTTCAGGAAATTCTTCATAAGACAAGCACTCAATACTGACGTGATGAATCTAAGCAGCAGTGGGCTCAGTTCTCGGCTGCGAGGTTCCACCTTGTCTGGGAACTGGCCCATGGCTCGCCACAGGAGGCTGCGGAAGTTAGGGAAGTCAGTCCTTTCAATGGGGTTCGAAGTCAACTTGAGCTGCTCTAAGAACAGCACCCCCACATCGCCACTTTCAATGACATCGCAGCCTGGCTCGCTGTGCAGGCTGGACTCCCCTTCGCCTTCATCATCCTCTTGCAATTCCTCTTCTACAATAATAAGCACAACAGGGAAATCTATCAAATATATGCACCATGGTGACACTGAACAAAAATACTGTAAATGTAACTCATGTTGCACCACGGTCCTACAAGCCATGCAGGCCTCCTTACCAGCCAGCCCTGCCACCATCTCCAGATGTTCATAGTAGACCCTCCAGAAGTCCTTATTATCCATCCCTTTGGCATGGCTCCTGTTAAGAGGAAAGAATCTAATTTATTCCAAATATAATAAACGGACACTACGTTATGTGAATATATGTACAATAACACAGAAATTTAATTAAAATTGCTGCTTTTTGCCACCAAGTCGTGTTAGCACTTTGCTCATATGGAGAGAGAAATGAGAATGAGAAATGTCTGACTGACACGAAAAAGGCATGAGCAACTACAGGAATATGACTCGGTGCATTTAAACATTGTAAACAAGTAAACAAAGGATTCCTTAACACTCACACAAGAAGTTCAATGACTGCATCCCACAATGGTCTGAAGTTGACAAACAGCATTGCAATGAGATATCGCAGAGGCACCTGAAGAGAAACAAACACCAAGTACAACCTGAGCAATGTTGTATGTAGTGGAGATCCCTGGATGGGTTAGGGTTAACTGAAATGCTTCAGTTTGTCACTTCATCCTCAAATCCATGTTAACACATTATAAGTAATCTTTAAAAAAAATGCAGAAAGTCACGTCACTACAGCAGGACTCTGTAGTGCTGAACTCTCCTGCCGGTTGTCCAGCTTTAAAAAAAAAAAAAAAAAAAAAATTCTGCTCTCTGTACCTGCTGGAAGGTGCCGGGTGGTCCCTGAGGAAGGCTGCGCTGAACCAGGTCGTGTCTCAGCTTCCGCAGGTGAAGCAACTTTTCTCTGTAGTCCTGCACCGAAGCCGGGACCAGCTCCGCCTGTAGGCAGGCTGCAAACACCGGCTGCACCTCCACGCTCTCTTCACCCTGGATGGAAGTGGGCAGACACATGCACAGGTAAATACACAAGCTGATTGTTTTAAAGATCTTTATATCTTTATATGAGCGTGAAGGTGGAGTGACAGACATACCTCAGCCTGTGGGGGGAGCTCTGCCTCAAACTGAGAGAAGATCCTCAGAGTCAGCAGGCGAATCTGAACAATACAAATTCAATTACAAAACTGGTGGTAAAGAAATCATAGAAAATATTAAGCAGCAACCAAACAAATCCTTCAGGTTAAATTGATAAACCCTAACCTTGATTTAGGGATGTGGTTTCTTTTATTTGACACCGACCTTTGAAATGTTGGAGGAGAGGTTGGCCTGCAGCATCTCGAAGAGTTCCAGCAATGCACTGTGGGATAAGTACTCTGAGACGCCGCTGAGTGACAAGCGGGTGTAGTACAAGTCTCCCAGCAGCAGAGCTGACAGATCAGTGGGGAACTTCCTGTAATGACCATGAAAACAATGGCCACAAGTTAGGAGGAACTATTAAGGTAGAACTGAACTGAAGAAGAAAAAAAAACACATGCACACAGTTTTTACCGTAGGATTGAGTTGACTTTGTCCACAGGAACCAGTAAGAGAGGCTGGGCAGAGCTGTCCAGAGAGAGGAGGCAGCTCAGAGCCTGTCTGGCTACAAACACAGCAGCTGGACGGGGAGGGGGTTCAGAGAGAAGTTTCAGTCTCAAACACAACAAACTTTTATCACCGATTTGTAATATTTATTCAATTACAACGTTTTTTGGGGAAATATACTGTAAACAATTACAGAAGGACTCATAAGATTCATTTGAGACACACGAATAATTCCGAAACAAAAACCATCAGGGCAAATTTGTGGGTAACATTTAGCTCTAGAGCAGAGCTACCCCCTAATTTGAGTGTGGTGTGTTGGAGCAGGGAAACATTTAAAACCTTCAGGACTGCGGCCCTCGTAGGACCAAACTGAGAAGCCCTGCTTTAGAGGACAGCAAACACTTGTCCAACTACATAAAAAAGGAAGGACAAGAAAAGCTAGATGGTGCTGTAGCAGTGCAAAAAGGTGCATAAATCCTTTAGGAGGGTTTTCCCTCATGTTGCATACATAGTCATGTATCAAATATATTACACAATATCTGCTCAAAGGCTGCAGTCTTATAATGTCCCCAACACAACCAAATAACAGAGAGAAATACAACCAGAGTTCTGGTCTTTGTAGATAAATCCATTACTACACAGTTCTACTGGGTAATATGACATAATCGAGAAGGACTACTATGGTATGGAGTTATATTGTTATTCTATAGAAATATTCTGCCTCATGTGACTTTAAAAAACAAGGAATCTCAAACCTTTCCCCATTTTCTCAGTCTCAATTTCACACAGGAGGTGGTTTAGGAAAGCTGCGACAGCAGGAACAACAATAGACGGAGATAGAGGTCTGGGGGAAGGAAGGGACAGCGTTTGAAAACCAGAAACACAAAGCTCAACATTTTTCCATACTAAAATTAGAAATACATTTTTACTTCTATTATCAAAAAGTGACTTATTCATAAATCTATAATATACAATATTATGTCAAATTCTATTTTTTATTCATGGATATATTTAGTGTCTGTGTGTATTAGAGGGGTTTTACCTGAGGTGTGGCAGCAGCACCAGCGCAGCCCACGGCAAAGACAGATTAGAGATGGACCGGTTCTGCTCATCTGGAAGTTTGATGAGTGACAGCACCAGCTCTGGAACGGATGTTTGCTCTGATGTTGCGCTGCTCACCTCACCTGCCTCCTGAAGCTTAAACACTCTACAGGAGGAAAAAAACATATTTGCCTCCAGAAAAATAACCCAATCAGGCCTTTTTTTTTTTTTTTTTTTTACAAAAAAAGGGAGTAAGGCAATATCTCACCCTGTGGTCTGTCCAGTGAAGAGCAGTGAGTACGTCTCAAAGGCCATGGAGCCATCGGTGGGGGGTGGGGCCTTTGCAAGGATGAGATTGACCAGCACGTCTAAACCACTGTGGCTAGACAGATCATCGCCACGGCCAAACAAACCAGTGGTGAAGCGCAGCAGGCAAGGCAGGAAGAGCTGAAGAAGAGGGAGGTTAATCAGGGACAACTCAAGAACAAATCCTATAATAAACCATAGTGGTGAGAACTCACCTGTTCAAACTGGTTCATTGTGAACATCTCCTTGGTAAACTCCAGAATCAGATCATGCCCCAATGTGCTGCTAAACACCTGGTGAAGAAGAGAGTCAAAGAATGTGCACACAAACTACAAGCTCATATAATAATAGTAACAGCCTCTTCCAGACCCCATCAGAGCATCTACAACAAACACACACCTTTTGGACAGTCTCCTGTACGAGCATATTGGTTAAGCTGATGTTCTCCCCAAGCAGCAGAGAGGAGATGATCTGAAGGAGAAGGCGGGAGCAGGAAGCTGACAGGGATGAGCTCTGAATCAGCTGCAGGACTGTCTGTAGATTCAGCAACAAAATAATTTTAAACAAGTTGAACGATGCAACGTAACTTCAAGAGGAAAACACTTTCAGGTGCAATGAAATCCCACAAAGTTGGATTTTCCTCTTACCTGGCAGAGCTCCTCTGGCTTGGTGACTTTGGTCCCATCCCTGTGGGACACCAGGGTGTGGAGGATGAACAGCAGTCTCTCCAGCTGCTCTGTCGCGAGATCAACATCTTCTCCCTTCGCCTCTATGACAACCAGGACCTCCCCAACACTGGCCTGTACACAAGGGAACATCAACCCGCTGACTGGATGGATCATGACCAGCTATGTGCACAGTATCTGTCTGAGAGTACTCAGAAAGTCAGAAAGAGTTGTTTGTGTAAGCCTTACCTGTAGGGATTCCCAAAAAACCAGGAAGTGCTCCCTGTCTACTTGACTAGCAGCAGCCTGTGCCATGTGATCCAGAGCATCCCTGACTGCATCCCAAGGTAGAGAGACTCCCCGGCTGGTTATAGGACCAAGCTTATGCAACGCCACACGGAGAGCCTGCAAAGATTTAAATTACAGAATCAAATGTGGCTCTTTCACCTGACATTTATAAAGCTTTTAATTAAAAACAAAAGCTGTCCAATAGCTGTGCATCAAGGATTCTCCACCCTATTAGAGCTGGGTTGAAAAAATTATTTT
>JAOXYM010000025.1:9657917-9675406 GCA_028567055.1 Leptatherina wallacei
TGGATGGATGGATGGATGGATGGATGGATGGATGGATGGATGGATGGATGGATGGATGGATGGATGGATGGACATTAACCCGTATTTAGGCTCCTACAAAAAAATTGTGACATTTTAAAATGACACCTGAGCAAACTGTACTAACTTTTCACCGATGTTGTACCTGTCCAAATGTCAATTTTCTAATTGGATTGCAATTAGAATCCAATTGTGATCCAATTATTGTCAAATAGGAGCTGATATCCCAAATATTTTCTGCCCTATTGGCTGCACATGTACCTTTCCTGGACTTCTTCCCTCTCTTTCTCTCTCGCCGTCACATAAGAATGCAAACACACATTCTTATTTGTGTTTTCTTACTCATGTAAATGAGTTGATTCAGCTCAGACACCTGAATATTTATGGTAACTTTATTTAAATGTAAGATTCTACTTTGAGTTATCCTCTTAATTTTAAGTTCACAAAACACTTACTTGACCTTTTTTGAGTTTACTCAAAAAAGCTTTGCAACTGGTTTCCTTACATTTCTAAGTTCACTCAACCTGTTTTTTTTATTACAGTGTTCTTATTTGTGTGGTTAAGTTTTGATGTTTATGGCTGAAATAACTCATAAAGTTTTACTGCCAAAAATATATCATCTTTGTGATTCTGTCACATTGTCTGTTCACATCGGTCTGCCTTTACCAAGTATCTGGAGCTGCGATTCAACAGAGCAACCCGCCTGCTGGGAACGGTGCTTTTCATTGTTCAGACAGTGAGTGAGACAACAGTCAACACATAATAACAGGGCTTTGACTTCTTTGGGTAAAACCACAAATATGTCACCTGCTGGTGGTTTTTTCTTATCATTTGCCACAGATCCTCTACACCGGAATAGTCATTTATGCTCCAGCTCTGGCTTTAAACCAAGGTATGTTGGTTTCAATCCACAATGGTCAGATTCATGAAACATCCCCACGTAAGGACACTTAAAGCTTCTTGTTTTTGCCATGTTGACTGACCATGATTTGAAATCTTTCGCCTTTCTGCAGTGACTGGCATGGATCTGTGGGGTGCAGTCATTTCAACTGGCGTGGTTTGTACCTTTTACTGCACAATGGTAAGCAACAACATTTGCAACTGAACAAAGTTGAAATATAACATATTTCTATTTGTTTGAGAAAGTTTTGAAACCACTGTCTTCCTGAAATTTCCAATATACACATCTGCCTGTGGTTTACGTTGTTGCAGGGTGGTCTAAAGGCAGTGGTGTGGACAGACGTAATTCAGGTAGGCTTCAAATATGAAAAATACTGTAATAAGTGGTTCAGTTAAGGATTTTTTAACAGCAGCTATTTTGACTTGAAATAGTTGGACAAGCACAGATGTACTAATTAGGTTTTGTTTTTTTGTGTATGTTGTGTAACAAACAGGCACAGAGGGAGAAAGCAGCCCTCATTCATACACCTCAGGTTATCCTACTATTTCAAGTCAAAATGTCAAACTCAGGCCAGGAGCTTATGTTTCCCACATTGGCTCTTGACCTGGCCAAGAGTTAGCTCAGCTTGCTCCCAGCTCCCACGGCTCCTCGCTCCTGGGTTACTCGGTCATGCTGATCTCCCCTTTTTAAAAGACCTCATTCATATACAATTTAGCACTTCTCTAGAGGGAAAAAAAATCATAATAATTAATGTGGTATCATTTCGTAGTAGTTTAAATTATACAGATAGGTCAAATTAGGTGCATTATCTAAACTGGGACAAAAATTAGAGAATGTTTGATAATCAGGAGATGTGACCATCAAGGTACCTTGTAGAGTCCTGAAGTAGCTGTGGTAGCTTAGGCTCCTGAAGCCACAAGCTTCCAAATTTATGATGCTGCTAGTCTGGAAGCTCCTGGTTCCTGAAACCACCAGGAGCTTTAGAACCTGGCTCCCAAGGCTCACAGGAGCTCTTAGTTTCCACAGATGGTAGCAGTTTTGATAGGCAATCAATAATTATTAACTTTCTCCTCCAGCTTGGTGTCATGCTTGCAGGTTTTATAGCCGTGATCATCCGGTCTGTGATCTTACAAGGTGGAGTCCTCAACATCATCTCAGACTCGCAACATGGAGGAAGACTAAATTTTTTGGAGTGAGTATTGAAGAAAATATTAACTTGAATGATTTTATTGAACGGAGAGAGAAGATTCAACTCTCACCAGAAGAGACAGCACATTTTGTGATTCTAGTTTTCACATAGCTACTTGAACAGTGGAGGGTATCTCATAATAGTCAATGATACTGGTCAATTATTCTAAAAAACAAAACTCTATTTTTATGGTGCTGAAATATTTGAGCTATTTGCTGTATCTCTCACAATGATGCCAACTAGTTTTTCATGTATAGCCAGATGATGTGAAATGAAAAAAAAGGTCAAAACAAAGTTTTAAATGACAAAGAAAGTTCAGAGTTACTGATATCATGTTAGTCCTTGAACCATTATAGAGTGTTGGCTGATAAGTGGTTTAAACACTTATCTGATAACTGGTCTTATCTCTCACTTAACTCCTTATCAGAGGTTGTCTACAAAACCTCTTTTCAGCCATTAAATCCTGCAATCCCTGTTCAAATAGCTAAGAAACACCTACAGAACTCATACTTCGACTCATGTGACTCTAATGACCAACATAACGGGCAAGAATGTCAACAACCCACAGGTGAACTCCTGCACCCTCAATGTTCAAACTACCCCAGAAGGATTTCAATCATTTAGATTACCCAACTAGTAGAACTAATGCTGCATTCTTTACCCCAGGGTCATTTCCAGGAAACAAGGGGCCCCATCTTTGGTACAAAAAAAAGGAATTAAAAATTAATCAAAAATTTTTTTCAAAGTAGTCAAGGCAAAAATTAAAATGCCCAAACCCCCTCAAAAAGTGCAACATGGACAGATTTTGTGTTATTACAGCTGATGCACATTTCCTACTGGTCTACAGGGTAGAATGCGTCTCTATAGCAAACAATCCAGGACACATGTGTTGATGATGAGAAAAATGCATTTCAGAGCAATAGAATATTAATACTACAGCAGTTAGTCTTCAGATATGTTATTAGAATAACTCATTAGAAGTTAGGACAAAAAACAACACATCTGTGATCTGTTTTTATACACTACAAGTCAGCTGACTGTTTTGATCAAATTCTTTGTTTCACACTGTTTAGTCATCAATGTATATTCTTCCCAATTTAACACTAGTATTCATTATTCATGGTTCATTTATAGGTATTCTTTGTGATTATCAAAGGATCCAGTCCCATTGAACCTCTCTAATAAAAACTCATAACTTCCTGGCACCAAATTTTAAAAAAGCTCAAAGTCCCCCAAAGATGCAAACTAATCTTTTTCTTGTTCACCAGCTTTGATGCAAACCCTCTGAGGAGAAACACTTTTTGGACTTTAACTATTGGAGGGACATTTATTTGGACCAGTGTCTATGGGATCAACCAGGCCCAGGTTCAGAGATACATCTCCTGCAAGAGTATGACTCATGCCAGACTGTAAGTCCACAAAACCGTCATCTATCATGAGTAGATGAGATGATGTAACTTAGTCTTTAAAAAAGATGCACATACAAATAATAAACCTGTTTGCATCTTAATGATGGACAATTACCAATGCACAGTGGTCAGCTTGACATGACATACACTGTATTAAGAAACAAAGATGACCATTTTTCCATATCTAATATATTTTTTCTGTCCTTTCTATGTGTCCTGTATCATTTCTAGCTCCTTATACATCAACCTGTTAGGCCTGTGGTCCATCTTGCTGTGCTCAGTGTTTGCAGGAATGTGCCTCTACTCAGTCTATAAAAGCTGTGACCCATGGACCACTGGACTCATCTCTGCTCCTGATCAGGTACAAATCCTGAAAACTGGAATTTCTCTAAAGAAGAGTTGGAATTTCAGTTTCACCCAGTGACGTTTAACACATCAGCTCCTGGTTGTAAATGCAAAGATTATGTCTACATGTTAAGAATCATTGCAAGAGCACACTGATCATTTATGTTAACTCAGTATCACTGTTCCTCCGTAGCTGATGCCATACTTGGTGATGGACATCTTGGCAGACTACCCTGGCCTTCCTGGACTATTTGTTGCAGCAGCATATAGTGGATCCCTGAGGTTAATATTTAAGAATGAAGCTATTTTTCTCAACAAATACACAACACACCTTTCAAAGTTTAACATGTTGATTGCCGCCCCTTTTCTTTAGTAGTTTGTATTATTGCTATTTGCATGTGCGGGTAGTTGTATGATAGCTCTTTGATTAAATTCCTTTGGGTGTGCTTGGGGCCAATTAAAATCCCCAGCACAGTGTCTTCCAGTATCAATGCACTGGCTGCAGTGACAGTGGAGGACATCATCAGACCCTACACCAACATGTCTGAGAAACACCTTTCTTGGCTTTCAAAAGGATTGAGTGAGTGAATAGCCTGCATATACAGTGTATTAATCAAATGATTTGTCTATCAGAAGCTTACAATGTAAGGTAACAAAAGATGTCAAATTCTTTCCACTTCATGTTGTTTGCAGGTCTTTTATATGGAGTTTTATGCATTGGGATGGCTGGACTGGCTTCACTAATGGGGGGCATCTTGCAGGTAGAATGGATATGGAATGTATTAAAGCATGGTTAATTGTACAATCTTTTGTAGCTTTATAATTTACTGAGACTTCAGTCCGCAATTCAGGAGACATGTGTTTCCTTACATAAAGGCAACCATCAGTATTTTCGGGATCATTGGCGGTCCTTTGCTCGGCTTGTTCACGTTGGGCATCCTCTGTCCGTTTGCCAACTCCAAAGTAAGTTTGTTCTTATTTAATTGAAGATTTTAGTGTCATAGTTCCAGTGACCAATGCTAATATTTTTAAAGATATTGGTTGACTGTTGTACATCAGTTGCCCTCCTGGGGTCTGCCCTATCAGTGCTCATTTGCTTATTAATCATTTTAGCATTTAACTATCTTCTAGGGAGCTATGTCAGGTCTTGTGTCAGGGCTGGTTGTGTCTCTGTGGGTGGGAATTGGAGCCCAGATATACCCTCCCCCACATACGATGAGCCGGCCTCTGCCGTTGGCCACTGATGGCTGTAACTTCACAACAACAAGCAGCATCAACTGGACGTTCAATGCTCTCCCAACACAACAAAGCTCCACCTCTGCAACCCCAGTTCACATTGATGCCAAGTCAGTGTCTAAATGATTATGAGGGATCTTTGATTTGATGTTGCTATATGAGTAGCTTCAGTTTAACAACAATAATGAAAATAATCAATCAAAATATCTACAGTACATAGGTGCAAATTAAGATATCTGTGATGGACAATTAGAAATATTATATAAAAATGCACCCCTCAATAAAGATGTGCTTTCAGTTATTACCAGAACACTGATAAGGAGATATTTTAAAATGCTGAACAGTTTGTTCTATATTTGCAGTTTTCACTCCTTGTTTTAATGTACCACTTTCTCCCATCACCAGGCCTGTGCTTGCTGACTGGTACTCCTTGTCCTACCTTTACTTCAGTCCAGTTGGAACCATTATAGCTATTGGTGTAGGACTGATAGTCAGTGTGATAACAGGCAAATAATGTTTTTTTCTAAATACAACATCTAGAATATCAGATCATGCTGTCCTACTGTTTTCTAATTAACTTTTTTGTACTTTATCATTTGTTTTAATGCATATTTAAGGAGGCTGTAAGCTGAAAGTGGAGCCCAGGCTAACATTAATGAAAGAAGATACAACTCTTTATTACTTAATCAAGTGTTTCAAAGGCAGAGTAAGTAATGTTTCACTGAACAAATATCAAACATGAAAGAGAAATAATTTCTAAGTCCCTGTTTTGTGTTCTTCCCTGTTTAGGTCAGGAGGCGCAGTGGAAAGCTTGATCTGAAGAACAGAGAGAAGCAATTTGGCAACACTAATCCTGCCTTCAATGATGTTGAGCTGGACTTAACAAAAAGCAGTATTGCCCAATGAAATGCACATTATGTTATAGTAGGTTATACAATTTTGTGCATTGAAATGTTTTTTCTGTGAGTTTATAAAAGGAAATGTCAATAAACAAATGGAACAATGCTGTGACTGTAAAAAACAAAACAAGAAAAAGCCACTAAAAGCACATTTTTGTATTTGTCAGACTAACTGCAATCAAGATTTTGGAAATGTAGAATTGTTAAGCATGGCTCATGATTGCAGAAATACATAAACAGCACAAAGAGGATTCATTATTTATGCAGGGAAAAAGGAAAACCAGTAGAGTACAAATGAAAAGATCCACAAGACTGAGTCATCAATACAGAGTCAGCTGAAGCAGTATCTGGTGTGGAGCATTTATTAGAATAAATGCTTTTTTCTTTTCCGTACATTGAACCTTGAGTTATCCTTTGATGAAATGAACATAACATGACCATAAGATTAACACCGAAACACATGTAAGATTATGCATGTCATGTTTTTCCATGTTTTCTGTCTTATCTGTATACGTTAAAAATGCACCATCGCCTTCTACGTCAACCAAAAATCAAAGAAAGAGGTACAACTTGTTTTAGGATTTTATGCAAAAGGGACACCTCGATCCAGTAATCTTGAATTTACTGATAGTGAATAGGTTGCTGATAAATCCCTAGCATGCCATAAACCATTTAAACTTAAACCTTTTGCAATTAAAGGGACTGGTGATCCACCATTACCCCTCAGAGTAAAACACTGCTTTTGTTTCAAAGATGTCTCCTTGAAAATGTAATTGGTTGGAGGGACGAATTTACCCTTGTCAGCTTCCGTAAGGATCCTTTTATCTTGGATCAGTGAATTTATATTTCATGGCCAACAAAACAGTCCTAAAACTTTTTGAATTGGTCCAGTACAATACTGGCTTTGCAGGGAGACTGAAGCCAAAAGACTGAGTCATTAGAGGGTCAAGTCTCAACCAAAAACAAAAGTGAAACTGTTTTGGCATTATGTGTATGAATAGATTTTAGTAAAAACATGGGTACAGGTGTGAAAAGGCTTTGTTTTAATAAATGTAAAGTGTCTATTTGTTGCTTCAACAACTGTTCAAAAACAGTGTAACACAAAAGCAACTACAGTTTACCCTCTCCCACACACTTCACATTGCAAACAAAGAAAAGTCATCGGAGTGAAAAGGGATGCAAAGGACTAAACATTAAGATTGAAGTGCCTGATGGCAGCAGAGACAAATGAGCCTCTGTTTCTGCAGCTCAGGGAAGTGAGCTGATCACTGCGGCTGCTCCTTTGACCCGCAAAGATGTGATGGAGACGATGGTCTTTGTTGTCCAACACTGCCTGCACCTTCCTCAGTGTGCATCTCTCCACCACAGTGCAATGAATCCAGCCTTTAGACCCACACTGAAGAAGCCTTTGTTGCCTCAGCTTGTCCAGCCTTCTCTGTGATGCTACCTTCCCAGCAAACAGCATGTAACGTTTATCATCACAGTGAATAAAAAAATTGACATGGTGTAACGCCAGTTACTGCTATCTGACCAACCAGTAAAAGGTGGACAAAGTGCCCAGTCAGGATCAAGTTTTAAAAAAGGTAAATTTATTCCAAAAACTTTTTTTAAAAAAAAGGGCTGTTAAAATGGGGAAATGTTCTAAAAAGCAGGTGTGCTCTTAGCCAGCAGGGGGGGGGGGGGGGAGTCAGTGGAGCCTGAAGGTCCCCCTCCAAGCACACCCGGACACAGTCTTCACCAAGCCACAGAGAGATCAAAGTTCACAAAGTAGTTCAATATAAACAAAAAGGTAAGGCAAGCACAAAGGTATATTACACCAAGTGTACAAGTACCTGGACAGTGTTCACCAAGCCACAGAGAGACAGAATATTGCGTGTCTGCTGCTTTGATAGAGCAGTGCTTCCCTGAGCTAATTGAAGACACCTGATTCACCACACCCACACACACACTGCCACAGCAAACCACACACAAAGTAAAAAGGTGCACAATACAGCTATACCGGGTTACAGTGGTGATTTACAACTAGAGTATCAAGGAAGAACAAAACAGAATCCAGTATTTAGGAATCAGCAGGGAGGCTGTTGGCTGAGTTGCTGTATAATATAGTGAAGTTACACTCTGTTACATTTTTGCCACAGATATCAGCGAGAGAAAAGGAGGCTAAATTCAGAGCGAAATGATAGACATCATAGAAAATATGAAAACATGACCCAGTTTCCATTTGTTTCAGGATACTTTGTGAATAACAAAAGCTCCAAGATGTACTTTAAGCTATTTGTACCTCACGGTCAGTGGATCTTCAAAAACCTATAAAACTGCATTTTGTGCAAAACATTCCTTTACTGCCTTTTTTCATTCAATAAACGAGGTGAAATGTTAAACTCTAGATAATTATTACCTAAGTAATCTCTGTTTGTTGGTTTGTGTGTGTCCATGGTGATTACATGAAGTTCCTCTCTGGAATGCTGAGAACACACACACACACACACACAGTATATGCAAAGGAAATGATTCGCTCAAATTTTTGTGATGTAGGCGGCAGGCTCATTGAACAGGTTGAAATACTAAAAGTGGTCCTTTCAGTTTTGCATTGACTTCTAGAAAGATGTCAGGGTACCCACAGAAAGATGGCTCCTTTGGGATAGCTGACTATGTAGTGTTTGTCCTAATGCTGGTGGTATCGGCAGGCATTGGGGTCTATTTCGCATGGGTGGACAGAAGAGAGAGTTCTGGCAACTTTTTAATTGCCAGTCGTAAACTAACTGCCCTGCCTGTTTCTATGTCCCTGACCGTCAGCATCATGTCATCCGTCACAGTGTTGTCTAACCCAGCCGAGGTAAGGTTAGACGACTCAAACTGTTTGTTGATGTGATTCGCTGCTTTTTTCCCCCTTCTAATATAGAGACACAGCTTGCGATAATTGTTAGCCATTAAAATATAATCACATGTATTAGATTGTTTCCTATTTTTCCAAAGCAAACATATCAATGATAGATGGATAGACAGCCTGTTTGCACCCATGTATATTCTCTGTCGTCACATATTTATTCAACTTTTCATTTGCTTGTTGTTTTATTTTCAGGGTTTTGTCCCTGGGAATTTTTGTTCTGCTTCTGCCATCCACATAAAGCAGTCATTATTCACATTGTGTTCACAGTTTGTGTTAATTTGTGACTTGCTTTTTAGCCAAGTGACCCGAGTTTGTTTGCAATTTTTGACCCTGTAGATCTTCTGGCCATTCCTGTCATGCCTAATTTTCCCCTTGCTGTTTTGAATCCTGCTTCACTTTATAAGCTACAACTTTGGATTTTATGGGGATGTTTTTCGTTGTTTCGGTCTGACATCCAGTTATTACATAGTAGTATCGAAAAATAAGTAGGAAAACATAATGTGAATAACATTTAAATATATTGTAACGTCCTTGAAGCATGATTTGTGCCAAAGTACTTCAGATAGATTTTCATTGCTTGATTGATTTTACTTGCTTCATGACATCATTAACTTATTTCAGTTGATCATATCTAAATAATGGACATGAGAAACCAGTATAAAGGTGCTTTGTAAGGTGGTACAACTGACAATTTCTATTAGACTCCAGTTTAAAAATGTCCATTTCTTTATAAATGAACTTTGTCCATAGAAAGATGCAAAGTCATGAGCTAAATTCTCTGTTTCTGTGTCATTGTTCTTTATTGTTCAAAACCTTGGTTGCTTTATTAATCTTATGAAAAGTGTGTTTCGACAAACTAAAAACCGTCTTGTCTTTAGGTGTACAGCTTTGGAGCCATTTATGGACTCATTGGCATCGCCTATGCACTCTCAATAGTGATCACATCTGAAATCTTTCTCCCAGTCTTCTACAGGCTGGGCGTCACCAGCACCTATAAAGTGAGTGTGTTTCTGTTTTCAGGTTCAATCTCATTTAGAGGAAACTTGATGAGTTTTCACACTGTGCATGCTATGAGGAGATCCGTTTAAACATGAACTAAAGCAAGGTTTGATATTTCCTTGTTTATTTTTTTTCCTCTTTACAAAGTACCTTGAGATGCGTTTTAATAGAACAACCTGTCTTCTGGGAACGGTGATCTTCATTTTTCAGACAGTAAGTGAGAGCCGTTATCATGATAAGGCTACATTTCCATGAGTCTAGTCAAAATCTTTTACCAAAACCTTTTTATGTTGGTTACCCATGACTATTTCTGTTGCAGAGCCTCTTTGCCGGAGTCGTTATTTATGGCCCAGCTTTAGCTTTAAACCAAGGTATTTGTGTTATATTCAGTCGCAGCAATGGGTCACATCCTCTGATTTTTTCATCACTCACTTTTGTCTCTCTTGCTCTCTGGGCAGTTATAGGTATGAATATATGGGCTGGAATTACTTCAACAGCCTGTGTTTGTACTTTTTACTGCACACTGGTGAGTAAATAAATAAGTAAGAATCATTCAATTTTGCCGTAAAGAAAATGCAGCATGTAGAATTTAAATATTATATCGTAGATTAACTGGTCAAAAGTTAAAGTACCAGTCAAACATTTGGACACATTTCCTTATTAGATTTAATAGGAAAGTGTGCCCAAACGCTTGACTGGTATTGTATATTCAAATGGGATTTGAATAGGAAGCCTAATTGCAAGTAACATCAGTTGACAAATCTCCATATTTTTAGCCTCTCGGGCAAAAGGCTTTTATTACTGGATTTGCTTGTTATTTGCTTTTGTATTTTAATTCAAATGGACATGCTTGTGTAATTCTTTGGTCAAATATTGTTGCAGGGTGGGCTGAAGGCAGTGGTATGGACCGATGTGTTCCAGGTAGGCTTTTTTATTACTACGCAACAGTGATGCTGTCTTCGTAAAACACACATAGACAGATCAAATTTCTAAAAAAAATCTTCCCACATTATTCTCACTTATTGTTTACATAGCAACATGAAGACAACCAACAAAGAAAGAAAAGAAAAAAGAAAGAGAGAAAAGACTTTTATCATCAAATAAAAATGCTTATTTTTCATTTTATCCTTTAGATTGGAATAATGCTCTCAGGCTTCCTGGCAGTTATAGTCAAAGCTGTGATCGTACAAGGTGGAGTCTCCGCCATCCTTTCAGATGCACAACAAGGTGGACGACTCAACTTTTGGGAGTAAATACATATTTATAATTTAAAAAAACAGATTAATACCTGAATTTAGGAGAAATGTTTAGGTGAAAAATATTACCTTTTGAATCATCCTGTATTTATGTCTCCCCAGCTTTGACTTAAACCCTCTAAGGAGACACACTTTTTGGACCTTAGTTGTTGGAGGTACGGCTGTTTGGACTTCTGTGTATGGGATCACTCCAGCTTCGGTTCAGAGATATAATTCCTGCAAGAACATCACTCATGCCAGACTGTGAGTTGTATTTTTGCAGAAGAATCCATAGGACACAAAAATTAGTCTTTTCTGAGATCTATTTTCCTATTTACTCATTTGTTTACTTATTTTATGTTCATTCCCAGAGCTGTTTTCATCAACTTGTTAGGTCTTTGCTCTTTCCTGGTATGTGTGGTGTTTGCTGGACTGTGCCTCTACTCAGTCTATAAAAACTGTGACCCACTGATGGCTGGTCAGGTTTCTTCTCCCGATCAGGTACTACACTGAAAAACAAAAACAACTTTTGGTTGTTTGTTTTTGCTTAAGATGCACACAAACACACACACACATGGGTATACACATGAGAAAAGCATGTGAAATAGATATGTTTGAATACCACTATTTGTATGTCAATTTATGTGCTAAGCTTAACCCTTTAGCCAGAGTTTTACAAAGCAAATGTGAGGACATGTGTGTGTCATCTCCTGGTAGAAAGTGCTGAAAGATTTTAGTTATTTCTAGAAATATGACCTGTTGCTTTTTGCAATATTGCTACACTGGTGCTTAGGGGGGTTAATATTTTAACTTATTTCTTTACAGCTGATACCAAATCTGGTCATGGAACTCTTAAAAGGCAATCCTGGCCTTCCAGGACTTTTCCTTGCTGCAGTATACAGTGGTTCTCTGAGGTTTTTTACTCAACTTTTTTTCATGTTACTCAACGTGTCCAACTACACAGCGGGAATTTCAAACTGACACACTCCAGAGTAGTCCCAAAATGTTGTTTCCTCACTTCAATGACCATCATCTGAAACCTTATGATTGCTGATGCATAAATTCAAATGAAAACAAATATAACCCCCCTTTTTTTTTTTGTAGCACAATTTCTTCTTCCATCAATGTACTGGCTGCAGTCACTGTAGAGGACCTGATCAAACCATACACCACAATATCTGAGAGACATCTGCTCTTCATCTCCAAAGGGCTGAGTAAGTGACTTATAATTGTTTGCAAGATATGCAGCACATCAGAGGATTTCTCAATCTGAAAACTATGTAACTAGAGCCGATGATAAACTCTTGGTGAGGATAGAAATCTCAGTTTTTGACTCTGTGTTGTTCCAGGTTTATTTTACGGGATTGTTTGCACTGCCATGGCTGGACTGGCATCAATCATGGGACAGATGATGCAGGTCAAATGACTTGTTCAATGCAGTACAATTTTTATCTAAGCTTCATGTAGCTATGGGAAACATTGGGGGATAATTTTCTTTAAAATGTAATTTTGAAACAAACCTTTGTGTATTTCGTAAACAGGCAGTTACTATCATTGGTGGAGTGACTGGAGGTCCTTTATTGGGCCTCTTCTCTTTGGGTATGCTCTGTCCATTTGCCAACTCCAAAGTAAGCCCTTTCTCAGACTCCTGTTGTTGTCTGTTGGGATATTTTGGTTAAAATCAGAACTAAAGACAAATTATTCCTCCACAATCTTGCAAATTGCTTACTTAAAAAAATCTAAGTTCTGGTCTGACATAAAACGTAATTAAAGTCAGCTATCATGATTTTTTTCTCTGCATGTTCATGTAAATGCTGCTGCACCAATAACAGAAAAAGGTACCAAGAAGTGCAGAGAATAGAGTGAATTTATGTGCATGTTTGGCAGGCAATGAGCCAGTATGTGCTAAATGGAAAATGTTATCAAAGGCCAGGCTCCAGGAAGGTGCCAACACAAGAGAAAATAGCAGAAGGAAGTCAGGAATAAACCATGACCATGTAATGAAACCCAGGTGATCCATTTACAAGCCTACATAATGTTTAGAATGATGCTTATCTGGTGTTGGATAGGATCTCTGGAATAAATGCCCTCATTTTAACAAAATCCCAGTCTAAAGTATAAATTGTGTCTCCTTTTATCCCATGAAGACAGAATAATTTAGAACAGTGTTTCTCAATCCTAATCCTCAGGACCCACTGCCCTGCATCTTTTAGTTATGTTCTTACTCGAACACACCTGACTCTGATTAATGAACTTCCTCAACAAGTTTGTTGCAAGTCTGTTAATGAGCCCTTCATTTCAATCTGGTGTGTTAAAGTAAGGTTTCCTTTAAAACATGCAGGACAGTGGGTCTTGAGGACCAGGATTGAGAAACACTGATTCACAGGAATCATCTTTCCAAAGTCTCAGCCTAGCACACTGATACTCAATTCGGTCTTACGAGGGCCACAATCCAGCAGGTTTTCAATGAATTCCTGCTTCTACACACCTGCATCCAATTTAATGAATGTAACAGCCAATCAAGGTCTGCACAATGACTCATCAATGTGAGTCAGGTGTGTTGGAGCAGGGATACATGGAAAACTGCTGGATTGGACCAAACTGAGTATCCATTTACGAATCCCTTGAAAATGATACATTCTTAAAGTTTTTGCGATGAAAAAACTTCTCTGCAGATGTAAAGTGGACAACCGTGGCCCAAGTTCAGATTTTGCTCATGAGTACACATCTACATATAATAAAAACATCTCATGGACATGGACTACCCCTATCATAATACTCAAGAGCATTTAATTAGCAGCAGCGGGGACACTTGAGGTTGTATTTAGACTTCGTACGAACCAAATGATTTATCTCCTGATAAGTAAAATCTTACAAAAAGAGAACTACTGTTTTTCACATGACTGTGCTTGTGTTTTTGTCACAGGGAGGTTTGTCGGGTCTTGTGTCAGGGTTAGCTGTGAGCTTGTGTGTTGGCATTGGAGGAATGATATCCCCTTCTCCTCCCGAGATGACCCGACCTCTGCCACTGAACACGGCGGGTTGTAACTTCACCATTGCTGGTGGCTACAACTGGAGTTTGACTGCTCTACCAACAGAACAAAGCTTATCTATCACAGCCCCTGTGCAGAACAGTGAAGACATGTGAGTTTGTCACTTGCTAAAAAAAAGTTTACTTAACAAAACTGCACATACAGTCGATTCAGGAGCTTCAAACTAATTCTGTAATATCTGACCACATAACTTAGCAGAAAATATGAATTTATTTCTCTCACTGCAAGGGATCCACTGGAGGGTAAATGGCACTCTCCCTCCTACCTTTATTTCTGTCTCATTGGAGCTGTGATTGCTCTGACTGTGGGAATGACAGTAAGCCTCTTGACAGGTAAAGAAATATTCTTTTTCTGTGTTGATTGCTTACACTGGGTTCAGAAATGAGGTGATGATGTAGCATAATTGCTTTCACATGCATCCATTGGATATTTCAGGAGGCTGGAGAGAGAAGGTGGAGCCAAGACTTATGTTTAAGAAGGAAGACACAGCTTTCTATAACATTTTCAAGTCCCTCAAGACAATGTAAGTGTTCTAACGGAGGAAATGTATAAAAAGTTACAGATTTATAACAGCTGCTGACTTCTGCTTTGGGCCTCCTCAGGTTAAGAGAAGATCAGAGACATGTGGTGGTGTTACCAGGAAACAGTAACACAAACCCAGCTTTCTGCGATACAGAGAAATAACATAAACTAGAACAGGTTCATCATAATGCTTCTATTAATCCAACTCCATATCAAGAAAAGATGGAATAGTAAGAAAAATGGTGATAAAAAATGGTGATGAGTATGCTTACTATTATTAACTTTGTTAATTTCCAAGTAACTAATAATTCCAATATATATTATGTTTTGTCTCATTAACTTTCATAGGCACATCTATTCCTGCATTCCAGGGCAGGAACATAAACAAAATAAATTTTCTACACATTGTCTTCAGGAATTTGTTTAATGAATGCATATTAACAGGTGTAATTATGTGGAAAGTGAACATCATTAAATGCCTTTGGTTCATATTGTCTGCAAAGAAATAATACATCTAAAAGAGGAAATTTGTTCAAACATTTTTTTTATTATGACGAAGAATGTTGACATTTTAAAAAAATCTGTGAATTGTTATAACATATTTTCCATATAGTGCTGATACACAGTCAGGTACATTCACTTCTTAAGCAATTTGACCATGTATTTACAAATATATACATTGAAAAACATTTCACAGCTGAAAGAAAGTTTGTTGAGCATGATTTAGTCAGCTTAACACCACGCAGCTCTGCACACAATCACATACTGGGGGTAACAAAATAGTTTTGAGATTGCCTGACGAAAGGTTTATTTGCACCAGAATAAATATCACAAAGAGCCAAATAGGGCCTGAGGACTTGGAAAAAGAGTGGGGAAAAACATGAAAATCTGCCAAAAATTGCATTTGAGATTATAACACTGTCATCAAAGTGCAATATTATGAATAAAATACAAAACATATTTTGTAACTGTTGTTATACTTTCTAGCACTCAAATATGGAGTACCAATTTCCCTTCTGAAGCAAAGAATAGCTTTTGGTTTTTTCTGTATTTTGGTACTGGATGTAAAATGAACAATACTGATTTAGTGAATATCACTAACACATTGGTTGTACTGCTGCTCCCACTGACCCTGTGTCCGGTGCATGTAATTACTCCTCAGGTTCATAGTACCTCTTTTTCATGGCTCGGTATTTTCTCAGGAAATATAGAGCCTCTAGCTCCTTGATGACAAATTCGCCCCTGGCCACCAGCTGTTTGATTTTCTCAGGATCGGTGACGTCTTTGTTCTTCATGAAGGCAGATTTTAAACGCCCTCTGAAATAAGCTGCTCCCTGCGGGTATTCACGACCAAGATATAGCAGCTGGACGAAGATGGGACAAGCATCAAAACAGTTGTAGCCATGGAAACACTGACTTTTATGCTTTAAAATGTACTCACATTTTTGTACAGCTTAATAACTTGACTCTTTAAAGGGTTGGCCATGTCAGGAACGAAGGTGGCCCTTCGCGTTTCTGTAATGAGGAAGATTTGAAATTTAACGGATCATTTAACAGTAGCTGGCTAAAAATTGCTCAGTAGCTGGCTTTCAAGTTTGAATTTTCTATCCCACAGTCTGTGAAAAACCATATTGAACTAAAATCTATAGTTACATGTATTTCATCAAAGCTGTGAGCCACCGAAGAGACGTCTCATTTTCACTTTGTCCTTAGCTCAGCCCAACATGTACACACTGCCGTAAGACGCATCGTTGTGTCGCAAACATAATCAGACGAAAGCGCTTGCGCACAAGTTTCTATGGTTACTGGACGCTAGAGTTTGTTTTAGAGCGAAAATGGTAGGTTTTTCTATTTTTTTCTCACTGTTTTGTTTTATACACGTCTCCCATCTGATTAGGTCGAAATACTTTCACAATTTAAACTATTTCTGTATATAATGGTTTCAAAACAGGGTTGTACCTTTGAAAATACTAACAGACTAGTTCCGCAGTCACAGGTCTCATCTTAGTGTAGCAGTGAAGCTATTCTCTTTCTTCAATACCCTGTATCTTAAATCTTGAGTTCATGTATTTAAGTATGCTTTACTGTAACTTTGTCTGTTTTCTCCTTTGAATGGTAGCCACCCAAGAAAAAACAGGTAGGAAAGGCAGTCAGCACATTTCCTCTTAGATCATTTGGATTTATGAAGGCAGTTAAGTAACTTAGTTGATCATATAGGAAGAAAAACAGTTTTCCATCTTCTTCTTTTTTTTTTACTTGTTAGTGTTTTATCAGCAATTAACCCATCTTCATGTCCAGACTGATAGTGGCTCGTTTGTTAAACACTAATTTGTAATGTGTCGATGCCTTAAAGTCGTCTAAAAAGGGTCGCAAACTTACCAAGGCCCAGAAGGCAAAACTACAGCAAGACGAGGAAGAGAGGAGGCTCCAAGAGGAAGGTAATCCTGATGTATCTATGACTATTTATCTATACCAGAAGGCAAGGTAAGGCATGTTTATTTGTATAGCACATTTCCTGTTCAAAACAATTCAAAGTGCTTTACACAAAACATTAAAAGCATTACAGATAGTGTAAAGAAAGCATTAAAAAGTAGTAAACAGCAGCAACAAATAGCAAAAATCACAATAAATCATTAAAAAATAAATTATAGGTTAATTAAAAAAAAAAATCACAAATTGACTCGATTAAAATTAAGATAAGTTCAAAATTAGATTACATGCATAGATGCATGAGAACAGAAATGTTTTTAACCTGGATTTAAAAGTTTCTACATTTGGTGAAAGTTTAATCTC
>JAOXYM010000025.1:9675506-9714455 GCA_028567055.1 Leptatherina wallacei
GTTCCACTTGTTTGCAGCATAACAGCTAAAAGCTGCTTCTCCATGTTTAGTCTGGACTCTGGTCTGGACTAGCTGACATGAGTCTTTGGATCTAAGAGCCCTTATAGGTTTATATTCTCTGAACATATCACAGATGTATTCTGGGCCTAAACCGTTCTGGGTTTTAGAAACAATTATCTCTGACTGACAGGAAGCCAGTATAAACTAGAAGCCAGTGTAAAGACTTTAAAACTGGTGTGATGTGTTCAGATCTTTTTGTCCTGGTCAAAACTTTAAGAGACCGAGTCTCCAGGTGTTTACAATGCTGACTCTTTTCTCTTTGCTACCAAACCAAATAATCTCAGTTTTATCCTCATTCAGCTGTAGGAAATTCTCTGATGTTTATTTGCTCCAAACACTGACACAGTAAGTCTCTTGGGCTGCAGTTATCTTGTAATAAAGACACATAAAGTTGTGTATCGCCTGCATAACTGTGATAATGTTAAAGTTCTGTAATATTTGACCAAGAGGGAGCATATACAAGTTGAACAGAATTAGTACCTGCTGGAACCAGCCATGATACAGTTAAGATGGTAGTATGTAGAGCAATCAGGACTGATGAAAACAGTCTGTTTAGTACAGGAATAAAAAAAAACATCCTGCAGATTTTGGATATGTGCAGAGGTGATACTGTGTGTGTCATGTGCTCTTCTGTAGAAGAAGCCCAACTGCAGGCAGAAAGAGAAGAACAGGAGAGGCTAGAAAGGGAGAGGAAGCAGAAGGAGATAGAAAGACTGGAAATGAAGGTAATGATCCAGTGGACTACTATCTGTGCTCAAACAATAAACATATCACTGCTGTTACTCATGGGTATGTTTCATTGACAGGACCTAGAGCGCAGAGATGATGAGCTAAATGAACTGCGCCATCTATTGGAGGAGAACCACGCTGCAGTTACCAAATGGAAGCACGATGCTGAGGAGACGGCCAAGGTGTGTCTGGAAATATAGGGACAGAAATTGTCCATGGGTTTTTCCTTTTTTTCATATAGTTATGTTTAGACGTAACTTTAAAAGCTCTGTCAAGATATTTACTATTGTGCTAATGCTACCCCCTATTCAGATATATTAAAATACAAAAATATACACTGAAAACGTGACGTCTTTAAATTTAAAGTGTCCCTTAAATATTTCTGGTGTCTAACTATAGCAATGCTTTGTGTTCAGTGGGAGAGATATATGCGTTGCGATGGTGCACCTGACCCAGCAGAGCAGGGTGAGATCAACACATATATCAGCTTGTGGAAAGATGACCCACAGACCAACATCACGCAGGTTCACAAGGAATGCAACCTCGCTCTACAGGTCTGTATACTATGTTTACGCTAATCAACGTGTTTAATTATCTTCATAGATGATTTTTAGTCAAATTTCTTAGTGGTAACTTGGTCAGTAGAGTCTGAGTTATTGTGTCTGTTAAATTAAGAATTCAATTCATTTAAGAAATGAAATCCAAGTGTTTGTTAAATGTTTTGAACATGTACAACTTTTCTGGAAATGAGATTTGTACAGTGGTAAATTAATAGATGGTAAAGTGATTATTTGTTAGTGAATTTATGCAGAATACCTATTCAAACTGAGGCTAAATACTGTCCTTTCCTTGGTTTCATGTTTTGTATAGCTGGTTGAGGACCTGGTAGATTTGCTCACAAAGGCCCCAGATCCGTTAGATGCCCAGAAGTACCAGGAGGCAATCATAAATTTGCAGGACCTAATCCACTCTAAACACAACCTCACCTCTGAGGATATCCTTCAGGTAAAAAAGCAGCACTGTAGTTATAATTAAGTCCCAATATGAAAAGTCTTTTTTTGAGCCAGATCATTTTTTTGTGTCATGAATATTTCTTGTCACAGAGAGCCAATGAGAACATCGACATGGAGACGGGGAACATGCAAACTGTGGTCAAAGATGACAAGATAACATTGTGTCTCTGGGCCAACCTCAAAAAGAATCCAAGGTCTGTGTGTAAAAGAGTGGGAGATCCGGTACTGAGGTTTACCTTCTTCTGGAGTGTAACTAAACATTCACTCATACTGACAAACACAAACTGTCATTTATACTCACTGGAGTAGTATTTCTCTAACTGATCCATCCAGGTTTAAAGGTTTAAACTTCGAAGAGGTTGGTCTGGGTTTTTCACTTCCCAGGAAGCTGGCTGTCAGTAGCATCGCTGTACGGATCCTTCATACACGATACGACCACCTGTCTATGCTCGCTAGGATTACTCACCAGGGAATACGCACACCCAGCTGCAGGTAGTTTCTTTCTAGTACAAAAATATTGCTTTGGGGAATACAGAACAGTTGATACAACTAACTCTATATTTTCAGGTGTCTTGTAGGAGACAAGGAAGATGTGGACTTACCTGATCAGGAGACAACAGGAAGTGTGGCAGGAGTGGAGGATGATAATGCCATGGAACAGCAGAGAGCAGATGAGGAGGTTCAGTCTATCCAAGAGTCAGAGGGGATGAAGGTAGGATGAAAAAATGACTTTCTGTTTTGGATTCTTAGATCAGGTATGATGTTTTCATTCTGACTGTGTATAATATATCTCAGAGTGTAGCAAGTGCACATTCAAGAAACAGCAGTCTACAACTTTCAGAAAGCCAAAGGAGCCAGATACGCACACAGGTTGAGGCACTCGGTGGTAAGTCCAACCTGGCATGTCCCGGTAGTCCAGTAAAAAAAACATAAAAAAACATGCAAAGACTATATCACTGCTAGAACTATACTGTGTCCATTAGAATGACTATTATATCTTTACTAATTGTAAAATTAGAGGTCACATTCTCCCCTCTCTCTTCAGCTGAAAGCGACCTGATTGATCCTCCATCACCTTCACCAATAACAGACCATGGTACCCAAGTGGTTGATCTGATGCAATACACACCTCTGGGTGGGATTTTCTACTACGACGTGTTTTACCTCCCTCCTCAAGCTCACAAGGTTAACGGCTGGGAAATTAGACAGGTGATTAGGAAAGAGCTACACTTCCTGTATCGGCACTGCTAGCTAAAGTTGACTTGACCTGAATGCTTGATTTTCTTTTTTAAGGTGTTAAGCACAGGTCTAAAGGTTTTCCATTATCCCACAAAGGAGTTCAGCTCAGATGACGACAGCCCTGTTGGGATGTCTGTGACACTGCCTGACTTTGTTGTCTTCTTAAAAACTCCACAAGTGGCTCACTGGGATGCTGCAGGTACACTCACTGTGTCGTACTATGTATTAGTATAACTGAATTTGGAAAGGAAAGATCTGGCTTTTAAATACACTAAAAGGTCATGGACATTAAAAAAGTATTTTCTTTCAGAAAAGCAGTGGAGGGTGGATGGTATAACTGATGTTTCCTATGAGGAAGCTGAAGCTAAAATCTCCTTCAAGATGGACTCTTTCCAACCCTTTGTACTGATGCAGGAAACATATGCCAACCTTCCCTTTGAGAGCTGGGAGCTCCGTCCACTGGGCCAGGACTCTGCTGTTTTCACTATTAATGGGGCATTCATCAACCTCAGCGTCACCATTCAGGCAAGGGACTGAGATTACATGTAACACAAGAACCAAAAAAAAAAAATCAACAGTATTCTCCTGACTCTGACAGTTTCCGTGTGTTACAGAATAATCTGTGTATGCTGCAGTCAGAGCAGGAGAAAGGCCTCTCTCACCTCCTGGGGAAGTGGATGAGGGAACCTGTCCTGAAAAAAGCTATGCTAAACTCAGGGATCAACATCTTTGTGAATGAGTACACAGACAAATATATCAGCAGCTTTGACAAGGTGTGCATCTTTTGATGAAGTTGAATTAAAAACCCTAAAAGATACTGGAAGTCAGATATGGTCTTGCTGCATTTCGTTTTATGTGCAAACAGTTAAATGTGTGCACCAACTGCTCCAATACTTGATGAATTTGACATGGTTAACTGGTTTGTTGAAGCTGTTTAACTTGTTTCATTGTTCACAATTTAAATACTTTTCTGTTTTTGTGCTCCCTGGAGCATCAGAAATATTAAAATCTGAACAGACCAAGATATTTAGAAATGAGAAAATGCAAAAAGGGAACCGATTTAGTAGAATGAGTACTTCTACTTATGCCTCAACTTCACAGCTCATCTGGATTTGCGTGCAGTGTTTTACACAGCATCAAAAATTGTTCTGCGATTTCTCTCCTGTACAGGATCCACTTACAGAATATGCTGCCTATGAACAGATGGCCCTCTTTGCCTCTGCCTGTGCTTTCTCATGGAGCAAATGGAACACCAAATGTGGAGCTGAACATCTGGTCATGCAGGTAAAATAATTAGGTTTTTCATTTAATTTTCTCTCTGATGTTGAATGAACTATTCCCCTTGAACTACAATTAGAATGTAGAAAGTGGAGGTTCATTCTAACCTACTGCAGCAGAACAATCTGCTACCATCAAAAGCAAGCATTGACATTTACCCAGGCATGGCAGGAAAGTTCTCTCTTTAAAATATGGAAGAGGAATAAATGTCAAGTAGTGAACATGTAGTTCTCTGTAAAGTTGAGGTCACTGGCCTATAGTTGAGTAGACAGAACTGAGCCTTGACATCTTTTCATTCAATGTGGGGAAAAACGAAAAAAATCCCTAGAGAAATAAATCTTAATTTTTCTGTTCACCAATTTGCTATTATCTCTGGCAGGTATGCGAGCACCTCGACCCCACCCCTGTACCTGAAATGTCATGGAGTCTGTACCTGTTGGGTGCTCAGAGGTGTCAAAAACTGGACATCACAGAGAAGAGTGAAACATTCTCGCCTGACTTTTGTCCTGGCAGTGAGTTTCACTCCACCTTCATCCACATGCTTCAGGACAGCATGAGCCCTGATGGAGTTGCCAGAACCAGAAAATCCCATCACTTGTTCATTGACACAGTACAGAGCCTGCTCTGTGCCACTAGACCCCTGGTTTATTCCAAATATGCATGTGATTAACTTAATGGATTACAATAAATGCCTCAATTTGAACCGATGCAAGAAAACAAATGTACTTTAGAGTAGGCTACTTTATTGGTGCAAAAATCCACACATCTTTGGAACATACAAAAGTATATGACATTGAAAACTGTGACAACCACAGAAAGAATTTGAATTATATAAAAAGACTTTGGTTTAAAAACTAACAAGTACAATTTCACGATACCGGTCTAAAGTTGGGACACACCTGAATAGAAAGGCGTATTTAAACTTTAGACTGGTGCTGTAAACTGTTGCTTAAAAACAAAGACACATCTTCTTACTCAAAACTAACAAAACTCATAACTATAGATTTCTGAAACAGAAAAAGTTTTATTACCAGTGTTTACAGACTTAAGTTACAAAACGTCCACTTTAAATCACTGAGTTGATGAGTGTAAAATTCCATTAAAAAGGCTGGCAGACCCCTGTATCCTCAGGTTAATGAAATGTGTTAAAAAGCTGTGTGACACAGTCTGAGACCCACTGAAAGAGTCAATGCCATTATTCTTACACAGTGGTGACATGATTGGTCAGCATTGTGCCACCTTTGATGACCAATTCTGATTTGACAGATTGTGGTAGATCCAGATGAACCGTGACCAGCAGCACTGACGGCATCAAAATGGTCGCTATTACTTGTCCAACTGCTTTTTCTTGTAAACACAGACACATGCATACACAGACTGACTAATTCAGCAAACGTGACATGATGCATACAATCTTCAACAGGGTTAACTATCCCCCAAAGCCCGGCCTGTGCTGTTGATACAAGTCTTGTTTTCAGGCACCAGTAAACACCCCAACGGCCTCTGCTCAGGTGTATCACACGGTCCTTCTTTTTCTCCCCCAATCACCGCCCCAGTGCACAGGCACTCTGCAGAGGGCTGATGGGCGGTAGCACCATCCTCTCCGCTGGACTTGGGTTAAACAGGGGGCTGTCCGTTATGCCGAAGCCCTGCGTATGGCCACAGCAGCTGCTGGATGGTCATCCAAGAGTCCCCTGTCCCCACAGGGGCTGCATCTACTGCTGGTTGCATCACCAGGCTTGCCAGCAGTGCCAAGAGTCCTATGGAGGACAAATAATGAAACGTGGCAACATTTTGAAAATGGATTAGTAGTAACCGGAAACATTACATCTTTATTTCTTTCATTTTTAAATATTTATTTTCCTCCCAGATTGTCTTTCAAAGAAACTCCCTTGTATTCCCCCAACTATTTATCTTTAAAAGGTTCTGCCTGCATCAGGTGAATAAAAAAAGGGTTTTCTAATGTTTGACCTAAAATAAAATAAAAAGTTATGCTCCACCAATGTGTTTTTCATGGTGACAGTGTTGTTACACTGTTACAGTACCAACAGTGGAGCATTAAGTCAGTTCAACTGAATTTGTGACCAACAATACGAGTCTATCTGCAGGTTTACTAGAAGTCATTTGGACAAACCAGAAAGTTGTGAGAACATTTTTGTGGATGATGAGACCACAATAGAAGCTTTTGATTTAAGAGAAGTGACATCCCTGTTTCATAATAAGTCTGGGGCTTTTATAAATATTTTTTTGTTTGAATAAAAAAATAAAAGAACATCTCTGAACTGAGTCCAGCAATTCATTCTGCCAAAATGACTTTACCTCCTCTTTTATCAAACTTTAAACGTCACACCAAAATCCATTAGAAATGTTGTGGAATCATAAAGTTAATGTGAGGAATACTACTGAGATCTTAGAGTTGAGGCTGTTCAAGAGGCAAAAATGGACTAAAATTCATCCAAGTAAATGTTACTGATCACCAGTTACCTGGGGTGTTTAGTTCTTGTTATTGTTGCACAGCTGGCTAACACTATATATTAAAAGAAAGGGTTCACACACACACACACACACACACACACACACTATTACACACTATTATTCAAACTTGCAAAATAAGGTTACAAGTGACCTAAAACCAGAAAATACCATAAAATTTAATGAGAAGTAATCCCTTTATGTATAATTGTACATTTAATTATCATTAGTATCTCTAAGATAAGGGGGGGGGGGAAGTTAGATTAAAATGGAGCACAAACAAAATGAGTTTACCTGCTAGCAGGACCACAATGGCCAACCAGAGCCAGAGCCCCCTGTTTCCTCTGGGTACGGCAGCAGCTGTTGTCCGCGAACTAATCACACTATGGGGCAGAGACTGGACCGTTCCTGGATCTGTAGATGTGGGGCTGGATGGAGGACTTGGACTGAAGGAAAGAGAATAAAATGTTAATGTAGGATCAACAGAGAATGTGACATGAAAGATGGTTGGACACACGTTGCCATGTACAGCAAGCATATAAGCTACCAAAAATGAGTTGCAATGGGAGTACATCACAAAACAGTGTGTTGAAAACAGAACTTTCATTTGTGGTAACTTGTGCAATGAACAGCAAGCAGTGAGTTAACTGTGGCTTAGCTGAAACCAACAGCCAGGTACATTGAAGCCACCCCTGTTAAAGATGAAAAAACATTCAAATGATGATAATGGACAGTGTGATGAAAAAGCTGTTAATAGCAGTTGGCTTGTAGGTAGATTAGAGTGTTACTTGTTAGGCAAAGGCAGCAAAGAATTTCAGCCTGAAATCTGTCAACATTTAGAGTAGTGCTTCAGATTGCTTTTAAATGATAAGTCAATGCAGGGTTGTAAGTTGTCTCTTACTGACACTCTAGGGATGAAGACAGGCTTTTTCTATGTTTTTATATATGATCTTTTTTTGTCTTTTAAAAACAGACAGCACTCAGAAGCACTTTCCACTTTGTTGTCTCCTCTCTTTACACTTACAGCATTACAAAGAGCTCATCCTGACTCCTGGGTGATGTGGAGGGAGGAAAAGAAAAAAGATGATAGTTCAGATCATAATTTACTTGCATATAACACTTAGTTGCCCCATATAAAAAAAACAATCCAAGGGTAGTAGTTTGCAAAAAAAAAAGGTTAAAAATATAGAAAAGAAAGAAATTGTTAAGGAGGCTGAACATGTTAGTAAATGACAGAAGAGTAGGCCAAGTAAAGATGAATGGGCCATTAGATGGTTTGTACAAGCAATTAAGAACTTGAGCTCCATGCATCAAACTTAGTTTCCAAAATCACTTGTAACATTGATCTCAAGCAAGTAAAGAGATGAAAGATCTTTTTTTTCCTTTTGCCAGTACAGTCAAAACATTGTGTTAACAGGATTTGAAGCCATTGAGCCCCAAGAGCAAAGAAGCTGGCCAGCAGAGATAACATATAATGAAAGAGTTTAATCACATTGGAGGTTCTATAGATTCACCCAGACTTTTTTTCTAAAGTAAAAATCTTGCATTAAATAATTATAAAGTCTGGTATTTCCATTAAATACTTAACATTTGCTGTCTCAAACTGTAATTCTGTAATAATAAATAGCACAGGAGCAGCGATTATACTGCTTGAAAAGATAAAGGACACCTGGAAACTAACAGCAAATTAACAGCTATCAATTGTGTTAAAATATCAGTAATAGAGCATCTGTGTTATTTACAACAACAGTGCTAAAACATTTAAATGACTGTTAACTAAATGGTGGTGATACAAAAAAGATCCAAATTCACAGCTGGACTGGTCACAGTAAACATCCAGGTTACAGCGAGTGGAACTTCGGTGCAGCTAAGTGAGCAACTCTTTCATTATGCAGTCAACCTTGTACTTCTGCTGGCAGACAGTGATGCTGCAGGAGGCTAGTGGTGGGCTTTTGGTTGGACTAACATCTTTAGAGGCAGAAGGAGGGAGGTGATTTTGCTGCCCAGCTCACTGAGACTGGACCTCCTCCTCTCTACCACAGACGACTCCTTCCCCTCGTCATCCGACTGGCAGTTTGTGCCGCTGCAGGCTGTCCTGTGGGCATGCATGGTCAGGCATTCACAAACACACTATTCAGTAGCTTATTCACATATAAGCATACTTGCATATACAGTGACTCCGCGAGCACATGCACACATTTACATATCTCATGCGTGTTTAGCAAAAACACAAAAACAAAAAAAATAGCAGGCTGAGGCAGATATGATACTCCTGATGTACTGAGACAATTACAAAAAAAAGTTTTCATAGGTAAGAAATCCATTTTGGCAAAATGACGTTGCATTCCCAGCTAGACAAAACAAATACCTCAGTTTCAAAGCATGAAGCCACAAAGCAGTTTCAGAACCTTTAAGATCTTTAGATAGCATTTAAAAGGTTTGATTTTTATCAGAGTTTTAACATTTCCTCATAAAAAAAAAAAGCTATTTCTGTTGTTCACATTTTTTTAACAACACCTGCCAATTAGGGCCCAAAGAAATATGAAATTACCAAATAAAAATCAATTTTCATAAAACGTAAAAGGAGATTTAGAAATTAATGTTTCCGAAAAGACCTTTCCCCATGCAAAGGCTGATGGACCAGATGCATCAAAGATAGCTGCCACGTGGTTTTGTGGCATCGTCACTGCTTTTTCCATGTTTAGATTTTTGCTCTTTTTTTTTTTTTGCATTGTTTCAGCCATCCTGTGCCCCTTTACATTATACTCTATGATCTATCATCTGATTGGAATAAAAATTTATAAAAATTGGTAATTATTAATTCCATCCTGTTTTACATTACAAATTATTACCAAAAAAACATAATATACTCCAGTATTTTCCAGAAATCAGACAGTGAAGATGTCACAACTGAAAGCTGCCATCGTGGTGCGTAAGGATGTGCTGTGAAAGGACCGGTGTGACGCAGCCAGAAAGCTATCCATCTCCTTGGCATGTCTTACCCCTTCATCATGACTGAAGGCTCTTCAGTGTCAACCCAGGCCGCAGAGCTAACAAACCGTTTTAGTGGGGGACGTGTCGTGCTCTTCCCAGCCACATTCCTGAAAACCACCGTTATCATATAGGGGCATAACAATAACAACCCTCAAGTCAAGTTCCCCAAGCCTTGATGACTTGAACAAACAGCTACTGCCCACAACAGAAAAAAAATGTGTTAAGTACAGGAACAAAATGGTCTTTCTGACATTAATTTATTCATACTGGTCTTTCTTTGGAGACAAAATTGTTTTCTTCACTTAGTGTCATAATCCAGGGGACAGCATATATTTAGAGAAAGACACAGTTAAACAAATACCTACCATGGGGATCGTCTGGTCAGTCTTTCTGCTTCAGCCTCAGAGCCATCCTGTGTTTTGGCCTGTGATGGCAAACATTAAAATCAAATTAAACAAATGTAAATAATGATTATGTAAACATGGTTTACACAATTTAAAGCATAACCCAACAAGCCCTAAGCCTACATGTGTTTAACATATTGAAACTCAGTGTGGTTTATCTTTGAATTTGTAGTCCAACCACAATCTGACAATTTCACAGTTTCATTTATCAGTGCTTAACAACCTGGGATCCTCTCCCAAAGATTACAAGGACATCTTATTGTTGCATTTAGGATTAAACACCAGACACATTTACCAGTTTGCCCCTAATGTGGAAACTGGTGTGCAGAAATCTGGTGGCACAATCTACATGCTTCAGGAGGAAGTTGAGTCTCATTTGATGCGACATGATTATCAAAGGACCCATGAGCATTGAACAATTTTAGCATCAGACATAGAACACAAATGCATTAACTTCTACAAAAAAGAAAAGGGCTAGGAGCTGTTTTACATTATGAAACTGTTAAATGGTTTCTTGAATGGCTTCACCTACTTCCAAAGTGCATTAAAAATGGAAAATATTTAAAGAGGTTGGAAATCTAGCTGCACTTATATGTAGAACAACTGAATTGTTTGATTGACATTTTATCTTGCGACTTTCTTAGGACTCATCCTTTCATCAATGTATACTCCACATGTAGCTGGATGTCTGATCCGTGTCTACATAATAATGCTGCATGTGATTTATCACAGAAAGAAGTTCTGAACATAAAGAAAATGTGGCACCAAAACAAAGTCTTCTACACTCTGGTTCTCTAGTTTTTTTTTGTCTTTCGAATCCCATCAGTCTTTGGAGCAACTGACTGCAAGTTGAAGGGTTTAAACTCACAAATAAACATGACTGCAAGCTTCTTGTCTATCCACTGGGCTTTTTTTCCCTTTTGACACCTTCTCATTTCTCATTTTGACAAAAATGTATAACTTCTAGAAAAAAGAAGTGATGTGATGAATAATTGATGACTCTTACCATGTCAAAGTGCATGTTGCTGCCACCAGCGCGGGGAATCCCTGCGATGCTAACTCGCCTGGCTGATGTCTATGAGGACATAAAAAGGTGAAAGTAAGAAAAACTACTTCAGTAAGACACATTTAGGTTATCAAAAACACAAAGCCAACATAAATCTTCAGTAAATGGTGCACCATATGCAGCAAACCTTGTAGAACTGTGATGACTGCTTCTTGCCACGGAAGTCATCTGGAAACAGGAACATAGTTACCTTGTGTGTATGAGATTTATGTGTATAATGTGCATCATATTTGACACACTTGCCTTTTTAACCTAGAGAAAAAACATGTATACTATACAGTTAGATCAAATAAGTTTGTTAGTACCATTAAACTGATGGTTTCTAGCATAAACTTAATAGATTCATGTGATGCAAGCTACAGGTGCATACGTTTTAATTACTAGAATAACTAAATGGTTAGTTTTGAAAAGGCACCATATTTGGTGGTCCCCCAATATTGAATATTATCTACACTAAATAAAAGGCAACTATAACATTTTGAAAGTTTGAAAACTCAAAAAAAAATTTAATATAAAAAAAATGTTTGACTTCTAACCTTTTTCTGTTTGCGATCCAAAAGACCTCTCATTCTGCATGAGAGCTTCTCTCAGCTCCAGAAGCTCAGCATGCTCCTTAGTGTACGTCCTCCTCAGGTTCTCCACATGCTGAATCATCACCTCTACAGCTTTGCCGATACGATTCTCCTGTTCCCCCAAATAGATAACATTAAAATCATCATTATGATTTTTATTTCAATTTTATTCTGTTGTGACTTCAGATGTTTAATATAATGACATCAGTTAATTTAATATAGTCACACAGAATGTTGTGTTCATCCACAGCTGACCTGGTGAATAGCTCCTAACATTTCAGAGCGACTGGACACCCTGTTCATGGATTGGTTGAGAATTTCTAGATTTTTCTGAAGCCTCTGAATGATCTCCATGGACTGGCTGTCATCTTCACACAAAGGAATCAGAGCCTAAGGAAATGTGAGGTAACATGCAAAAAATGAATGGCAGAACATGGGACTCATTCTGCAGAGGATTCCACTCACATCTATCCAGTAATATGATCATTTGTCCACATTTTTCTAACTGGAGGGCTGGTGAATAGAATGCAGGCCAGAGTTTGTCCTTCATTCATTCTACTACAACACAAGGCTTCCAAGACGCAGTCAGGCTGTCAAGTAATTTATTAATTGTAGCCAAAAATAACATTATCTTGCCAAACTTCAAAGAGCCCCTGTCTCCACTACAACATATTATGTAACATCTACAGTGGTATGATTACTACCAATATCTCCAACCTTTGTTCTTTTTTTACTGATCTAAAAAAAATCCAGTATGTGGATGAAAAATCTCAATATACAAGCTTTTTCATCAGTTAAGAAAAAAACTATCCTGATCTTTGGTGATTGGGAAAAACCTTAGCTAATTCTCTCTACATGGAGTTAATATATGGATGCAGACCTGCAGCAATCCCTGACAGCTGGACACTTCTCTACGGACATTCTCCTCAGCAAGGTCTCGTGACCTCTCCTCCAGACGGAGCCTCTTCTCCAGTGTAAACATGTCACACTTGAACCCCAGTGCCAGGCGCTGGAACTCCACCTGATAAAAAACAAAAGACGTTCTGATTGGCACACTCGGCCAAACACATCTGTATTGTCTGCAGACAAGATGGCCATTTCCTTGATTGATTAAGATAAGTTTTCTCTTATTCAAGAACACACAACAGTGCTGGCAGACAAAGGCAGACACCAGTTAAAGGATGAAATGAAACTTTTGTTTGAAAAACCTTCAGATTTGAAGAGATTTTATTAATCCAATGTGATTCATTACTGTAAATACTCGTGAGGATTTCTAATGTGTTTCTCAAGTTCAAGAATTCTGCCCAAAACTGTGCTGTATTTACAATAAAAAGATTTAAAAACTCTCTTTAAATACACCATGGCTTCCAATATTGATTTCTGGAACATAGTTGACATATACCTCAATCTCCTTGTCGTTCGGTGACAAGCTGCAGAGAAATAAACAAAATCAGAGAAGCATTCTTAGAAATTCACAAGAAACATGATGGATTTAGTCCAAGTTCCAGTAATATCTTACTATCTTACCTGTTCTTATCCTCTTTGGTAGCATCATTGGTGTCAGAGATCACAGACGTCTCCTCGGCTAAAGCCAAATGATTTGCAAGTAAATCAAGCAGCACCAAAATGACCGTCATTTACATTTAGAGAAACAAATACTTATTATTTAGTATGCATTACTTCACAATGAACATATTACACATACATTCCTTCTCAGGAGCCATGCTGGTCTCACTTTGTCCATCCTGAGCCTTGTTCTTCTCAGTGACCTCCATGCTGCGTGTCAGCTCCTGCAAAGTGCGCATAAACATGACTGTCCGAGCGTCCTCAGTCTCACTGCCCTGCTTCGACGGCTCCAATCCAATATTACCCTCAGCATCCATTCTGCTCATTTATCCACTCTTCCTTATCCTCCACTAGTCCTAACATAATGAGAACTTTCGTTCTTTCAGTTTACCTTTTCTTTAATCCAAATGATTTGATCCTTAGTAGAGCTAAAAAAAATCTAACTATGCTCCTCGTTCTTCATTCTGTTTTATTCACACACAGTCACACAGCAGGAAAGACAACATTTCTTTTCTGTTTGCAATCATGTTCAGGTTTTGAAACACCAATCGCAGTCTTGTTGCAGACAAAGGAATTTAATCGTAATGGCTCCACCTCCTCTCTACATAATCTTGGCATTTTACCAAAGCAACTCAAGTTTTCAACACAAGTGTTATGCCAGTAAACAAAAAGGGTACCTTCTACTAAATAAGAGATGAATATTTTTTTTTCAATGCGATTTTTAGAAGGAAAATGGCCAAATAGTCCGTTTCAGCGACATTTAGGCAGATGAATTTTATGTGAAACTACTAATCAATCAGTTGAAAAGAAAGTGGGAGAAAATCAGGTCTTACAAGTTCCTTTCTATTTTTACCACTGAAAAGGGTGTCCTTCACTAACCTTGGGATGGCTGGGGTCAGAGGTCGAGCTGTTCATTCTACTCCCTGATTGGCTGTCAGGTATGAAGGATGACCCTGACTGAGGTGAGCTGCTTTCAGAAAAGGATTTCGGACCACTGCTGATGAGCTGGTCTGTGCCTAGAAAGGGATTCAGTGAGTGGGTGGTCAAAGTTACACATAGGCGCAAGAAAGTGTAAAACCGCCAGAACGAAGCTGCCAGTTCCACTCTCGGCCTCATGCACACAGATTTGAGAGCTCGTCTTCCTACCTGCCACACTGGCAGAAACTGTTGGAGGTACAGCTGTATTGTCCTGTACACTTTCTTCTTCCTCCACCAGCACAGGTAACAGGCTTGTGCTGAAAACAATAACACCACAACTTACTAAGCATTTGGACAAAACAAACCTCAAGCTTGAGAAAGCACTAGTTAGCTAAGATCAGGAGTTTAAAGTTAACTGCTGACAGTGGACAACTCACCTGTCCTCAGCTGCTGATCCGTCTGAATGGTCCCGAGTTTGTCTCTGAAATGGACAACAAAAAGGTAAGGAAAGGTGACACTGATGTTTAAAAAAAAACTGAAAAAAAAGAAAAGCAGTATTGTGGCATGTTTTCTGTCCCACGTTACAATGAATAAAAGAATGACCCACAGATGGATATAACACACAGCATACCTGTCCCATGGCAGTGAAATCGTATCTAAGCTGTACAGAGTGTGAAAGAGAGATTGGGTTGATTCCTTATATAATATGGAGTTACATGAAGAGCTCTGCAGCTCTATGAGTGTGCATGGCTGAAAGGGGGGCTCAGTTAACACTGGCACAAATCTAAGTAGTGGAGGCGGACTGAGTGCGCACACAGTGGAGTGAACACACAGTGGAGCAAGGTGCTCTGAGCAATGCAGTGGGATTTTGTCTAATGAGTGCCTGCAACATCTGTTCTGACACAATGAATTCATTAAACAAACCTTATTTTTCTCAGCACAACTTGTCTAACACCAAACAAATATAGTGAAATGAAAGACGGGCATAATGACCCTAAACCAGAGAACTTCATTTTTCAGTAAAATTTGTTAAAGCTTGACCATGTAAATCTACCATAACACAACATGATTTCACTCCTCACTGGGACAAGCATGGCTTTATATCATTTTATGTTGCATCAAATAATGATATTGTCAAAGAATAAATGCTAAGTTTCTTTATACTGCTTCCTGCCAAGATGCATTTGGATAAAACACCAAAGAAGGTTTCTTCATTTAAATATTAAACAGCAATTTGAATACATCCAAATAACCACATCGCCAATGGCTGAACTCCTCAAAGCCAGGAGTTGTTTGTGAATAGTCAGAAATTCTTTAACTTTGGCTTAAACCTCTTGGTGATTATGCTTTCTTGAGTGTAAATGACTATTTTCTGAATACTGAACACACCCACATCATCTGTGATTATTAGCTCTCCAAAAATCATCTCTCAGTAGGGTGAAAGTCCAGCATACCACCATCAGCTCAGGTCTGAATAAAGCAAGCTGATGAATTTAGCAGCAGGGTGCAAAGCTAGCAGTGGTACAACAATATCACAAGTCAGCCAGTGTTTTGATTGAAATGTTTTTTTTACATTTATGTCAATTGTCTTAATATATTTTGGGATTCTTGTCTTGATGTATGTTTTTAATCAAAAGTTGATCACAAAAAAAGTCAGGCAAATAAAACCTCTTTTGGTTCATAGCTCACTCATGTTTATCATGTATCAAAATTCTAGAAAATATGCAACAAAAGGAGTTCAATGTTGATATTAAAATCAGTCTACACATAGAAATCCACCAGACAAAATAACAAAATCAGTAAAGGGAGAGAAATTCATGGAGATAACAGAGACTTCAGTTAAAAGCATTAAGCAGAAAACCCAATAATCTGCTGAAACATTAAGATTCTGCTTTGTTTTTTATTTCAGTCCCTTTGGTTTATGGAGTATGAACTAATCTTTTTGCAACGTTTACCATCTAGCTCTTTGTAAAATTCTAACAAAACCTGAAGTAGTTTTTTTAAGCAAACTTGGAAATATCAAAAGTCAAGATTAATATCACACATACAGTACTTGCCTCCTTCGGCAACAAAGTTCAGGGAAGATGACAGCTCATCTATTCCTTCCACAATTTCTGGCCTTCCTCAATCTTACATCCTTACCCTCACCTCTCCTCCTTGCCAAAGGCGAGGATTCCCTCGCACTGAAAAATCCTGGCCACGCCTGGTCCACTGAGACACCCACCCCCCCTCCCCCCCTTCATCAAAAACACACCTACCCTCTCTCTCAACAAAGACACACATGAGGTAGCAGAAGAGACAGATCTTTGGGTAAAAAAGAGGAAGGGGAAGCAGTGGGGGCTGAAGAGAACAGAGGAAACCGTAATCCCTTATGCATTTGAACACTTCCCTTCTAACACTAACCTTATTATGGCTCATGTCTGCTGCACTCGGGTCTGCCTCTCCTTTCTCTTCTTTTTTGTGTTCTCCACTGCTCGGCGGGTTGCTGACCACAGTTGAAAGGTCAAAGGTCAAATGTCAGGCACTACACATTTCAATATTCTTGATTCATAGACTACAGTTACAAAGTATCTGATCAGTTGTCACAGTACATGACAGAAAGAGATGAGGAACAGCCTCTCTCAGCTGTAGGTGGACTGTGCCTATGCAAAGCACAGCAGCACAGATACTTATTAGCCTTAGCACTCCTCCTACCGCCAGGAAAACACCCATTTGACTACCAAATGTGGTCAAAGTCATAGGGAAATGATGAAACTCAGTAAAGTGGCAACTTCAGTTGTGAGATATCAAAATAAAATGTAGCAGGGCCAGTTTATACTGCAATAAAAATTAGCAAGATGTTGGAATCTATTGGAATCTAGCTAGATGATGGTGCATGAGGACATTCTTTATGTGGATGATTGGGTTTTGTGCCATAAGGTGAGAAACTTATTGCTTGTCCTTGCATTCATGGACATTTAGGAGTCATCACATCTCTGTCTTGATCTTTAACACTGATGTGAAATCACAACACCAAATTGATTTTTGCGATTTTTGCAATTTGCCAAAAGTCTTTGTAGATATCGTTACTGAAATTTACACATTTAAAAAACACCCATTATAAAAACAGATCCATTGCACAAATCCATTTTCACAGTAAAAATTCATTACTTTGGTGTCCTCTAGTGGTAGGCCAAAAAATACACTATAGCAGACATCAACAGAAAGGCCCTATCCCATTTCCTCCCCATGGCCCTATACTATCATTATACAGGAAGCCATTTTCTCTCTTTCAGGGATCAAGAGTTATGTGTCATTTAGCTACCAAAACGGTCACAAATACCCACATTTAAAAGGGTCATATGACCATTAGTCATTGGTAGCAAAGGGAGCAATGTGCCTTTGCAAAATGCAGGGGTGATGACCAAATTGGGATTCGGCCAAAATATTTGTTCTTAAAAAGCCAATTCACCTCTCATTCTGGGTAACCGTCTCATCAGCTCCATGTGCTGTGCTGTTAGGAGAAACCATTTCAGCTTCTGTGGGTGAGATGGCAACAGGTTTGATGGTTTGGTCCTGTTCAGATGCTGTGCTCAGACTCTGTGCTGCCTCAGAGGAGGGACACCTGGTCCTCTCACAAGCCTCTTCATCTGCTGGAACAAGTAAAAAAAAAAAAAGAGTTCAGTCACACGTAACATTGCATTGCCAGCTATTACGAGTGTTTGTTTGTGTATTACAGGGTTGCAAGTAGTCAAGTTATTGTTTAGCATAATTCACTCACATTTAAAGTTTAAAAACAAACAAAAACAGGGGAAAGTTATAGCTATGTTTACACACTACTGAGAAGAGTTACATTTTCATTTCACAAGATTTAGAAAAGCTTCATCACTTCAAACAGCTTACCGAGTGAGTCAGGAAATGACTCACTCAAGTGAAGTAAATAGACACATGAGAACTGCTGTCTAGCTGACAGAAGCGGCAAAAGAAGTGAAACAAAGAGGAGGAGGTCTTACTGTTGTTCTCTGAGTGGGACAGATCAGGGAGAGCATCCGCCTCTGGGTGTCTTCTACTGACAGCTTGTGAGTGGGCGCTCAGTGGTACTGCTGCCTCCTCCTGAAAACACACATGCAGAAAAAATAACGGTGAATATTCAAAAAATGAACAAGAATAAAAAAAGATCAAATAAGTAACACACACAAAATATATACAAAACAGCCGACACAGAGTCAGACGGCAGAAACAAATCTTTGTCAAATGAGAGGTCCTTGCATAAGACGTTAACAAAAAGCTCTTGCTCTTCAGTCGTGCCCCAATTACCATCATCTTCATAGAGAACCCAGAAGAAAACCTCACTGTCACACGGTTAACAGCATTTATGCAATATAATTACATTTCATCAACTTTATTAACATAAAATAATCTTAGCAAGTGAATAGGATTTATAAAATCCAAGATAAGAAATTATCACGAGACACTGATGTTTTTCCCCCTTCAGTAAGATCAAGGTTTCATCACTGCCATTCTATATAAGGAACCAGACAGCTTCAGAACAAATATGCAGCCTGCTGCCTGTGTGCAGAAGCTGTGAATCATGATATGTGAAAAAGGTATTTGGTAGGCAAATGACTGAAAGAGAAAAAACAAAAAACAAGATACTGAAGGAGGGCACATTAGAATTATTGTAAGAGAACAAAATAGACACGCAATTTTATTTATGATGGTTTTTAATTTTCCTTGCAGGACAAATTTGGAATATGATCTGCAAATAGTCATCAATTACAAGCACAGTATCTTTAAAATACATTGCTTTTTATTTGTATATAAGGATCCTTTAAGACAACAGCAGAAGGGGTTTGCGAAATATGTGACTAAACCACAAAAGTGTTACAAAGATGTGTGAGAAGTGTGAAAACATGACAAACTAAATTACACATCATCTACAAGTTTAAAACGGAATTACTCTCTTTTTAAAAAGGAAAAAAAAAGATCTTATCGACTTAAGTGAAATGTGTCACTGTGCTATCAACTTGAAGAAAAATATTGTCATGTTACTGGTTGAAGTTGTTAATTAGACTTTTAAAAAGACTTCCTACTTCCTTACCACTACTGCACAGGAAATGTATGCTGTTGCCTGGAATAATTATAGTTTTGTTTCCACCAGGAAACTTTTACGACTTGAATTGGACAGAGGAATTCAGCATCAAATCCATTCCATAAGTGAGCTGCTTCTCACCAATTGCAAACCTGTCAGCTGCCTAGTGCTTCATAAATTATAAGCCAGTTGAGACGCTGATGATTCAGTGCCTTACTCAAGGACACATTTGCAACATTTACTGAAGCACAGAGTTTTTTTGCTTTTGCAGCCAACAATTTTTTTTACCAAGTCAAAAAAGATTTTATATTATGAGATAAAAACATATACATAAAGGTCAGTCCCTGCACAAATGAAAACTTGATAAGCACTTTGTTCTGTGTCAAGCTATACCAAGTTAAATAAGTTTACAATCTTTATTTACCTTTAAAGGTTGACAATCCACCTCTGGCTCAGATTCTGTAACAGACAATGAAGATAAATAAATGAAATGGGAAGAAATTGAGATGCCTTACTTGCTGAAAATGAGATAAAACAAACAAGCTGATCATTAAGAACCTGAAATTTTGTTCAATCAACCCATAGGCTAAAGGTCACAGAAATTCACCTTGACCATAAAAGGTAAAAGTGATTATGTAAAGAAGTGGGGTGAAGAAGGGGCAGGATGTTTAAATATCCCGCATGCCTAAGGTGGCATTAATGACCACATTCACACTCTTATTTTCGGTTTTTCTGCTTCCTGGCCACTCATGCAGACAGAAGAATGGGGATTACTGAGTTCACTTCATGGCCTAAAGACCACTCATCCACCTGGCCATAGAAGGATCTTGAGGAAGAAAAGATTTTTCAAACTGTGTTGACACACTCTCATACAATCTGTGGAAGCTTCGGACCACAACAACCATAGAAGGTAGGGGTCTACTTCTAAGGGCCACAGAGTGTGTGTATCCTTACAGCCAGTGAGCGTGTGTACGAATCCTTCTCCAAGTTCCCAGAGACGGATTACAGAATCTTAATCCACTGTCTCTCTCCCACACACACACAATCTTGTAATGTATTATGGAAGAAACTGCTCCATCATTTACATGGAAATTTAATGTCTTCATAATTAGGCTGTATATAGCCCATAGATATAGCTTCCACTTAAAGTGGAGTTAATTTTGAAAAAAAAAAAAAGTTTCAGCGTGGCGCCCATTTTTACTGTTTAAGGTAAATGTCAGAGAAGCTGTTCTCAGCTAAATATAAAGTAAAAACATTTGTTTTTGAATCAAAATTATATTAGCAATAATGCACCTTTCAATGTTTGTGTGTAGGAAATTTATCACATGCATTAAGAATAGAGCTTACCAGTTATGACTGATGACAATTATAAATCACTCAGTTAATTTCGTCTACTAAATGCAATTGTCTGACGGTGCAAAATGGATTACAAAAAGCTTTTTATGGCCACCACTAGAGGCATGCAGCATTAAAACTGAAAGGCAGGTAATGAGCTGCAGCAGAGCAACAGCAGAAAAGTTGTTTCAACACAAATATCCATCCAGAGGCCTGTACTACAAAGCTGGATTTTCTCTTTATACAACTGTATGAAGTGATCAGAGTGCTATGTGTTTATATTGTCCAAAGAATTAATAATGAGGCCTAATCTGACAAATTTGCGCATTAATAGTCTTAAATTTTCTGCCAGCACTCCTTGCTGGCTGTTGCTGCATCAACAGTGTTGTTTTTGGCCTGGATAATGGATTTAAATTCTTAATATTTCTGAAGAATAATTGTCTGCACCTCAAGTACGCTGCTCTGCTGCCTGCAGGGATTCCCCTTGTTGATTCGTCAGACACTGCAGACTCTGCCCCTTTTATGTGAGCGCGCACTGATCGGGACAGGAAAACCCTGGGTTGAATTACCGAGTAAATAACCAGCTTCGTAGTACAGCTTATCCGGATCCTGAAGGTCTGGGTAAGTCAACCCAGATAACGGAGAGATATCCGGGGTATGTTAACCACGCTTCGCAGTACAGGCCAGTGGATGCAGCAGTTCAAGTGTCAAGCTGGCCTCAACCCAACCGAGTTTGACCCGAAGCAGAAGAGTGAGCACAGCATTGTCAGCACGGTGAGGTAAATATCAAACGGTATATAGCTCGACTGGGCTTAGCAGTACACTCTGGGATCACTTTATAATTTCCCTTCAATGATTAATTTTTACCATTTCATCATTTAGTTGCATACTGGATATTAACAACTTATGGAAGATTTCTCAAAATAAGGTTGGGCTAATGCCAATGGCTGGCAGGTATCACTACTTAAGGCTAAGTAGTACTGTGATGCTCTCCCTCAATTATCAGCTTTCCTATAAATAACTCTGGGCGCTAATAACCTAACAGCTACTTAAAAATGAACATCTACTCCAAAGCAGTGTTTCTGTTTCAACTTTCATTGGCTTTTTCTTTTTAAAATCAGTGGCTGCAGTGCCTTCATTGATGTTTCCACTCACCTTGACCTCCCTCCACTATGCCCTGTTCAGTCTGGGCCTCCACAGAGACGGCAAATATGGGAGTTGATGCATCCCTTACTTCTCCGTGTCCTGCTGTATCCACCACCATCCATTCTTCACCTCTGTCTGTAACCTTGTCAGCCACTTCCTCAGGCCCGTCGTCTCTTTGACTGTTCTGTCCCCAGCAGTTTCTCTCAGCAAGTTCACTCTTCAAAAAGTCTTGAAGAGCAAACTCCTCATCCCAGTCCAAGTCCTCTCCAGCCTACAAACAGAAGAATAAAATGCTCAAGTGAAAGCTGTGATGTTAGATTTCTTTTTTTCTTTTTTATAAATGTTTTACATGTGAAAAGGGGAAGGTGGGATTAAACCATCAACCTTGATTTTGCAGAACAATTTCGAGCAACAACCTCCCCAATTCTATAGGCTCTCTCTCAAATCCAGACAAATGCAGAGGAAACTATTGAAAACAAAGAGCTGCATTATTGGTGAAGGGCTCTTTGTATGCAAATCCATTATCCTACCAAGTTGTTTTTTTTCTGTAACAATAGTGCTTTAACATTCAAGCATGCATAAGTGTAGTCAGAGTTTTGTGCAGCATATAGGTGTGTTGTCTCATGAGATTCAGTTTGTGTGTATGGGGGTGCACATAGCCACTTCATCCACCAACTCCCACACAGCTCTTCTTTATCAGATACTCCATCTGTTGGATGGCAGTACTAGTTGCATAACTGCCCTCTAAACAAACCATTTCATGGCCTTCTGTCAGAGTATCCAAAGAAAAATGGAAAAGAAAAATCTGATGTGCATAATTTAGTTAGTTTTTGAATTTGATACCAGTGAGGAATTGAACAATATAAGAATGTAAAATACACAGTAGTATATCACTGAGTATAATAATAAAAAAAAAAAAATCATACAATTATTTCTAGGTTCCAAAGTTAGATTATAAACTGATGCCCATTCAAGCCCATCCCTCCCTCCGTTCTCTCAGACCTCCTCATCTGGTGCAGGTGTCTGGCATGAGGCCTCTCTGCTGTCCTGAGGTGTCTTTAGCTGCTCCAGCTCCTCACATAGCTGTCGCTTCTGGTTCCTCTGCTCCTGCACCCTGCAATACAAAACCCTCTTTACAGCAAAATGATAACTAGTATTTCTAAAAGAAAAAAAAATTAATCAAAACATTAACTAGCACGAGAGTTAAAAAACAAATACACAGAGAGCCTAATTGACAGTACAGTGGACATACTGTACCCAATCCGCAGGCCCATGCAGTGTCCCATTCTGTTGCCCAGGGTGACCAGCGCCAGTTCTCCGACTGGCCTCGTACTGGTTTCCTTCACTTCAGTTTTGTAGATCCAGCTCTTAACCTTAGACTATACAGACCCTTAAGCTTAAAGTTATAAAGATAGTCCAGTCTTTGAACCATCTATATTATCCCCAAAACTCCAGAACAGGAGATAAAAAACTACACCTACCAGAAGCCTTTTTCAGTTCAATATCAAAGCTCCAAAGATCACCCTGGCAACAGAGAAGTATATCCCACCTGGACAGCCTGACCACTTCTCCCTCTCTGGTTTGATACCACAACAGTCTGGCTCTTTTATGCATCTGAAGGGGATGGCCGTTTCCATGAAAACACATCCAAAACAGACACACGTACAGCACCAGCAAATCCATCCACACACACACACACACACACACTCAGACCAAAATCTAGAAATGGCCCAGACCCAAACGCATTGAGGCGAGCCTTTTAGGGTCATTAAGGTCAGGCTGAATGACAGGCCTTTCCCATAGTCAGTATAACTGACTGTCCAACTGAGACAGAGCACCAGCAGGTAGAGACACTGAGGCTCTGAGACAATGCAGGGATATTGCATTGAGTAGTGTGGATACAATCATTAACTGTATGGACAGAGATAAAGTTCAAAATGTTTGAATTCATTCAGGACCACCAAGTAGTTAGTCTTAAAGCAGTTAAAGTAAAAAAATAATAAAATCCAACAGGCTAAGACAGACAGCGATAGGCTAATCAGCTTCTGCAGACATCACCAAAGTCTTCTTCATTGGTGTTTGTATGCAATCACTTTGGAAGGAAACGGCTTTTTCCTTTATTTGGTTTTGCTGAAAAGAGTTTGATTCGACCAATGAGATAACTTCCTTTAAAAAAAACAAACAAAAAAAACAAAAAAAAACAAAAAAAAAACTCCCTAGCCCACAATAAGCCAGCTCATCTCATCTTCTGGAAGCCTACTTGTTGTCACATTCACAACCAACAAACCAACAGGCAGTGCAGGCAACAAAGATCTACTCACCTGGCCGACAGGTGGAGGATCTCAGTTCGGGCTCTCCTCATGTTACTGGCCACTTTGATCAGCTCGTGCTCTAAAGAGTCTGTGTACTGGGAGAGCTGGTCCAGGCTGACGACCCAATGTGCCCTCCTAGCGTCCAACTCAGCCTCCACCGTCTGTAGGAAGACAAGGCCGAGGGTCAGCCTCTTGCTTGGGTGAAAGGCCTCAGGCTGCTATCTAGCAACTGGGTGTCTCCAAAAAGTTACAACACCCAACTAACAAAATCTCATCACTTCAGCCAGCGTGCTGAAGTACCATCACAACACAGGCTTGTGCTGTTAAAGCTCAAATCTAATGATTTCTGTTTCATTTGGTGTATTTACTGCTGCATGGCAGTACGTGGCTGTTTAATGCAGAATAGCAACAATGCAAGAAGGGGGGGGGGGGGGGGGGGGGGGGGGGGGGGGGGGGGGGGAGAGGAGGAGAAAATTCACAGAGAAAGAGAGAGATAGAGAAGGAGTGAGGGAGAAGGGGAGTGGGTTGTGTTCACAGAGCAACGCTGACTAAACAGCACTGTTTGGATGGGGCGCCTGTTAGAAAGTTATATAAGAGAGATCTCTAGAGGAGGAATTGTGGGTGGTAAGAAGAGAGAAAGCAGATCGAAAGAAAAGTCCAACCAGTGGACTGACAGGAAGATGATGATCAAATTATATAATTACCTTTTCTTTGCGTAAAAAATACGTTTTGAGTCAGATTACGTCGGATATTTGACACAAAATTCCTTTTTTTCCGTTTTCAATTATTTCTTTTGCTGTTTGCATTCTCATGGTTTCTTCTTATTTTTCTTTTTTTTGGAAGCAACTTTTTATAAATTGGGGAAGAGACAAAAGCCAATGACAGAATATGACTGGAGACCATAAAAACTTAAGTATAAATAGCTTTCTTCGCAACCAACATGCACGTCTCTGCGACAAGCTTCACATTACTTCTGCAGAGTTGAGATCTAAAGATAAATCCACTGATGCAACACTTTCCCCTTGATGTGTTCATATGTTAAGTTTATTGAATGGTGTAAGAGAATGACTTAATCTGCTTCCAAAAACAACTCCTAACAAATGCAACCATACAGGAATTCACTGACACACACACAAACAGATGAGTACATTATGATATACAAGGCCAATTTCTAGTACTGAAGATCAGCTGCATATCTGACCTGAAGGCTAGTATCAGTGCTGACATCTTTCTTGATGCGGTCCCCCAACAAGTCTCTAACTGTAGATAATACAGAGCTGGTTTCTTCTCTGAAATCCATTTTCTAGGAGGAAAAGAGGGATCTTATTATTAAAGACAAATGCTAAAAGAGATAAATAAAATGTTTTTATAGCAAACCCACCTATATGACATTATTCATAATGTTTACATGAAGTGGCATTATAAATCTAACATGTTAACACAAAATAAGGCTTTAACATTCCATATTCCAACCACGCTCTACAGAAAATTCAAGATGGTATTAAGTTCTTTATGAAACTCAACAATTAGCATGTATTTTTTCATGTTTAGTTTGGATGTAAATTACCTTACTGATAGCAAAAAATGCAAGCAAGTAATTTAACAAACACTTCAAGGTAAAAACAAAATATACATGCGTTCTTATCTATGCATCAATTACAATTGGAACTTATATTAATGGGCACTAATGAGCCCAACATTGCATTGGGATGTTCTTCAGTCAGTGTTTCGCATATAATCCGTCTAAATTACCAGTTTGTTTAAGAGGCTTTTGAACTCCAGAGCCATGTGTTCAGGGTTGGGTCCCTGCATCATCAGCAATACCTCTCTGTCTAGCGTTTCATCCAATGGTGAAGTAAAGCTTATAGTGGCAGGTAAATGGTCAACTCCATGGGTAGCCTGTAAATGGGGATAATAGATAAACAACAATAGCAAAAGATAAACATCCGTTTAATGGAAAGAAGCTTGATTGCACAAAGTATGTTTCATGTTGAGGACTACACTAAATGTTAACAAAGTGCTTTGTATTGTGTACTGAATATGTGATAAACAAGGGAGAGATTAATAATCAGCCTCTAGCACGGATCTTCTCAGAACTGCAGCTGGGATCCAGAGCTTCTATTACCTATGATTATGCAACACAACTAATAACTTTTTAATTGTTGCCTGGTGTAAGTGCTTTTACATTTGCAGTTTAATTAATATGTTTAGTATTCTGGCTGCAACAGCAAAGACCTTTTCAATAAGTAGCAGCAACTCAGGTGACTAATACAGTGGACTGAAAAATGACAATGTCTTAAAGTCAACATGAGAGTAGGAAGATCAGGTAAAGAGAATGAAGACCACAACAATAGAGAAAATAAGCTTTTCCCCACAGAGATTGCAATATCATTCTGCAAAGAAAACATTCATTCTGCTTTTCTTCACCTTAGCTGGTTCACACAATCTAAAGAGAGGCAGCTAACAGCTTCAAACAGCATGACAGTGTTTTGTATCAGAGCATCATGTTCCACTGTGCCACTGGTCGATTTGGTTCTATAGATACCTCTGCTGCTGACTCAAAGGAACACCAACTTCAACCCCCCCCCCTTACAGAGTAGCAAACTTTAATAAAGTCATAACCATCGCACCTCAAACTGTCTGTGTGAAGCGTGACAGAAAATATAAAAGATGATGAGCGACTGAAAGAAAGCGGAGGGGTGCTGACCTCCAGTGGTGACTGTGCCAGAGCCAGTTCTGTTTGTAGGGATCCTAAGCTGCTCTGGCTCAACCTGTAAGCCCCCGTCAATGACAGACTAGTCCTGTGGGAGACAGGAAGATGGGAATGTTGAAATTGGGGAGGAAAAATGGAGGTCAGCTGAGAAAATAAAACTTCTTCAATAAAGCCACAACCCTCAATGTCAAAATCTAAAATGTTCAGTCTCAGGCTTTTTTTGGTTTCCTCACCCAGCTAGATCTGGTAGGATCATCTGGATCTGGTTTTCCAGCTTGCTTTTTTCCACCCTCAGCAGCTGGAGTCAACAACAGATAACAGATTATTCATAGCCAACCTCCTTCTCACATCTCAACCCCGACTGAAGTCTGTGTTCAAGGGACAGCAGGTGATTTATTTCTCACGACCGGACTCTAAACTCAACTAAACTGATAAAGAAGTGCTGATGCTGTAAAGCCAACATCCTAAAAACAAATATATTCTAACAGAAAGGGTAAAACATTTAATTTTAACAAATCTGTTTAACAAGGTTTAAACAGAGGAGTTAGCAATCGCTCTCTATGGGAGTGTCACTACAGGATGTTCTGCATACATTGATTGATTAAACAATAGTGGTAGCCAATGGAGTAACATGTAAAATGCTTGAAGCAAGATCAAGCAAAGATCAGACCATGTAAAGCCAGTAAACAAGCCTCAATGAGAAAGCAGTGAGTTTTTGTTGTGCGAAAGCAGATATGTGGTTCAGTTCGATTCACTGACCTCTGTGATGGCAGAGTATTCTTCCACTGCTGCCTTCAGCTCATCTGTCTGCCTGCCCTTCTGTGGGAGGTAAACAACACAAGGTTGTTTGTAAGAAAAATAAATTAGCATTGTATTTGCCTTCAGAGACATTTTAGAGTTAAAAACTTGGTTAAAATAGAGTTGTTAAACACTGAATTTATTTATCTAGAGCACTGACCTCTAATATTACAGACTCCTTTTCATTGATGATGGCATCAAAAGAGTGTATTTGCACCTGGAGATAGAAAAATAGCAGTTGAATAATGAAGAATCCACAATAGACACATTCTCAAGAGGTCTTTCTGGTTTTTAGGGCAAATAAATTGTTAAAAGGTTTGAGGCAGCCAGATTCTTTAAAAAAGAAAAGAAAAAAGAAGCAGATCAGAGACATGATAAATACAATTATTAATTTTGTACAGAGCGAAGATACCTGAAGGTCAGCATTGATGTCAAACAGCTCTTTTATCTTCTTCTGAAGGTCATCCGTCTCCATGGTGATCTTGAAGTTCTGGGGGAGCCAACAGAGGTGAGATGAAACAGACAGACCCTTGTGACAACATGCACAGCTCAAACTCTTTGGATTTGTAGAGAGTAACAGTGTTTGTAAAGCGAGGTTACTGATTTAAGTTGGTTCAATACCTCCTCCTGAAGAGATGCGATCTTGGCAATGAGACTCTGGTTTTCTTTTTCCTGCAATTAAATAAATTAGTGCAATAATCATCAACAGAAATGCAGTCTATCCACGTCATCTGCTCTCTTACATGCCGAGTGCCCAGAAATAAATAATATTCCAAGAATGTACTGCTTTAAAATATATTGATCATTTTGATGTTGTCATGTTGGTTCTAAGCTAAATGTCATCTAAGCATAGACGATACATGGCAAGGGAGTTGAGCTGTCTCAAACAGTTTTAATTAAAACTTGCTCCACTTTCTAAAGGTTTTAAAACTAAATGAATTAACATTATGTGACAAATAGATTTGAGTCAATATAATGCAAGAAGAAAAAAAAAAAGTGTTTTGTTTTAGTCCGTCCAGTTGTACCAACCACATTTTTGCTGTGCGCTGATGCACGTGCTCTGCCTTCTTCTGTACAGCTCAGAGTGGCTTTCATCTCTTCCACTTCCTCCTTCAGCATCTTCTCCTTCTGTACAAGCTGTTGGTTTCTGCAGCACAGGACAGACGAGGTCAACAGGCCACAGGGTGTTGCTACAGTATGTCTCCATCTAGAATAAAAAGCATCTTACACCCTGGCCTGGTTGCGTAGCTCCTCGTTTTCTTCTGCAAGCTTCTGGTTGCTCTCCTCCATGCCCTCCACCACCTGCTTCAGCTTCCTTGCCTCCTCCTGAAGCTTTTGATTACTCATCTGAAGGTCAGCCACACAATATACCAGCTCTGATGTTTCACTGTGGAGGTAAACACAATACACATGTAAAGAGGCATGAAGGAGTTTATTTTTATAATTCAAGTACATGTGTTGGATGTCACAGAAAAAAATAAAAGGTGCTAAAATAATGCATTTCTACAGGTATGAACAAATTATTCCTTACAATTCTGCTCTGGATGCCTCCCCTCCAAAGGCCTCCAAGCTTCCCGAGGTCATATTTAGCAGCGTGGACCTCCTGGCTGAGGAAAACATAGATCCAAAACATAAAATACATTGGAGCTACATGTGTAGTCAATACTGGATGATTCATAGGAATGTTGATATGGGCACACACCAGACATACTGTCTCTGAGTTTTAATGAGTCGTCCAGGTTGATGTCATCTGCTGGTTCTTCTCTAAAGTGGGAAAAAAAACTACATTTTAAATCCATGAATTAAGGTTTTTTTTATGATTAATTTGAGTCCATAATGCAGTCCATAATGAGGCTGCTTCTAAAAATCCTGAAAAGCATGTTGAGAATGATTTGTTTTATTTTTTATGCCTGCCACACAGAACTTAAAAATAGAATTGAACTAGAATCCTCTATAAAAGTTGATAGAAAAAACTTTCAGGATATTTCTCCTAAAAACAATCACTTGTCTGATGCATAACCCACTTCCACAGCCCTCATGACTCAAGTGGAATATAGTCAGGTCCTGAAGTATCTGAGCACTGTTGATATTTTAGCCATTGACCCAAACCTATTAGAATCATAGTCGAATGCATGCTTAGGATACCAACTCTCAGCTTCAAGTTTAGGTCAAAATTGGAGGACGATCTTCTAAATGACATCTCTTTAAATACATCCAAGTCACATTCTCAACAGCCTAAAAGTAGTTGGACTAATGACACAGAAGCTGTTTTTAGGATAAGTGTGGTAATTCCCTTTGTAAGCTCTCTTTAAGCGGTAAAACAAAACAACCAAGGAGAAATATAAGGTGTGCCATGTATATTTAGAAGCTGCTGCTGTGCAACCACAGCATGTGGTGATAAGAGCTCTCAAAGTGCAAAAAACAGAGCAAACAGGTCAGATCTGCAGTTTGGTAGAGAAAGGGGGGAAATATGTCAGTGGTGAACTTAACATCAAAGAAATCTGGAGAAAGTTAAGATCAGGCTGAATAATAATGACAGTTAAAAAAAACAACAACAGAGAAGGTCTGGAACAACTCATGATCTGAAGCATACAACGGAGGCAGAGTGATGGCTGCATGCTGCATTTGACTGCAAACAAGTAGCACTTTGTGTTTCATTACGTGCCCTGTGATATACTATCTGCTCAGATGCAGCAAAGCTCACTCAACAGCACACACAGGCCAGTTTGGTTAGCAGCCTAACTACAACTCTGCCAACATACAAACATTTCTAGACCCGGCTGTATAACTCACTATTCTCTAAAATGTTCTTCTCAATATCTTCAGCTTCCTGTGTGTTAATATCAAGACAGACTAAAAAAAGGAAAATAAATAGCAGTTGTCTCAACTTTCCAGAAATTAAACTGAATTAAAAAAGTGACAGCAAACAGAACATTGCCCTTGTGAACAAAAGATATTAAAAGGCAAATTAAAACTTAGTTCTCATCAAAAAATGACAGATAAAAATACTGATAAAAGCAAGATTTCCTTATTACCCCAAACTAGCACTAACCCTGCCCTTTACTAAATAACTAACCTGAAAAATCTCCCTCCTTTTCACACATCAAAGATTATTCACTTCATGACTAAAGCCTACATCCTCCCTCAAGTACCCGTTATTACGGCAGTCATCGATCCACTCCCTCATGACAGCGTGGTAAGTGTCAAGATCGATGGAGACATCTTTGTGTTCTGGGTCCAGCATGTTGCAAAGCTCCTCCAGCCCACTGTCTTCAGAAGAACGACTGGTGGTGTGTCGCAGATAATCCACAATATGAGACACATAAACCTTCCCTGGAACAAGAGAGCATCAGTATTTTAGAGAAAAATCGTATTTGGTTATATTCTTTTTAACGCTTCGAAAACTTTGATATAGTGTGGAAATCGGTTTCGTTACAGATGTAGGAGTAGACTGGATCTGCACGGTAACCACGGTGATAGCCATGATAAACTTTATAGTCGTCCTTTTCACACATTTCTCATTCAGTGCCGACTCAGTTTTACTAAAGTGAAGTCGGCCTCTACAAGAGCAGAACTTTAAACTGAGGAACTTTCCTCTCCACTGACCTGAAATAAGCATTCAATGATCACATCTTTCACTGTCCACAACCCGCAAGCCCCCAAATGCATTTCTGCATTCGTTCAGATAACAGTACACCACTCCAAAGCTGTTCAGTATTGTACAGTACAACACCACAGTTAGATAATTCTATATCTCTAATGTTGAGGAACAAATACTGGCTGTCAGTCTCTTTATTTTTAGTAGCCTACTCATACAATCTATTAGGTTATCATTAAGAATGACTCATAAAAGGACAATCACATGAACAGCACAAAATATGTTATTAGATTAAGTGGTACAGGGAAAAGGAAAATGGGAAGAACTTATTCAAAAATGTTTGAGCAGTCTTAAGCATCCCTTTGCCACTTTATTTTCATTTTAATATCGTCTTACTTCATGTGTTTTTTTTATTTTTCTAACTAATTTTCTTATATGACCTTGTTATCTCTATGGGGGGGACGGAACAGCATTTTGATTCTTCTGTATGTTCCGACATGGTGAATCATGAAAAATATCTAAACACAGCCTCCTATTCACATCCTGAATGTCATATCCTTCACTTCACACAATATGGTTAAGTTTAAAATAGAAATGTTGGTAACACAGAAACCGCTGCCCAAATGGTGGACGCAGATTCATTACAAGTATGTCAGATGACATAGCTACACAAGAAATATAGATACTTCTCAACTGTTTTAACATGAGATTCAAAGATGTATTGGCCTGAAATTTATATCAGCTGGCCGCTATCAGCCTGTTGAAAAGCCGGATAATATTAACTGATGGCAGTGACTGAGATATATTCAGAGTATTTCAGTTGTGTTGGATCAATTGTGCCTTCAAACTGCCAAGATCCCTCCCAATTTAATTTTGGTGGGCACAAAAACTGTTTGGACATGAAAACGCTGTAAAGTCAAGTTGGTAATTATTTCACTGGCTTAAGTTTTTCAGAAACTGCTTTTTTTCTTCTTCTGTGTTTTGCCTTAAAAAGGATTGGTTCGTGCAATTTGAACCATTTGCATTAATTGGTGCTCATTCAAACCTTGTCAAACGAAGGGCTGAAAACACATTCAAATACTTCACCATCAGGCTTATATTCAGCTTACTAGAAAGCCATCACATGATGGAGCAAATGATTACTTTGCAAGCGTGTGGGTGTGTAAGCAAGAGTGGGCGTACCTCTGCGCTGGGTGTCACAGGCATGAAATATGGTATCGAGCAGATTCTCTTCACAGATGAGACTGATTTCTGCCATATTCTTCCTGTTTTCAGAGGCAACTGAGGTTCCTGATGGAGTATGAGTGCAACACACACAAAAAAGCCTGTATATAACTGCAGCACAGCAGGCACATGACACATTTTTCTTCAGGCGTAGTAACGACAGAATATTGGTCAGACACATAATCCGTTACGATTTAAGAAAGGAAAAGTCATTTGAGTGCTAAATCCTATACATTTTCCTTGTACATTGTTTAATCTAGCCATGATTAATAATTAAACTACTATTTTCTTTATTCCCAAGAAAGAAAGTATAACTGTTCCATTTTCCCCAAAGAGGCTGTGCTCAATGAGCTGCTGTGACAACACTTCACATTTTTAGTTGTATTAATATACACCAGTCAGTCATAACATTACCACTGCCTAATACTGAATGGTTTTTCTTCATGTCTTCGTGGACAAAGAAACCCTGAGGGTGTCCTGATGTGTTTGATACTGGGACTTTAACAATAGACCTTGTAGATTCTGTGGGGTGGGATTGGGTTTTACTTCCCCCAAATGTCATAAGGTCCAATCGGATTGATATCTGAGTTTGGACGCCAAATAAACACTTCAGAGTTCTTGTTCTGTTCTTCCTGAGAGAACTTCCTAAACCATTTTTTGTGGGGCCCAGCGCAGTCCAGCTGGAGGAAGCTGCGGCTGTATTGGAGTACTTTTGCCACATGGGAGATGTGATTGGTCTATATAATGTTTAGGTACATGGTGATAAAAGTAAAATCCTTGTGAATGCCAAGGTGCCGGTTTTCCTCAATGAATATTTCATTCTAACATGAGCAGTGTTGCTCACTTTACCTGTCAGGCCTTTTAGAGTTTTGGCTGATCAGAGTACAATCCGGAGCTCATCCCTGAAGGTAAACTATGGTGATTAAGTTAGATTTTAAGCTCTTTGGTGGGGATTTTAACACTGGTATAAACATTTATTCTAGCTCAGAAAGAAAAGTAACTTTTATTTGCCCTTATCATTAAGCAGCTTTGTTATTCTTGTCATCATCTTTTTGCTCCATCTTTGCAGATTCTATGACTCCTTATTTGAAAGGAAAAGCTGAGTTCTGAAGACATAAAACACTTTTAAGATGAAATCTTCCAGTTCAATGAGTAATCTTATCAATACTATAATATTCAAAAGACTTGCATATTGCAAAACCATTTGCATGAGGCTTAACTCCTGATCTGAAAACTCAGTATCAAGCTCATGCAGGAACCGAGCTAACCTCTTTTTTTTTTAAGTAAAAAAAAAAAGCCTGATCATTACCTTCATCTCCCATGGAGAGCCTTTTCACCACCAGAGCTGGGTAAGGTAACTCACACTCAGTTGAATTTGTTGCATCTGCAGAGCAAAAGTTGAGATTGTAGGAGATGGTGCTGTGGCTCGGGGTGAAGGTACGAGACAGAGGTGGGCTCCTGCTTGTTCTGTCACTTTCAGACTTTACTGAGTGAGGTCCTCGTGTGATTGTAAAATAAGGAGAATCCATAGGCTGTCCTGCTGGTGTTGAACAATGTTTCTGCCATGTCTTAATTTGTCTTAAATCTCTCCCATCAGCACCTCTCCTTTCTCCTAGGGTGCTTGTAATAGTGTATGTGACATTCACTGGGGTGGAAGTGACGCATGTAGGGGTTGAGAGGGGGACAGATGGACCCAGGCCACTCCTCTGGGAAGCTACTGAGCTTGGCATCCCCATCCCCATCCCTCTCCCCCTCTCCTTCACCTTCTCCCCCTCGTCTTTGTGGTAGGACCCTTTCTTCAGGATGGTTTCCAGGTTGTGCCTGAGGCCGCACTGGGGGCTGTCGTAACTGTTGGAAGAAAGCTTGGGAATCTGGAAAGGTGAATTGGGTTCTCGGTCACCGCGCCACTGAATGGTCTGAAGTTTGCGGCAAATACTGTCCACGGGGTTGTGACGACGCGAAGACTGAGAAGAGTAATAGTCCATGCTGCTGATGACGGGGCTGCAGTACTGGCTTCCTGACTAGAGGAGAGGCTGACGTCTGTGGGAAGAAGAAAAAATGTTCATTTGCTTTATGAAGTTTATAAAAATGATTAAAGAACATTGGTATGGAAATGAGCTCATGGAAACCTAGAGTATCTTCTATAAGTTGGCACTGTATTTCCACACTAAAAGCATAAAGAAACAATGTCATGGCTTTGATTACAACACACAGTTGTGGCATTGTTTCTATAAGCTTCTACAATGTCACAAGATTTAGTTCCATACAGAGTTGTATTAATTTTTCACCAAGATCTTTTATTGATGATGGGAGAGTCTGACCACTGCGCAAAGTATTCTCCAGTGCATCCCAAAGATTCTCAATGGGGTTCAGGTCTGGACTCTGTGCTGGCCAATCCATGCTCCCTAAACCACTCATTCACACTTGGAGCCTGATGAATAATGGCATTGTCATCTTGGAATATGTCTGTGTAGTCAGGGAAGAAAAAAATCCATTGATGGAATAACCTGCTCATTCAGCCGACCTCATTCTTTGGGCACATAATGCTGCTGAACTTAGACTTGACCAACTGCAGCAACCCCAGACCATAGCACTGCCCCTCCAGGCTTGTACAGTAGGCACTAAGTATGATGGGTGCATCACATCTGCCTCTCCTCTTACCCTGATGTGCCCAGCACTCTGGAAGAGGGTGAATCTGGACCAATCGGACCACATGTCCTTCTTCCATTGCATTTTTTCCCCAGTTAGCCTTACTGATTAATGGTTTTCTTATGTCTACATAGCTTTTCATTCCCAACCCCTTCAGCTACCACTTGCATTTGGAAATTTTCCCATTTCCACTATTTAACACAGCCCTGAGTTCTACAGTATTTTTCTTCAATTTGATTTCAACAAACTTCTAAGTGATAGCCAATTACAATCATTCAGGATTTTTTCCTCAAAGACAATGTTTCCTCACTATCCTTCCAGTCTTCAATAATGTGTTGGACAGTTCTGAACCCAATTTTAGTAGTTTCTGCATCTTCTCAAATGTTTTTCTGCATGCCAATGATGTGACTCTTCTTTAACAGACTAACATCTTTTCTACAAATCACGGGATGTGTCTTTCCACATTGTTGTTAAAAAAAAAGAAGAGAAGAGAAACTACTCATTGTTAGTAATTGTCATTGCACTCAGAGTTGGAGTAACGTATTGCCACCTGAAAGATAATCATCCATGCACTATTTAATAGGAGTACCTAATTGCTTAGTTAAATCCAGGTGGTGGCTTTTTTTTTTAAACAGGCAGTGTATGAACCCAGTTATCATAAATTCCATTAATGTGGATCATATAATGCGTTTCTTTTAATTAGATCATAATTGGACCTCAGTTAAATGTAATGAATTGGACTGTGTCTGTAAAAGTGCCTTGAGACTACTTTGCTGTGAACCAGTGTTGAACTAAATTGAATAAAGATTAAGATTTACATATCAATTATTTTCAGCTTAAAACAGCAAAACTAACAGTAAGCAATTTTCATTTTCATTTTCATTATTATTGTTATTGTTATTTTGGCAACCCTTTGCAAAATAAGCAACCAGAAGTTTTTAAAGGATTTAGACCACACTACATGATCATGTAATGTTTGAGAGTGAATCCACATTTCTCTTCATTACCACCAAGAAAACAAAACATACATCTAAAGGATTAACCATCATAAAACAATACTAATCGAAATAAAAACGCAAACCAAACATACCTTATGTAACGCGCTGTTATTCTCCTCCTTTATCAGATGGATAAACTGTCAACAGTTTTGCCAAGTCATTAATCTCAAGAACGCAAATATCCTCGATGAAATGTTTGTCCAGTTTAAGCGTGAGCACGTGCACAGGTAGTGTCAGTGTCGACGCACGAGACGCTGGGAATTAAAACCTATGCTGGAGCCCGACTGGGGGGAAAAATGAGCCAGCATCCCCTCCTTGCGGCTAGAAGAAGACATGACACCCGAAGAATACGGTTTGGATGTTTTACCTTACTCACTTTCTCCTGTGTGTTTTTTAAACCATTGTACGGGCAGAAACTAGGACGTAAATTTGAAGCATCATATTTCGCCTGCCTCTCTGTAGTGCTCAATGCCCAACTGTCCACTCAAAACTTACTGAAAACCTCCCATATTTATCACATTGAAGGAGCATATGAATTAAAAATAAGTCAACAGATAAAACTTACTCGGTTCATGTGATTTTTGGTGCTTGTACAATACAATGGTATTAATAAGACTGCTTTCCACCCGAGTGAGCAGTAAGCGGTTTAGCTTAAAGGTGCAAAGCCCGTTTCAGTTCATCACAGCGCCCTCGGGTCAGACGTCTCTTCTGCTCTGAAGGTAAACTGTCTAGTACATTGCTGCGTGTGGTGGTCGTTTAATATTAGTATGAGCATAAAGGCTGCGCATTAAATAACATGTGTTAAAAAACCAAACGAGTGATACACGTACTGTAAAAAGGCATATTATCCGTCTACTTCTTTAAGTCATAATCTTAGCTCTGATAGTGTACACCAGTATTTTAAAACTAAATAGAATTTCTTTCTATGACATTGTATCTCTGTATTGCTCAGAATGATTCATTTATTTACAGGAAAACATCCACCTTTGTTCACCATCCCAATGGCTGACAGCATACAAAGCTTCAAGGTAATAAAACCAATTATTTGAATGTGTTAAGTTTGATTTCTGTATAGATTAGACATCAAACAAATCTGTTTAAGGGCCACTGCATACATTTTCATTAGGATTTTTCAGGTCACTTACCCTCAATAACTGCTCCAGGTGTAGCATCTTGATTGTTCCTCAGCTTCTTGACACTTAAAAATCTCCCCTGTTGCTCCACATGGAAGATATTTCAGTCCCACGGCTTGCCCTCATGTTACCATGAGCAGTGCTGTGGGGCCTTTAGAGCCACGTTCAACAGTATTTTAGTTGCCACGACAGGCAGATGAGAAACTATCTCAAAGACATGACAGCACTTGATAAAGTCTGCTTGTTGTTAAGAATTTGCTCTCAGTTTCAACTTCAAGACAGTGATGTCCATCCAGGTGCCCTGTTGTTACAGGGGAGGAGGGAGGGGGGGGAATCCAGTGTCCACTCAGGTACTTGTCCTCCTCTTGCTCCTGTGCAGCCTGCTCAGCAGAATCCACTTTCCCAGCTCACGCTAAGTAGCTGGAGCTTTGCTTGTTTTCTGACCCTGAACATCTGAGCAATAGACAGCAGGTCCAGATAGAGATTAGAGTGGACATGTGCAGACACACACACACACACACACACACACACACGGTTAGACACACACTCCATGGAGTAGTGTTGGTTTTTGTTTTTTATCTTTGTGTCCATACTTTTGCTTCCGTTTTAATAAGGAGTATTGTTGTCACAGTAATTTCCTCATTGTGTCTTCTTATAAGTTTGGTGCGTGGGACAAAAGTTTAAACTACTATGTAATTTGTAATATTAAATCTGTTTCATGCCACCTTGATTAATACATAAAACATATCTTAAATGAATGAAGTGAACTCCATCCTTTCCATTTGTTCACTGCTCTCTTGTACAGTCAACGCAGTCACCCAAGCTCATATTTATAGCCATATAATCCCAGTCAAACTCCACCTGCACTGTGTGGGAACTTTACGTGATGCAGGGAACAGTGAAAAAGGATTATGGCTCATTCGTAGAAGAGAGAGCTCCGTCACTGTTCCATGACTGCCAGGTTTTATTAAACCTATATTAAAAGTGGTCGTCTTACCTGCTGAGAGGTCAAAGTATTTGTGAAGTGAAACAATGAGAGTGACTAGATGTTTTGGATGTAGATTTAATAAAACACAAGAAGTCCCGACAGAAAAAGTGAATATGAGTTTTAAAAAGTTAGAAAAAAAGACTGCGTTACTCTGACTGATTTCTTGTAGTACTGTACTGTACTGTAATCTGGGATTATAGTGGAAGTGACATTCTGCAGCAGGAGGGAGGAGATGAAGGGCCGGCCTAATCCAAACAGATAACTGACTGCTGGGCAGCTGGAGGTACCTCTTTAAAAGAGGGATCACATTATTTGGTCTTGGTGAACAGCATGGACAGCACTTCCAACTGTCTTTGTTTTTCTTTCCCACAACACGTCATAAATCTCCCTCATCCCTCCGCTAGCCATGACTGTAGTCTGAATGATACCACATCCTGTGCTATTCTGCTGGTGTATTATTTGAAAAAAAGATGATGAAAAAAGACAATGGAAAGTGAACTGGAAGCAGTCACAAATAAATTGGCAAGGCAAGGCAAGTTTATTTGTATAGCACATTTCATGTACAGGACAATTCAAGGTGCTTTACATACAAACACTAAAAACATTACAGCGGGGTGCAGAAAGCATTAAGAAGAATTAAAAACAAAATAAACAACAAAAGTGAATAAAGAAA
>JAOXYM010000025.1:9724347-9747863 GCA_028567055.1 Leptatherina wallacei
GGACCATTGTCCTGCAGATTTGAGATAAATTAATGGGTCATTGTGTAGAACTTGACAGCAAAATGTTGGAGCAGGGAAGCATCTAAAACCCACCGGACATTGGCCCTTGTGGATCAGACTTGGAAATCCCCGACTTCAACAAAGTCAATATCCATCATTTGTTTTCACTATATGGGAGCTATTTTTTCAAGACTAATGTTCCATTCAAAGCCTGTTTGCATTCAGATGTCTGTATGCTTTGTTCCATTTTATATATCTTGAGGGAACAAATTATGGTGTCTGTAAAATATGAGGTCTGTCTTGGAAGTAAAGCTTTATGACTCTGGCTGTACGTTCAGGATAATTATCATGATGAAACATTAATTTTGAACCAAGTGGAACCTCCCTGATGGTAGCTACTGTATAATAGATCTAAACTGCCTTAAAAACTGTTCAGCAGTACAGTATAGGCCACACATGCTCCAACAAATAGGAAAAAAAATCATATATAATGGGGGAAATCATTTGAAAATTCACAGCTTTATTGATCAAACCTCACATTCTGCCGTCAGGTTGTTTTTTTTGTTTTTTTTTTGCATTGAATGGTGGGAATGAAATTTGCAAGTGGAGGTTGAATGGACCTATGGAAAATAAGTCCAGAATCCTCTCAGGAATCAGAGCCAGGTTTTGCAGAGACACTTTCACAAACCTCAATGCTTTGGAGAGCATTCTACACACACATGTGCATGCACAGACACACACACTTAGAAAACCTGGAACAGAACCAAAGCCATCAGCATAATGGAGTCATAACAGTAAGCCATCAAACTGGAGAGCACTTGGCTGTTTGCACATACACACACAAGTATACCCAAACACACATATATGTGCTCAAATTCAGGATATACAGCTGTATTTAAAAAAGAAAAAAAGAAAAATCTAAATCTGGAGGTAAGCAGTATTCACAATTAAACTAACACCCTATTAATCTTGTTTTATCTGTGCATACCATGAATGTGTGTATATGTGTGTGTGTTCTTGTAAGGGGGAGCCCAGTCGTGTGCTGGTTGAATTCAGTCTCTTTGTGGAGACAACTAAATTTGGCAGCAGCTCATTACTTGTGTGCAGTGGCACAGCTGGTGTGGCGCTAAAGCCAGTCTATTGTGCACACACACACACACACACACACATGACACTGAGGTTTGAAAATGCCAAACACCATCTAGCCTGCTTAATCTAAGCCACCTTCAACGTTTTAGACCTCTCTCCTTTCCTTTCTTTTGCTTCTATTGCAATTAAATGCTTAAAACAATTTGTTTAGTAATCATTAGTTATGGATTAGCTTCTAAAGCTCTGTAATTCTTGCCCACAGGGATCATTAAAATTACATCTAATCTGATTTGAATATTATCTAGACAGGTGATTGTGTTGAGGCATGTTGGATGCTTTAATCACAAACTGTCATGGGAACATCAAACAGCAAATAAGAACGGGTTTTCCAGCATTATTAACCTTGAGTTGAAAAGCGTTTTTGGAAAAGTATCATGAAGACTGATTAAATAAACAAACAGGCTGGCAATTTAGAGGAGTACAATGGTGAACTTTTTCTTTTCATAATTTGTCAGAAGTACTGCTGCTTTCACAACAGCGTACCATATCTCTTACCTGTATACTTCCAGACGTACCAATATTTAAACACGTGTATCATTGTCAGCTCAACCCTTTGAGCTTTGTTATTAAGAGTTCAGATATGTTGCCAAAGTATCTCTCTTCCGCTACGCTCATATCCCCCCAGCTCCTCCAATTTTCTTTCCTCCCTCTGCCCCCTCGTCACCCAGCCTAACCACTCCACCCTCCATCACTGAAACCAGGGACCCTGTCAGGCCGCTCCCATTCAGCCTGAAGAAGGGCGATGATGTTTTAATTGTCACTTCTCGTTAAGGCGGCCCTGACATTCAAGCAGAGACAGAGGGGAAGCGGTGGGCATAATCAAGGGAAATTAAGAGAAAGAGAGAAGGAAGGAGAAAGAGAGAGATATGGCACCCATTCAGCCACTAAGAGTGGTATTTGGCTCAGAGCAGTGTGCCTCCCTCTCTTCCTTTTGCTCTCTCTCACCCGGCCGGGGCATGATCTGATTTGACAAGCGCAGTGCTGTCATCTTGAGTTTGTCCAATTTGAAATTCTAATTAATGAACTCGGCGCCACTTTGTGTTTTTGTCGTTGTTGTTGTGTTCTTGGTCTTGTTCTTCTCCCTGTTCTCGGGTCAGTTTGTCTTCTATTTGTCTTTTCTTTAACCTTTCTCTTTCCCTCGCTCCTCCAGTCTCCTTTAATCTGGATTGTTTGGCCGCACTGCCGGTAGCTCTGGGTGATATTGTAGTCTGACAGTATACCAGATGATATCAGTTGCTTGGGGTCACTCTATTAAAATCAAACTGTGTGTTTGTAGTAATTTTGTTTGTTTGTATTTGTCTCCCAAGTGTATCTCACAGAATCTTAATGAGGAAACAAAAAGAGGAGCAATGCCTCCTCATTGCTGATGCTGAAGGGTAGAAGAGAGGTCAGTTTCTATTTCCAGTACTTTACACATTTAATCTTTACTTAATATGATGGAAAATCCATCCATCCATTATATGTGGGTATAAATATGTGACAAATCACAGATTATTTCAAGTGTTAGACCACTACAAATTTACAATACTAACAAATTTTACTTTTTTTAATGCTTTGTAGATTATCTGCTAATTTGATAAATTTCAATACTAACAAGTATTGTACCACAGACCAAAATTATAAAGCTCAGGCTATGCCAATTTTTAAAGTTTAGAATTTCTGTTTCAGTGTTCAGCTAAATTAGATTTACATCCTTAATTCTTAAGTCATTATTCTCATACAATATAATGCAGCAGCATCTTTTGTCACCTTTTGTTTGAAATGCTTTACTTTAACCAAAGTTTCTCAAAGGTGGAGTCCAAACATCGGGCCAGATGCATTTAAGTGTCTCATGATTAAAACTGTGTACACACAAAGATAATGTGAGAGCTGAGGAAAATATGTTTCTGGATCAGGCTCTGTTCAATTTCACATTCAGAGAGATGCCATTCTTATAAAATGAATTTACCTCCTTGTGGTTTGTTGGTTGTGGAGACACTTCCACCCCCCCATTTTTTAAGCATCTTAACTCATATTTCCCTTTATTGAGTAATAAATAGTACAAATGTTATTTCAGCTGTGTCTATTCTTAATCATTGTCATTTCAGTGGACCACACAACTGTTCATAGACAACATGCAGTATTTTCTCCCTCAATAACAACATACATTATGCATGTAGATGAAGATGTCTCACCCTTACATCTGCACAGCCTTCCTCTTAATCTAACTGAAGCTGTACTGTCGTGATGTGGAGCAGAAAAGGTAACAAAAAATGTCTCGTCTTTTCTCTCCAGCTGGTGGTGCTCTCAGCCTACAAACCATACACCTTAACACAGACGTGCTCCACGGAGGGAACGGATCTCTGTAAAGGCAGAGGAAGTAAGTTTTTGGAGGCCCGCCAATCATGATGAAAAACCGCTGCAGAACGAATCTATTTTCATGGCTATCTTAATCCATGAACACAACGGTGGCATCATTTAATCACAAAATCATCACTGCTATCGCCATCATCCTCTTCTCCCTCACTCCCCTCCCCCTCAGCTGCATTAATAAAAATGTTTTTTTTTTTTTGTAAATAAGAGCTCATGATTAAGAGCAGATTAGCGCGCCTTCAGTTGGACAGACAGACCGTGATGGGTTTTGTTAACACGAGAGTAACACTGGGTGTCAGTTGTGTGCGTCTGACATTACATCATCATTATCCTCCTGCCGCTCATGTTATCGCTCTTGGCTTAGAGTTTTAGGGGACTTTTTAACAGCAGCACTGCTTAAGAGCTTAGAGTAAATGGATGGATGGGTAGATGGATGGATGAAGATCAGGCACATTCACACACATATGCACAGAGAGATCAGTGTCACTCACACAGCTTCAGCGGCAAAGCCTGATTTGCTTTGTGGTAAAAGCCGTTTTATTTCTCACCAGCGTTGTAATGGAGATGCTCCTCTGTCACGCAGCACTTGTGTTGAACAGGAAAAAAATCATCCATTTTGCTGTTTGCTCAGGTACTGCTCTCTCATTACTAAAAAGATGAGATGCTGCTCTATTATTAGCTGCTTCATTTTTGATGGTTAGACAATTAGAGTTTGAATGCAGAAAACCAAAAGAGACCACTTTAAGTACTTAAATTCTTATCAGTAGCAGTCCTATCAGGGAGACATCTGATCCTAAATTCTTCCTGCAGAGGAGACTGGGTGCCCAAATCCATGGAAGCGTTGTAAATACTCTCCAGGATAATTAAAACAACCTTTCCTTTCAGCATCAGAGAATAAGCACCTTTTAAAATGGTAGTTGCATCAAATATTGATTTAGTTTAAGGCGTTTTATTTGATTTTTCTTTTAGTTTACTTGACTTTAAGTGCATAAAACTTTTCTGCTGTACTAAAATTCTGAAGAATTAATTATTTAAGTCAACTTATTTCTCCATCGCAAACAGGATGATTGCATCTCTGGTTGGCATCCAAAAACTGACAAGACATTTCCTTGTCTCTTCTCATCAAAAGAACAGTGAGAAACTTGTTACTTGGGTAGATGTTAACTGTTTTTAAAGATGTCAAACATGTAATAAAGCAACATCACTTGGTTGAAAACAAAACAGGATGTTTGCTTTAAGGGTGGACAACGTTTGGTCCTGTATTCCAGAAATAGTTATGAATGTCATATTGTATTTCAACCAATAAAGCTGCTAAAATCCTTCACCACATGGGCCGAATATGGCAGAATGTTTGATATGCCAAGAGATTATTGTTATGTTCAAATTGCACAGTGTCAAGGGATGCTACAAACTTGTCATTGCAGGGGGGGGGAGGCTAAAATTGTTTTCCAGATTAACAGAAAAATCAGTAAAAAAGAAGAAATCCCAAATAATCGGAAAGAGTTACACACTGTCACATAAGCTTATAAAACAGAGCAAAGCTTTCTCTGAAGATGGTTTTTGGAAAAGACTGTATGACATAAGCAGCTTGTATAAACCACGATTTTGATACAACAGTCACATATGTGGTTCTTTGATTACATTAACCACTTCAATATGGCCCCCTGGAAAAATAGTGCCCTCCCTGATCTTGAATAATTTGAAAGTAAGATTATTTGTGTATTAATTACCTTAGAAAAAGCTTTTTGTTGCCACAGAGGGCACAAATTTTCTGTCAGCAGGGGCACCATGGGAAGCTTTTTGTGAAAAAAGTGCTTCCTCATCATTTGGTGTGATGAGTAAGAATTGTGGAAAGATTATAACGACTTTGGGGGGGGGGTAAACCAATTAGAGACAGAGTAAAAGAGGAAATTCACCTATTTCTCTGCCATGTTGAGGAGTTATGTAAAAAATTACCGAGGCTTTTTGTGTTTTTTGCACTTCTAATAGCCTCCATAGTTTCTCTAACATGCTCAGAAGGAGATGATTAGGAGGGTTCAAATCCTCCTCCTTTGAAAAATCTTCATGTTTGTGCTTCCTTTGGCCAATCACTGGGCATGAAGCATGTGCGTTATTCATAGGTGGGCATATTTTGCCTTGAAGTGCGGGACACCTACTTATTATTCAGTGGTGTGCTGAATATTCGTGTGCATGTGAGTGTGTGTGTGTGTGTGAATCACATGGAGACGTTGGTCCTGACGGTGAGTAATGTTCTCCGGACCTGGCGGCAGGCACTGCTCTATCTCCCTGCAGGTGGGAGTGAGTCACATGCACGCACACGAACACGCACACACACATGTAGCGCCACCCATTTTGTGCTCAGTGTGCCAGCACAAAAACCACGGCAGCCAACTGGCCAATGAACAACTGTCTGTCTGTCTGTCTGTCTGTGGAGCAGCCACACATACCGACACAGGAGATAGAGTTAGGTTCTGTTTCTCTCTGTTTGTACCCCCTCTCCCCTCTGTTACACACACACACACACACACACACACACACACACACACACACACACACACACACACACACACACACACACACACATATATCTATATATATAAACAGTCATTGTCTCTTATTACTCACATCAGTCTGACACATCCCTGTCAAATGCCAACTCAAAATTAATATGGAGAGAAGGTACCTTTCTTCTTCCTCTGTTTATTCCTCCACCTTGCCTGTGCATTTCCTCTAAAAAATGATTATCTTACTGGCTATCTTGCTGTGACAAGTATGAATGCAAACCACATTTAAACAAGGCAAGATTATATTGGAACAGGAATAGACCATGATAAAATCATAAAATTATAAATAGTAAATGCCAAATAACTGCATTTATTTTTTCAAGTATTCTCATGTCAATGGTCAAAAGTGCAGAAAAAGCCATTGCCTGAACTTATTCAATCAACACATAATTTTCTCCCTCTTTATGTATAATTTCTATGAGGACTGTCACTATAACTGATTTTTACTACATAATCATGGTGGTAAAGATTTATTTAGAATAACAATATTCTCACAATATCAATAGTAAACCTAAATATATATATATATATATATATATATATATATATATATATATTCCTGTCAGAATAATTTGCTTTTTAATCTTTTAAAATGTATTTATTTATATATCACATTTTTTTGTCAGGTGACTGATACTCAAAATATGTAGTAAGAAAATTTGAAAACAAAAAAACTAAACAATTTGTCATTACAGAAAATTTTGATTTAATGAGTTGAGATCAAATCACAATATCATTTTATCTGTATTATCAACACAATATCAAGATTTCATTCTTTCCATGATTATCATCGTTTGAAGTATGTAGTAACACCCATATTGTCTACAGATGTATTTTATGAAAGTTTGGTCATTGGTTGCACATTTCTGTTGTCTTTTAATGAGCTCTAGGGTCTGGGTGTAAACCAGAGTAATTCACAAGGATGGACACAACGTAACTTCAGCTGCGCAGGCATCACAAATCATCGTACCAAATCAAATGGCCGCCTCGTAACACTTAACTGATGGGCCTATCCATCAGTTGTAAGATTTACAAAGACCTCTGGGCATGTGTGTGTGTGCTTGTGATGCGCAGACTGCTGTATGAGCCTGTGCGTGTGTGACGCCCCCTTCAATCATTTCCTAATCAGATATCATAATTTGCTCCAGTAGAATATTGAAATATGTCTACTGGTATTTGTATCCCTCCATCATGGTTGGGTAAACGATGATGTGACAGGCATGAATAACCCACCAGACGTGACTTGACAGTGTGTTTGTGTTTGTAAGTGTTTGCCTTCGTCTGCACATATTTAAGTGTGTTTTAATGATGTTCTGTGGAATCTGCGATGTATGGTTGCCTCAGAGCGCGGATAAAACAGTTAAACACAGTAATTGCCATTTACTCTCAGCTGTGCTTGTGTTCCCACGGGAGAGCACAGCACTTAACGGGTAGCACACACACGTGCACATTCAAACATACACACACACACACATAGCACCTCCTTTTTCTTCTCTTTGTATGGTATACTGAGCCCCTTGTAGTTTCAATTTAAAAGGATAGGGACATTTATATAAAATAAAATTGACGATTATATATTGTACTCCTTGCCATTTCTTAAAAATTAGGAAAATGTAGCCCCAGATGAACACATGACATTTTATACAGTGTCATTAGGTATTTAACAAAAACCAAGCTTAAATTCAAAGCAGTTTTTGTAATCCTAAATACACCTTTCCTGCTTCCATAGGAATTAAAAGGGTGAGTAGTAGCTAGGTGCTACTAATTAAATGTATTTACTTAATTAATCATCAGCAAGTCTGATCACCTCTATAAAAGCAGAGGTCTGGGTAGTTTACTTATCTAGAGCATTTAGGAGTGGTTTAACACAATGCCAAGGAGGAAAGACATGAGCAATGATGTTAGAGAAAATGTTTTTGGTTTATCTAGGAAGGGTTATAAGGCCAGATTAGGAATTCATTATTCTATACTTCAGTATGCAAGACAGTTTCCAATCTTACCAGTTGCGGAAGTTCGAGTAAGTTCACTTTAAGGCTAGCCCATGCAAACTTCAGAAAAAGTGTCAAAAAAAGAGAAAAAAAAGAAAACAAGTACTACAAATTAGACTCTACAGGCATCGATTAGCATGTTAATGTTCATGACAGTGCCTGTTTGAAATGGTCGACAGGCAAAAGCTTATTTTTTCTAAAACATTGAAGCATGGTTTAGGTTTTCAAAGTTGCATCTGAACACAGCTTGGTACTTTGGAACAATGTCCTTTGGACAGACAAGACCAAAGGGGAGATGTTTGGTGAAAACCACAACTCAAACATCTCTTGGGCGGCTGTAGCTCGGGAGGCAGAGCAGCCGTCTGCCAACCAGAAAGTTGGTGGATTGATTCCAGGCTTCCACAGACTACATGTCAAACTGTCTTTGGGAAAGACACTGAACCCCACATTGCCTCCCGATGTGCTTATTGGGGTATGAATGTGTGCGTAGGGTTAGAGGCACTTAATATGTTACAATATAAGCTGTGTGGGAATGGATGAATGGAGTGGTCAACATAACTAGAAAAGCACTATACAAGTACAGTCCATTTACCATCTAACCAGCTGCCAAGCACATTGGTGGAGAGGTGACAATTCAAGCTTGTTTTGCAGCCACAGGATCTGGACACCTTGCAGTCATTGAGTCAAATCTAAAACCCCTTTGAATATCAAAGTATTCTAAAATCAAATGTGAGGCCATCTTTTTGTCAGCTGAAGCTAAAATTGGTTCATTCAATGACAATAATTCCAAGCACAGCAGCAAATAATCAACTGAATGGATGAAAGAAAAATTCAAAGTGCTGCAACAGTCTCGAGTTTTAAAGAAGAGTGAACCAAAATTCCTCCATAACGCTGCAAGAGAAATAAAAGAGTGGGCTTTCTTTTTCACTTGACTGCATATGCTGCTGTCTTAGAGCATCTTACACTCAGCCCTGAGGCATCTGAAGGTTTCTGGTTTTTATATATTCCACACTCTCCGTTTCTCTCTTTGGCCAAAGTATGAAGAAAATGTTTATTATTGTTAGTTTTTCTCAAACAATTTAGAAATATCCATATTAATAACTATTGGTGTAGTTACAAAAAGTTCAAACATAAATAGTACTTTCATTTACAATATGTTCATCAGTGTATGTTTGTGTGAGAGAGAAAAATTATGTTTCCTGATGTATAAATCAGGAACACATAACTTTTCCTGCAGGTCACAGAAACAACAGAGCTGTCACCCATTTGCTAAGTAAGAAAAGTATGAATGTAGGGTACAGAAAAAAACATAGATCACCTATTTTTTATGAGTGTGTGTTCCCATTTTCCTAAATACATGCACAAATCTATGATCATTCAAATGTGTATATATACATCTATGTTTCAGCATGTAGAATGAAAGAAAATCCATTTTAGTATTTCACTGTCAGTGTGTGTGGTGGAGTTGACTGGGTTCCTCAGTGTGTGTGATTAGGTGATCAGTGCTTTATATTCCCCACAGAGAAATAAAGAAAGTACTTCCCCTGAAAAAACAACGGCACACAAAGGGTCCTTTGACAAGTCAGTGCATGTGTGTGTGTGTGTGTGTGTGTGTGGGGGGGGGTTGGCAGTGCAGGTCTTGGACCCTCTGAACTCCCTCAACTATAACCCACTGCTCGCATGGTTTGACAATACCTTGTATGTGTAAGTAAAGACAACGTTACTCAGCCTACCGGAGCTAGGCTCAAAAGCTAAAGAAAGAAGTCTGTTTTCACACGGGCATGCTTTTAATGACACAGTGGTGGTGCTGTTTGCGAGTTCATTGTTGTTGTTACTGATCATTATGTGTGAACAGTTTTTGTTACATTCCAGGAGTTATTTTGTCATTAAGGTGACCTTTTTTTCTCCATTCATTAGTGTTGATTCCAAATACAGAAGGCAACTGTTTTCAATGAAAAACCCTCTGTGTGCTTCATGCCCTGCAAGTTAGCAGCACGCTGGTGAACACGATGGGCCATTGAGCGGGTAACAAGTCACACACATTTCTCAAAACTCAAATTAAACCAAAATAGAACTAAAAGGAGAGACGGCATGGGACTTAATTTGTTGCATGCCCACAAACATGACCAGCTCAATGCTGATATTGCCCTGCCTTCTCTGGAAGTGTAAATGAGGAACTCTTTGGTGACTACTTGGTCCATATAGCTGTTTTTGGGAAGGGGGTTTGGCCTGTACCCTGAAATATGACACAAATGAGAGTTTCTGACACAACTGAAACAAGGCACACATTGCTGTAGTTTCCACTTGTGCATGCAGATTCTAACATTACAACATGACTGTGGCACATTCAACATCCACCATCACAGAGACCCTACTCAAAAATGCATATGCAAATTTGTGGAGTTGGACTTTGAAAATAGACTGTGTGAAGAAATGTGTGTCTTACCAATAATGATGCAGTATATTTTTTTCTCTGGAAGTTGCCATTTTGAGGTAATTGTCCATGGAGCTGCGCAACCTCTTGTTCCTGAAGTGGAAATACTATGCATATGTGTAGACTACCACATAGTACATATATAGATTCTACCTATTAACTCTGTATGAACTTCTTCCACCAAACAGAATACAATAGACAGCATATTCTGTAGAGAGCAGAAGCTTGAGTCTGCTTAAACTTACACCCTCCAATCAGGAGGCTTCAGTTTGATACCTCTCTCAGACCTCTTGTTTTCAGCTTTCATTTACACTTGCTCTTGGGTTAGGGCAGGGGTTTCCAGCTCTAGCCCTCAAGAGCTACAATCCAGGTTTTCAATGTTTCCCTGCTCCAACACACCTGACTCAAATGAATGAGTCATTATGCAGAACTTCACAGGCTGTTGGATCCATGTAATGTGGGTCAGGTGTGTTGAAACAGGGAAACACTGAAAATTTGCTCGACAGCGGCCCTTGAGTACTGACTTTGGACACCCCTGGGTTAGAATGACACATTTAGTTTGGTATGGTTTAGTAATCAAAATTACTTGGTTTGGGTCAGGAAGAGACAAAGCTTTGGCTAAATTGCACTCTTTTACAACATTAAGATGAAGTTAAACTTCATTCTCATGTCCAATTGGTCACATGATTGGCAGAAGATGCTTATTATTGAAACGTTTTGAGCAATACCTTCTTTAGAGATGGTCAGAATTAGGAAATTATTTTTGTGACTTTGATATATATTTAAAATAACTATTTTCCATAATTCATAAAGCATTTAACAGCTGCTCTTGCAGTAGTTTCACTCCTTCCAGGGCAGACATTGATTAGAACCTATCTTTCAAAAGTTGAGGTGAATTGAAAAAAAAAAGAAAAGTTCAGATGAATGCTCTCTTCTACTTCCAAAGGTATGAATAGAGACCATGTTCGAGTTAGAGTTTGCCATGCTAGGTGTATTCTTTGACCTGCTGGAGCCTTCTAGTTTTTACCATCACTATTGTTTAGTGTGGATTATTTCAAGAGGTTTAAGTGACATTGAGATTAGAAAACTAGAAATGTTCTGATTGGCTGTGACCTTCAGCAGTGGTTTGTGTGTTTAAGACCAGTAGCTTAGCTGAATCTGCAGGAAAACCTGTAGATTTTGTTGGTTGTATATTATTGCAGTTTTAAATGCTTGGTGATGGTATGAGTACATGTGATGTTTGTTGTTAGTTTACTCTTCTTTCTTAGATGTGATCTATTTGTGATAAAGTATTCTGTCAGACAACATAGTAGAGGTGTAATCCTTTACACTTTCAGTCATGTATCTATTTCTGTCTATTTAACAATCACAGGTGTTGCACATTCAGCTAAATTACTCAACAAAATGAAATAAAAAGAGGTTATTAAAACAAATGACAGTAGCATACATCCCTACTGTCATAGTGTGGTTGTTCAGGGCCGTTTCTAAATAGAAGAGGGGTGTAGTCATACCTGGGTCATACCTGCTTGATAAACTGATCCATATTGGCATTTCTTTAGGGGATATAAGTTTAAGATTATTGTTACAGTTTTCTCCCAAGCATGAAAAGTTATCCTGTTGAAAGATTATGTAAATTGTCCAATAAACCCAAAGTATTCTTGTCTCGAGGCTAAACCAGACTTTTAATATTTTCAATTTTCAGCTGATGTTTGGCAACATTTACACACCGAAACTCATCATTATAGAAGGTTAAACACGTTTACATCAACAAATCTTTCTTCTTTTTTTTCTTTGATTGCCTCTATATAAATATTCATATGACTATGTGGATATGTGTGTAGGTTTAGTAAATGTAAGAAATCTTGTGTATTTTGTGTCTGTAGATGAACAGAAAGCTGTTTTACTGATTGATTATTGACTAATTGTGAAGAAAAGATAGGACTAAGCTTGAGCTTCTTCCCACTCCTTTTGAGCATATTATGCTATCATTGGTGTCATATTAATATTTTATTTCATCAATATATTTAAATGAATTGCATCAGATAACGAATCAAATAACAGAAGATTTTGCTTTAGTGTCTCTACATTTACTTTATTGAAGGGCATCTTTTGAAGTCTATGAGACTAACTCAAGCGTTGAAAGATATAATAGGCCACCCTGTCTTTTAACTGATGCAAAGGGGTCCTGACCAAGTGTCCATAAAGACACAACTCGGTAGTGGTTGCCTTGGAAAACGCAGTTGATACATTTGAAGTGGATTGACTTCTGTTTAAAAGATCTGGGCAATCTCCATGTTTGCACTCTGATGAAAAAATGTTCGCATTTGAACTCTTGTGGGCCTTGATGTTCTGGCAAATATGAATGACAATAATTTAAAAAAAACAAACATATGAATTAAGAGTTTCGATGAGCAATCTTTGTACTTTCTACGTTTCTAACTGTAGTTTCATTTGCAGGAGATAGTAAGGCTGGACATGACTATTTCTACATCAGGACCTTATTGAATGAAGATTTAACAAGAATGATATTGAATGAAGATTTAAGAAAAAAAAAGACTTGTTTTTTTTTTTTTCATCACTTTTTAACCCCTGCTTGACTTTTGCTTCTAGAAATTTTCTCTTTTGTTTCCTCTGCGTCTCTATTTTTGCTGTCAGGTTGTAATACCATGTTGCACTGGTGTCACCGAGAGTTGATACCTCAGCTGTCATCACAAAATTCCCCGTCTCCTGTCCTTGCTCCTCTCTCCTCAATGCACTCCTCAATTGCTCCTCTCATCTCAATCCCCCCCCCCCATCCCCCATCCCCTCTTTGTTGAAGACAACTATTAGTAACAGGCAGCCAGACACAATGACAAAACACACAGCTATACAGATAGATGCTTTCTATTTACCCTGGAGATCTACTCTGTACCACACACAGACAGGCACACAAGGGGATTATTTGGGAAAATTCCTGGGCATTTGTTCCAGAGTGGCACCCTGGGTCTCTGAACACCAGCGATTCAGCTAATATCACTGTGCAGAAGCATCAATCTGTCAACAAAACCCTACTTTGTAGGTCAAAAGGCTTTCAGCATTGCAGATAAAGACAGAAAAAAAGAAAAAAAACAAGTGTTCCGCATTTCTCCTTTGAGTAAGAAAACGAGGCCTCGAGTGAGACTGAAAAGAGAAAATTGTTACCATTACCTTGGAAAGGCAAAGAAAGTAGAGTTAAAAAAAGATTCTTCATGAGAAGGAATAATCAATCCGGTTATTTTTCTTCGCCGGATACCACTGCTCCCTTGCATTATCAAAATTGATTGCACCTATAATTTTCCAGAAGGAGACACTAAGAAAGAAACAGGTATGGAAGGCCTTATTGTTGTGCCAGCACATATCAAGCACTGTGATATTGTAGCAGTTAAGTGGCAATTTTGTTGGTTGCCAGTTGATTTTTTTTTTCTTTCAAAGTATACCACTCTTTGCTTTTTTTGTGACTTTAACTTTAAAAAAGACCAAATCACGATCACATCAGCCCTCTCTTATGTTTGAATGCTGCTTGGTTCAGTAAGATTCTAGTTAACCTGCATCCATTTCAACCTCCCTCACTGAAATACAGTCATTTTTAGAGCTAATCAAACATTCTTCCCATACAATTACAGTGTTTGCTATATCAAAACATACCGTTTATTTACGTGTGCCATCTGGAGGGAATATGAATTTGTTTTTGTCATATAGATGTTTTAGTTTGACAGAAATGGATTTCGTGCAAAGCAATTAAGGCGAAGAAAAGGGGGAAGTTTAAATCAAAGAAAAAATGGAAAATTGAAAGCATCGCTATGCTTTGATTTATTTAAAACTCCCCCCCAAAAAAAGAAAAAGAAAATATAGATGTCTGAGGGAGTAAAATTTCATGGTGGGACAGGAGAAATGTCACAGACTACACATGAGAGATGACATCAACAACAGAAACAAAGACATAATCGTTGGTGTGACACATAAATGAACCCAAATGCAAACACACACACACCTCTCTGCCCTGCAGAGGTACACTATCTGCAGCAGGAAGTCCCACGCAGGCAGTTCCTGTCGGTCCCAGGAACAATGGCTATTGTCGCTGACCGCGCCACTCTGATATGCCGTGACCTCACCTCCACGTCTGAGTTGACAATAAATCCTCCACCTTTAAATGGAACAAGCGATGATAGATTAATGATGTATTGGCGCCAAAACCATGAGAGAAAAAACAGCATCTGGGTTAAAAATGGAAAAAATACATGAGCTAAAACAGAAAAGCTTTTCTTATTTACCATGCTTTGGAGTGTACTTACCAAAAAAAAGTTTAATTGTTCATGTTGCTTACAATCTAAACTCCATGTCCAACAAGTCTGAGATGAAACATTTGAAATAACTTACAGTATATTTGTAATAGGGACTCCAAAATACTTCAACTTCTGACTTACATTGGAGACCGGTTTATGTCCTATCAGTAACTGGATTCTGTTGGATTGTCAGTTTTTCCCAAATTGCTAATTTATTAGTTAACATTTAGCTAAAATTAGACACATTTAGCCTTTGAATCTTTTTAACTTTGGGTTTTCCTGCATTCTTTGTATTTCATTTTTTATGGAAGTCAGATTTCTGCATTCAGTCACCATCAAAGGGTTGAAATTGTTTTCAGGTGCCCTTGAAGTGAACGGTGTGATCTCAGCTTTTACCAAAAGTTTTTGTTGCCAATCTTTGGCTATACACTCTCTTTTCCCCCATTTTTTTCTACACTCTAGCGGCTTTTTGCAGCTCTGAATTTTTTAAGATATTCATACATCAACAATCTGTCTGTTAATTGGGCTTGACGCAACATATCATGGCATTTCTATATTAGCGATATGGTTTATGTAACAAACCATGTTGACTGTGGTTTCATTAAATCTTTTCTGCTTTTTGGAGACGTAGACCTGAGCTCAGTCCCAAACCCGTTTACACCCCTCTACTACTCAGTGTCACTCCCAATGAAGTCACACTCACAGCCGTGGAGGGCAATTTAATTGGAAGGGGAGAAAAAAAAATGACGAGCAGGAATGGGATGCCCTCCACGGTAAAACAAAAGCACTCGTCGCCATGGCAACAGAAAGACGCCCCGTCTGTACGGCTTTAGCGTTGTGGCAGAGGTTGCAAGGCACACCAACTGCCTAATTTTTTCCCCACTGTCCCTGAAACATCATAAATTCAGCAACTATGATAAATTACAATGACAGGAGTTAGAATGTACCTCAAATACTTTTAAGTGATTCCACAAGTCTTTCAAACCCATTATCATCGGAGGTTTCTTGTCAAACAAATGAATAAATGCTGCTAATCGTGCCAACATCAATTCAAACGTCAGCATAGAAAAAGATTGTCTAGTTTTGTTTTATCTTCCTAAACCTTTAGTGATTTTCTGTCAGTGTGACAAACATGCAGGAAACATGTGGAACTTCTCATTTAAAGACTGTTTCCCCTATTTTGCTGTCGCACCAGCTTCAAAGTGTGGAGAGTTGCAGACTTGCTATTTGAGGGCTGAAGGGTCCGTTTGCCCTCCATACTACATGATTTGGGACTGCCCTTAATAAGGCAGAGCCTCCGCGAGAACGCACAAATGGAGGGTTCGTGTGTAGGTGGAGTGTGTAGAGGGCTGTTTGGGATTGAGCCCTGCTCTCAGATTGCACTGTAAATAATTACACTGTAATATATCATATAAGATTAAAGCCACAAGTGACAATGAAGACCAGGAGGTCACTGTTGTCACACATGTTAAGTGTGATGGACACTGGATGGTGTTTGGGACAGATAGAAAGACTTCATTTTAAAGGGTGAAACATCAACATTGAGCAGGTGCCACGCCCATTGATGTATCATGAAGTCTCAATAACTTTAAAACATGTATGCTTATCCTAAACAAGTTTCAGCCTTACATGATAAGTTCTTTAGGGGGAGAGTGTTCAGATATAAGAGGCAAAAAAAAAGGCCAAAATCACAGCAAAAATCATTCAAGATGGCCAACTTCCTGTTTGATTTAACCTATAGGTCCAAGAAGCTGTTTTGTAGGTCTTGACATGTTGCACGCGTGTACTAAATTCCATCCATGTTGGTGAATGTAGTGGGTAGGGCTGACTGAATGAAATATTGCAGGCCATTATGACACCTATTCAGAATATTTGAATAAGACTTAGTTCTGGACATATATCACTTCAAGCCAAGTTCGGTGAAGATCAAAGTTACTGTGTGCCAGTTACAGGGACTTCCTGTTTCATGGCGTCGGACCAATATTCAAGTTTTGTACTGTGGTATCATGAAAGGGTTTGAGATGTTGGGAACCACTTTCAAGTATATGGGCAACTAAGTAATGAGAAGCAGGACACCCCAGTGTCCCCAAAAAAGCACTTACTGTTGTAAGTTGACGAGGTTAAGCCACTGTAAGGAAATTGGCATATTGATCAGGGTTCAAGGTTGGATGCCAATTAAGCACTATAAGTTTGACAGTGATTTAAAATTTGCGTGATTAATATTTATGTAGTATGCCAATTTCTTTCAGAAATGCTTGATCAGTTTCAATCTCAAATGCCTTCTGAACATACTGACCAGTTTTGATGACAGTACGGGCAAATCTAAAGGAGGAGTTTGTTCAAATGTGACATCAGTAAGTCGCCAAAATGGTGATTTTTGACCCAATATGGCCAACTTCCTGTTGGTTTCAGGCAGTGAGGATTTTTCATTGGCCCCGACGTGTAATTTATGTGTACCAAATTTCATAAAGATTGATGGGGTGCAGTGATGGGGCTGCCGCAAAAGGTGGGGCTAATGAGTCAGTTTGTCTTGAAAATGCCTGCGTCTGAAGTCTTATGCCTCAAGTGCAAGTCAAATTGCAATTCACTTTTAGTTGTAAATGAGTCATCTACCATGCTAGAGGACTGCGTCATAATATCCAAGTAATTTACCCTTTATCTACTATAGCATTTTGTAACAGCAATGATCTTTAGCTTAAACTGAAAAATACTCTGTCCCTCTTCTCTGGACAATTTATTTGCTTTGCTGAACTCGAAAACCTGTAGATGAACATGGAAATTTATTTGCTGAACTCGAAAACCTGTAGATGAACATGGAAATTTATTCAAATGAGTAAAATATAGAGAAACAAGTCGTCAAGTTATGCACTAGCCCCTTAATGACCGATTATTTTTTTAAAAGGGCTTAAAATAACTGTGTGAGATAAGTACAGAAAAAATGTATTCTAAACTTTTTAAAATTTGATTTGAAAAAAAAACAACAACTCAATATTGTAATCCATTTAGATGCAATGCGTGCTTTGCACTCAGCCTGGGGTCACTTGGCAAAATATGATCATGCTGCTAGAGTTCATACATGTGGCCACACAGACTGGATGAAAAATATATAACAGATTCACTTCCACATACAGTTCAGGGATTCGAGCTTCTGGGCTGCAGCATGAAATGAATAGTAGCATTATGATAACATATTGAGACTGAGACAAAGAAAAAGAAAGAGCATTGTATTCATTAATCACTTGATGACAAAGCTCCAGTGGCCTTTGTAGAGAGAAATAATGGAACACGACCAAGCTCCCCTACCTTATGTTTAACATGATCCTCGGGGGTGTTAGAAAAGGGTTCCAACATTTGACAGTGCTTTTTTTCCCTATTTGACAGAGTGCATGTGTGCAGGCGCGTGTACGTGCTTCAGCATCCTTTCGTCCCCATCTGTACAGAGCAGCTGCCATCAGGATGCTTCTGGGGATTAAACGTTGCTCTCAAACACAATCTGCCTCCCCCCACCACCACCCATTCATATCTTCCTCACCTTTCCACCTTCGTCTCCCTCTTTCATTATCTCACCTTTCTGCCGGTGCTGCCTGCCTCATTTGCTTCATATTTTAAAGTTGCAGCACTTAACTGTGTTGCACCAGATGTTAAAATCTATCAAGGCTGAAACTCTTCTCACGCCAGATGCAGTGAATATGAGCCATGTGGGCCAAATATACAAGCTTTAAAGCCACTGTAATCAATTATTTTATCTAAATAATCTATCAAGAGTGTGTACCCTGAAAGATGTCCCTTGTATTAACTAATTAACAGTGCATTCCCTGACTCCATTCATTTATATAAAGATTCTTTGCATCTCCTGGCAGTTGTAAAATGATTTTAACTGTTTCTCAGCAAGAAAACTCTAAAAATGTTATGGTTTGTTTAAACTTCAATGGATTGTGTATGTATTGCACCTTTCTCGACTACCCTTTTCAGTGCTTGTCCCATCGACAGAGTTCTCACTGTCTAACAGCAGTGACACCCGTTACATCTGCCAAAGTGTTCACCAAGGATGAGGTTGAATGTAGGAAAACATGCTTGTGTTTTAAAGGTTTAGCGTGGACGTGACTGTTTTTAGTTTGGAAACAAAATGCGCATTTGTGACAAAAACTGTGCATGACAGAAAAAGACGAAAATTGTACATGTGTGCAAGCATGGCTGGAGGGGTGAATGAGTTTTATCCTACTGTCAGAGAGAATGTGTCAGATTTCGACTCCTTTGTTCCTTGTCGCCAAGCCTTGTCGTTATGTCTATCTGCACGCTAGTGTGTGAGTGTTTGCCTGCCATCCCTGTCGGCTTTAGTTATTAGTCACTGGCTCTGTCGAGAGGCGCCTTTTTTTTCCCCAAATAGTTTGGAAGTCATAAATCCATAAGCAGACAGATGTAAGCTGGCGACCAAATACAGAGATATATTAGGCATTCCCCTGGATCCAGCAAGCTTCTTGATGGGACATAAATGCAATCATATCCTTTCTCCCAAATCCCTCAGAGCTTTCATATTCTCCCTTCACCACTGCTGATAGACTATTAAGATACAGATGCTACTGTGTATACACTACACTAAGTGTGCTGAGATAATTTTCATGTATGCCATATGTCTGCCCTTACATTTTGATGCACTGTATCTTCTCTGATGATTTGAAGCATAGAGTAGGCTACAATACTGGAATGGCTGCAAAGTAAAGCATAATGAAACAGAGAGCTATTCAGAGTTGCCTGTAACAATCAAAATAGCAACTGAGTTTAATTTTACGAGGCAATCTGTCAGTGCGTGAGAACGATACCACCCAAAACGTGAACCCTTTGAAATCATTACACTCCTATTACTGTAATTGAGTTAGAGAATAATGCTTCAATAATACCAGATTATGAATTCATTATGATATGCCATGAGAATTCTGGCCAGATGCTGCTGTTGTGTCTAGCCATTATATGAATCTAATCCAAACTGGACATCTGACAATGGAGGTTTTCATAACCCTGAAATGACTTTGAGCAGGTTTTAGATTGTATTCATTTTCAAAATCACTAATTAAATACACACAAAACAGGAGAGGAAATCAATAATGGGCCTGTAGTGTGACAATTTCATGTGGACAAAAAACTACATTACTTTTAGATGTGCCTTTTCAACTCTTCTATAGCTTAGATGTTTACAGTTTCAATCATGGGAAACGTAGTTTAACTAACTTGAAGGTAAATTTAAATGTGGTATTGGTAAAAAGATTAAGCAGCTGCCTCAAAGTTTGGATCTTCAGTTTGAATTACATAGGTATTGTACAATTGACAACAGATTGAATGTACAATCTACAAACTTTTTAAAATGTAGATTTTATCTGCTTCATGTAAAACAATGTTGTTAAAATCTTCAGACTACATTAAATCCACATTTTGGCTCAAAATAAAAATCAAAGCCATTACGAAATGATCTTTGAAAAAGTGCAACTTTTTTTTAATTAGATATATTTTTTAAAAATGATACTGTTGTTTGCTCAGACATACTTGGGCAAAAGTGTACATCTCCAATTTTTGTCTTTCAAATGTGGTAATATGCAGAGCAATCAGCTTTTTGTGTTTTCTGATATTAATAATAGTAAAAGAAGCTTAGTTCAGCTGTGTCAGGGCTGCCTGCTGTCTGCTTGCAGACACACTGAGGCAGTTTTGGAACAGGAAGCACCGCCTTGACCCTTGCTTCCTCCATTGCGCCTTGTTTATGTTCCAACGACTTCCTGCATCTCTCTGTCATTTCTCAGGCCTGGAATAGAATGGCCGGCGGATGGCTATATCATGATATATTTGTCTAGCAGAGCATATATGTATGTGTAGATATAGCCGTTGATGGAAGAGCTGCTTTCCTTACAAGTGGAGATTGCGTTGGTTGTAATGCTGGTTTTCAGTCACTAGAGGGTGGCTAAGCCTGAGCCATGTGAGTGAGAATCAACTGCAGAGTTACATGGCAGGAGGTAAGAATATTGACATGGTCCAGAAACTTATTACCCTTCTGTGTATGATAACCATTCAAGCTAAATAGAATAGGATTTATAAACCCATGTACATATTAGGGTTTAAATCAAATCAAACTTTATTTATAATCCAATGTTAATCTAAAGTTAGTTCATGAAGAACCTTTTAACAGTAGACTAAATCGGTGTTATTCTTGCAATTTCCACATGATCCTATATGACAGCTTCAAAAATTGTAGAGTATAGCATCGATGAACCATTACAAATGTTATTAATACATGTTTGTGCTGCCAATAAATATATAGCCACCACCTTAACAAGTTCATCAGTGGACATCCTGTGATGATATCCTTCTTAAAGAATGGAAAACAGACTACATTAGCTCCATAGCTTCATTAAATGACAGACATCCACTTGATCCTGGAACAGTTCAATTTGCGTCTTCTTTTGAGAACTGATTCACAGGTTTCATTTATTTTCATTTTGGGGAGGGCTGGTGTAACACTGTGCGGAGACCCATCCTTGTTGCCCCAGCAGGGTGTCATTTGGCCGGACTCTTAAGCTCAAAGCCCTGGGGAATCTGGCACAAGCTGCCAAATTCTGAGAAGGTACAAGCTACTTAAAGCAAAAAAAAAGAAAAAAAAGGACTGAAAAAAGAAGATGCATGCTCAGTATATGCTCATGTATTCTTGTTGATCATGAAAAAGACTTGCTGCAAAGCTATTTAAGGCCAAACATTTTCAAGGTGAAAATCTTGAAGCAGTCAACAACACAAATGAAATCTTTTTAACTGGAATTCATCAACATTTATGTTCTGCAATGGGAGTATAATTAGTAGTTATAAGCAATGTCATTTTCTATAAGGAATTAAGAATACTATTCATTAAAGATGATTAAGATTAAATAGCGTCATAAAAGTTCCATTAACTGTAAAGGAACCTGTGGAAATGGCTAAACGGTCAAAGACAGTTTTGTGCTCTGAGTAGAGAGAGGAAATGTAGACACACATACACATGCAAGCACACACTAGCATCCATGAAACAGTAAACGAGGAAACGTAGGGGGGGTGGGTGGTTCTGCACATGACCTTGATTTGAAGCAGCTTTAGACAAATTAGGCTTTACTGGTACCCTGTTGTAAAGAAAAAAAGGACCAGCAGTGATTTTGGAAACATTCCTAAGCAAACATGGGACTCTAGTCAACAAAGACTAAACTGCTTTTTGAAAGAACAAATTAATACCTCATATACACACAAATACTGAGAAAGTGTGAAGAATTTAAAAAAAACTGACGTTCACTGTACTCATGGGATAAAACCTGACAAGGTGTCAATTATGCTGAATTAATGGACCATGTAGAGTATATTAATTCCTTATTAAGGATGCCTTAAAAGCATTATCCCACTTCTACCAATATTGAGACCATTACATTGTATTTTCATGAGGTCTGCAGCAGAGAACAATATCAAATAAAGTTTTTCCGCAAGCCATCTGTTGCTCTGGTAACACCTAAGGGTTTGACTAATACCTGGAAAATCATTTCTTGATTTCAGTGCAAGGGAAGTTTTCTTTAAAAGTCCAGAAAAAAGACAAACAGATAAGTGAAAATATTTGTATTCTACTAAGCTCACTAAACACTTTAAGTTATGAACCATAGAGCTAACAATATGCTAGCAAGATTAAAAGCCTATATCATTAAAGCTGAAAAACAAAACAGTTAATTTAATGTGACAGCTTTGAACAACAAGACAAGCTAGCTCTTTAATAATCCCAAAGTTAGTATTGATACTTTTGAAAGCTGTGTATACCGCTGAAAATGAGAAACGGTGGTTTCTAACTGTTAACCCCTCCACACCACAGTGCTAGCTTGCATTCATTCAGCTGCTGAGGTTTATGTTATCAGAACATCCCCATTTGGTGATGAGTACCCATATAGCCAGCAAAAAGTCAGGTACACATAGAAAATGTCACGCTTTTCTTTTCTTTGATGTATTGTAGTTGCTGACTCCCCACAAGGTTGCTACTTTGCATTGTGTGCAGTTTGGACAAGTACAGGAGCATTTCAGTTGCTGTGTTTGGTAATGAAATATAAAGAACTGATGTTAGCATTTTGAAAAGTTCTAATGGGAACTTTTTATGTATTAAGAAGACAACTGCATAATCTAAAACAGTGATGTCAAACTCTGGTCCACAGTTGCAGATTTACAGGGTTAAGGTGCTTTCCTGCCCCAACACAAGCTGGTGGATCCATTTAATTGGATTCAGGTGTGTTGGAGGGGGGAAGCACCTAAAACCTGTCAGACAGTGGCCCTTCAGGACTGGAGTTTTACATCCCTGAATTGAGTTGTTGGCTAAAATCTCCAGATTTCCTGACAGATTATTTACAGTAGACCAATGGAGGAATCTCAAAAGTCCTAAAATCTCCACTTCATATAATAGCCATAACTTCATAATGACTATTATAAGATAAAAGTCCCACCTGGACAATTAAAGGATATATCAGATGCACCAACATATATTTGTTTTTTTCCTACTTCTTTATATTAGATTTGATGATCTATGATCTGAACTTGAAAAGAATAAAAGGTAGGCCGACAAAAGTTATGCCACACTCAGACGCACTTTGACATGACATGTATATAACCATGCACAAGTGCTCACACACACACACACACACACACACACACACACACACACACACACACACACACACACACACACACACACACA
>JAOXYM010000025.1:9759838-9773716 GCA_028567055.1 Leptatherina wallacei
TATATATATATATATATATATATATATATATATATATATATATATATATATATATATATATATATATAAATAAAACTAGTCAACTTTTGAAGTGGTTCAAGATTTTTCATAGAAAGTATATGAACACGAAAAATTATTGGTACATTATCTCAGTGTAGCTTGTTGGTGTGATGTATTGACAACGTTTTGGCAAACAAAACTTAATGCTTCATTAATTTTTGTCACCTCCCAACATGATTGTTTGACACAAGGTGCAACATGGTTTGTAACACAATCAAGCAATGATGACCTTAACTGAGCACAGGTCATCATTTAAGGCTTTAACAGCTTCTTGAAGTGAAAAGCATCAACAATGCCAGGTGCAAATCATAGAGGAAGAGAAAGTGATGCTGACCTGAACAGGGCTATTGGGATGTGGCCAGATTTCCTGCTGATGGATGACAACACCTGGCCACATCGTGCAAGGTTGGTTGAGGAATTTCTTGAAGAAGAGGGCATCGCAAGAATGGAGTGGCCAGCGCGGTCCCCTGACCTCAACCCAGTTGAGCACGTTTGGGCTGAATTGTGGAATCGACTCAGTGCGTCTGGCCCCTTCAAGAACCTGAGTTGAACTGCACACAGCTGTACTGGAAGAATGGCAAGCCATACCTCAACAGACTATCCACAACCTGATCTCCAGCATGCACAGGCGCTGTGAAGCTGTGATTGAGGTTCGAGGTGCTAACACTGACTATTGAGTTGTTGAATTGCTGTTTCCAATTTGTGATGTTGCTCTTGATGATTTTTTTTTTTACTTGTTAAGTTTGACTTTCTTTCATGTTAGCCTTATTTTCTCATGTTAATCACTTCACATCTTTCATCTTTTGCAACTGTACAATAAATCAGACCTTGTTTTGTTGACCCAATTGAGCTAATTTCTTTGTTTTGAACATTCTGAATTCCCAAATTTCCAAATGGTGGAACAATTTTAGTGCATCCACAACATGGCACCTTCATGACTCCTTAGGGCGCTCCACAGTAATGTTCACACTGCATTGCAGGCAATGAAGGTTCAGATGCATTTTCAGTCCCTTCTCACATTGTTTGAATCACCAAAGCTCTGAATTAACCACTCTTTTTTGGTTTCACAGTGACTTCAGTAGTGTGTGACGACTCATTTTGCACCTTGCTTCAAACAATCATGTCTGGTGACCATCACAGTCGCTTAAGTATGACAATCTTGAGCAAACATATTGCCAAGACATCAAGTTAACATTTTATACCAAAATTGTGCAGCAACAACAACTGAAGTCAGAATTGCTGTGATGGAACTTCTTGATCCACTTCAAAAGTTGACTACTGTATATAATATGTATGTGTGTGTATAATGATGACGTGCATCACTTTATGCAGTGATGCACATCACCACTCTACTTCTCCGTTCTTATTCCAACTCTTTGCGTATAAAAAAGACGAAAACTAAATAATATTGGAAACAATAAATCTCTTTTAAAATAATACTTTTTTTCCCCCAGACATAATTTGAAAGACATTGAAAAAATAATTGTATGCATAGTGTATCAACCATACAGCAGCTGCCGTTCTGTTGTCTGTATAACACTTTTTCCTGCTTTTCCAACTCCTTTCCTGCACATTATATCCATCAAGACTTTCTCCCTGACAGTTGGTTGTCTTCACTTGTTGACAGCTTTGTCAATCCATCCAAATCGGAATTGTGCTGCATATAAAGCTTTTTCCTTTTCCCTTTCTCTCCCTCTTCTTAGTGCAGATTACATCTCAGATCACTGTGTCTACAGGCGTTGCATTGCATTGTGCTGCATCTCTCTTTTGTGTCACGTTGAGCTCCATGCCCTCCAATTATCATATAGATAAGTGAATGTTTTTCTTGGAGCTAAATGGTGAAATGCTGTTTTAAGGTGATGTATAAATTGATAAACTTTGCTTTTTTTGCGTCTGTTTTTGAAGGAATTTACATCTCTCCAATCGCTGTAAACAGCTGATGAAAATAATTTTTGTGTGTATAAGTTGTGTGTAAGGAAAAGATTTATTGTGTGATTTAGTAACTCTTACTCATGACGCCAAGTGGGAATAGACCTTCTCTCTTCTAGATCTCGCAAGTTTAATTTTAAGTGTGGTATTATTTGAATATACACCATGGTCTTTTTGTTGTTACTTGCAGGTAGAGCAGTGCAGTTCTAGCATAGTTAAGGCATTGACTGAAGAGAAAGGAGGAAATCAGGTCCCTGCTCAGCTTCAGGTGTGTGTGTATAATGAGATTCATACATTGTGTATATTAGAGGTGGGCCATCTTAGGTACCTCACGATAAATATACTCATTGTATGCTATGATGTGTTGACACATCACTGATTCATCCCTTGAGTTAGGTGCCTTATGCTAGAATAACTCGTATATTAGTGAAAGTGGCCTAAAAAAACAACCAAAACATTCCTCTAAAAATGGTTGGGTACAAGAAATGGACAAAAAAAAGCAGCAAATGTGTTGACAGACCCCAAGATATATAATAATATAGTGACTATACTTTCTATCTATATTATAGTGATATAGATAATACTTTATATTTTTATTTCAATAGATCATACCATTTTTTAAATTCTAAATTACTTCTGCACACTGCTGTAATGCTTTTACTGTTTTCTGTAAAGTACTTAGTCATCAGTCTGAGTTTAACACTGGTGAAAAAATTGACTGCAGTATGTGTCTGGTCTAAACAGACGCTTATTGAGTAATATATGGAAAAACAGCATTTTTTTCCCATCACCTAATCCAATTTTTTTTCATTAAAATGTCTTCTTTCAGACAAGTGGAAAGAAAATGTCAAAAATATTTTTTTAAGTGTTCATTTTTATTTTATTTTTATTTGTCTGCATGCAGACTCAAATCTTTTGAATCAAATCTCAAATCAAATCTCTTCACCTAAAAAAGTTTGCCTGTTTACATGAAGCACAGCGTTGCAGGGTTGTCTAAAGGTAATTTTCTCAGAATGTTATTAAGTAGTAGATGTACGAGCAAGTGACTGTGTTACCGAGGTTGTGTTGAGATGAAGCCCCTACACATATTGTTGTACATTTGACAGCTTTGATGTTATAGACCAGGCAAGGCAAGGTTATTTGTATAGCACATTTCATGTACAATACAATAAATATGCATAAAACTACACATAAAACTATACATAAAACTCTAAAAGCATTACAGTGGGGTGCAGAAGAAACATCAAAAAGCACATTAGATACAAACTTTAAAAAACAACCTCAAATAAGAAATAAGAAAAGTTGTCAGTTCTGATAAAAGGCTGCAAATAGAAAAGTTTTTAACTCTGATTTAAAACTGCAGAGAGTTTCAGCAGACCTGCAGGTTTCTTGGAGTTTGTTCCACATGTGAGGAGCATAAAAACTGAACGCTGCCTCTCCGTGTTTAGTTCTGACAGAAAGTAGACTCGACCCTGATGATCTGAAGGATCTGGTTGGTTCATAACTGTGTGTCTGTCTGCGTGTGTGATGCTTTTGGTTAACATTTAGGCTACTATTGGTTACGCTTTTGGTCTAGCTGTCCTCTGAAAATTTTAATTATACAGACTATGCACCTCTGGGAGAATTAAGTGCCATGAGTGTGCAGATCCTGGCAGGCATGTGTGGCTGGCGTGTGTGTGGTATGCGTGGGCGTGTCTGTTTTGGAGATGAAGCTGTTGATCGCAGCGCGGCAGCAGGTCTTTAGACACAGCTGATATTGATCATGTCATCGCTGTGTCAGTATTTCAACCTATCTGAACTGCTGAGCTTGATGCGTTCTGGATGCGTGCTACTCAAAATAGACCTGGTATCTATATTTAGCGGAGAGCTGCAATGAGGCGCTTCTGGGACACGCACCACAGCGCACCCAGTGTGAACCTAACCATTGACAAACACCAAACTTCTAATTATGCACCTTTTTGCATTTTTTCAAGTTTTTACTGAAGGATATTTTTTTATCTCATTCATAGCCTGATTTATAGAACATTTCACCGCAAAAACATGATCGAAATAGAGCTTTTTCTGGTTATTTTTTAATTTTTCTTATTTGTTTATTTGATAGGGCAGAGCATATTAAAAACAAAGGAAAACTCCTAAATATGCCAGATTTAGCCAAAAGGCTAATTTTCATCTGTTGTACCAGGCCTGATCTTACAATAGCTACCTGGAATAAAGAAAAAAAATTGACAGAATTGACAGTATTTTCTAAATTGTGAAGTGATTGATAGAGATATCCAAAATTCTATGTGTCAAATTGTTTGACTATAATATGTGAAGAAATTAAAAAAAGAACTTTGAACCTGGCTTAATCCAGAGTCCTGATTTTTTTTCCAAGAAGTGAATGCAAATTGTTGCTAATTTGCATATCTAAACAAAAAGATTTCATAAAACTTGCAATACATAGAATAATAGTCCTTAATGTGAGGAATAGGCCAGGAAAGTTTCTAGGTGCTAGCTGTTATTTATACATTTTACTCTACTCACCTGTATTGTCTAGCTCGAAAGTCAATGTATTATTTTCTGTCCAAAAAGCAGTTTCAGGATGTTCACATTCATCGTATGTTCATCATCTTTGAAATAAATGGCCTCTGTGAATATGTCTGTTTGTTTTTTTGGTTCTTATCTCCACCTGTAATCTCCTTGTAAAGTTGAACTGTATATTCAGGTAATTCCCAATGGTGGGTCACGCAATAAAATGTGTGTGCGCTTCCAGGTTTGCATGTCTGCTGAAATGATACACATGCCAGGCTGAGCTTCCCTCTGATCCACCACTAATTCACACACAGATACACACACTTCCTCTCTCAACCACACGTTCTTCCACTTTCAACATCCTTTCCTTTCTTATGGAAAAGAGCCAATTAGACTTGTGTCTGTTTGTTTTAAACAAAATGGCTTTTAATTAGCGTGATCAAAAAGGCTCTTTTCTGCAGGCCCCAGGATCCACTTTGTAGTTCCCCCTCTAGATCGCACATGGGTTTGATGCCACCTGATAGGACGCCAAGACAATCAGAACCCTCTTATAATGAATACACGCAAATGCACGCACACTCTTTATCACTTTGTCTCTCTCTGTTGCTCGGTTCGTAAAGTCTTCTGGTCTTTTGTTGTATTGTTCTCTCAGTTCTTCTTTTCTGTTGTCCACTTCCTTTTAAATCTTCCTGCGTTACTCCTTTCTTCTCTTGTCCTTTCAGTGCCTGATCTGTGTTATTTTAACCATTGAGGTTCAGTACTGCTGGACATGGACTGTGAGTTTCTCTTTTGCACTTTTACTGCTTTGACTTTCTAAAATGCTGCCTAGTATTCACAACATTTCAAATCTGTTCTAAGGTGTTGCTGTAATGCCCTGTAAAAATGATCTGACAGTAGACCTACAAAACTGCAAAGAAGTCTTGAGCCCCCCCCTTTTCTTCATAAATTGCCAGGAAAATGGAAGATAAATTCAGGGATTTTTGCAGGGTTTGAAGTCAGAGATATGCTTTTTTGAGGTTCTGGTTTGATTCAGATATCAGAAATTTGAATATCAGCCAATGCCGGTATTTTACCGATACCTAATCAGTTCATCATTTTAAATACGAATACGCATTACTGAAGCCATTTCTCATTATGAGCATCATTCACCAACTGTTCTCTGATCAAATATGTTCTTCAGTCCTCCTTACAAAAGATTGTGGCATTCACGAAAATCTCTGCATCTTATGCCTGGTTCAGAATACACAATTTTTTTCGTCGTTCACGATGGTCACATGTCAGATTAACCGACGTAGATATCATAAATTCGCTCAGTGTTGTGTGTCTGCAAATGGCCACACACTACTAGAACGCCTATGCACAATTCTAACAATATTGAAAGTCTATGTGGTATGACCACCTAAATTCAATGAAGCCTAAATCCTTTTTGGCAAGTTTTCTTATAATTGCTACCTCTGCCTAGGCTGAGGTTATATTTTTGGCGGTGCAGGTCAGTCTGTCTGTCTGTCTATCTGTTAGCAACATAACTCAAAAAAGTTATGAACGGATTTTGAATCAGGAATCTCAGAAATAGCACGAGAAGCAAGTGGTTAGAGTTTGGGGGTGATCTGGATCACAGCCCGGATCCAGGAATTCTTTTTTAAGAATTCTGTGCTATAGGGAGATATGGATATTTCTGCCATTGGAGTTTCTCACTCAAAAATAATGGCCACAATCATTGGCTAAAAAAGAATTACAATGGCTTGGCAGAGTTCTGTGCTCTCTTAGTGCTTCTAGTTTGTTTAAGCAAACTTCTGGAATAGTTCACTGGTTTCTGAAACGACATCTCAAATCAAAGCTTGTCTTTGGATTTTGGCTTCTGATACTACTGTGCTTCAATAATGTTTAGGTCTGGGCTTTGGGATCAGTCCACATATTATATAATTTGGCATACCTCAGCCTTTTCTCACCATTTTTCTTTTGTACAAATGGCTTTTTAAGTCAGTGTTCCATGGAAACGATTTCTGAAGAGCCTTCAGTGAACAGTAGGTCCATCACCTGAACGCACTGATGTTCTCACGGCATGTGTCTGGTCTTGAACACATTTCTTATGGACACGAATCTCAGATGCTGTTCATCTGCTCTAGGTTTTTTTAAATTTTCTATTAGGTCTGGCACTTCATCTTTGCTCTTCCACATCTTAGTTACCATCATGCACATCATGTTGATGTTTCAGCTAACATCTTTCTGGAAATCACCAAATAATTAAGTTAAAGTTAAAAGTCTTGTTTTTCTGAATATTTCTTCCATTTTCAACCCACATCATTTCTTGACACACAGGTGTTGACCTAACTGTGGTTGCTAATGAGGCCACACAGTTAGATATTAGATCATTACACAAAATCATCTGGAAAGTCCTCCGTAGGACCCAGAAAAGAAACACAGTTTTTGAAGGTGAAGATGTCATATCAATAAGTGAAATAACAAAAGTTGCCTCTTTTATTATGTTTATAACAATGGAGGTTATAAATGTGTTGTAATATATTGGTGCCCAGCTGTATGTACTGTGTATTTTCCCAGAAACTCTCTCAACTCGAGTGTATACTGTACGTGTGATTTGTGCATGTCTGTGTCTCAGTTTTTCTTGGTGTGTCAGGTGATGTCTGATTTTTGTTGGTCTGTTGTTGACAGTGGCTGCAGGGAGTAAACATGTGACCCAATCAGCTCACTACTGCTCAGCTCACCATGGCTCTAATTGACGTGTGTGTTTGTGTATTTGCCTGTTTGTAGTTGAGCTGAAATAGGTTCCACTGACAGCTGTCAGTTTTTTGGACTCAATTATGATCTTATGTGTCTTATGTTCACATATCGTCAGTGGTTTTACTATGAAGCTGAATTTGTGGCTCAGTGAGGTATCTTCAGCTTTAACTTTGGAGTTTTAGTGTAAGGAAGATGGGCCACTTTGTACTGGGATAACTTGCCATGTCAACTTAACCTGCACATCTAGCCTCATGTATAATTGGGATGTCACAATAACAAATTTTCTTGGTACGATTATTGTCAAAGAAATAATCACAATTTCATGATTATCATGATTGTCCTGGGTTCGTTTCACAACACTAAATGTGTAAAAACTCTTGAACACTCATTAGGTATTTAAGTTTTATTCATTTCTTTTAATGCCAACATAAAAAAGTAATGTAGAAACAAAATAAAGTAATCAAGAAGTCCCATCCCAGCTGAATCCCCTTTGCTCTGTAAAAATAAGGATTTATTCAGGATTTCTCTAAGAAAACAAATGAAAAAGACTACAGGACCTCTACCTAAACCTGGATGGCTTCTTTCTTTAAAACTGGTAAAGAATTGTCTAAAAGAAAAAAAACGTCTCGCTAGGTTTGACTTCCAGCTGCCCTTTAGCAGAATAGCTGCTATTTGAAACATAAAAAACGCTGGAACATTGAAAACAAAACCATATATCTGTATTTAAATGCTGTTTCTTCTACAATCCATTGCACACTTGACAACTAAAAGGCATCAACCTCATGCCGAGTCGGTTATGTTTGAACAGCAAAACAATCTGTCAAAAAAGATTCAATTTTGGTTTTTCTCATCCGTGTAATGTAATGTTCAGTGAATGCTCCAGAACACATTGCACTGTAAACCCAGCCAGAGTTGTGAAAAGTTACAAAATTACTAATTACACCTTAACATTTCATTTCAATGTAACGTTAGAAAAACATAAATGTCTTTTGGCATTTTTTCTGCTACATTGAAATAACTGCAATACAGAATCAAGAGAAGCTTACAAATGTTGATCAAAATGTTTTGCAAATTAAGATTGGATCAAGAATTACACATTTCTCAAAGCATGAAATGCTCAGTTATTGCTACTTCCTTGTTCACTCTATTAGACTGAACTACAGAGGAACATCTACCCACCCATGTGTCCATTCATAAATTTTCTATACCTGCTTTATCCTGCGGTGGACCCGTCATTGAGAAAGCATAGGCAGTGACAGCATAGGGCAATTGTAATTAAGTCCTTGTTTCAGAGAAAATGCACATGGATCAATGTTAAAATAAAAGTTGATGTTCTTATTTGTTGGAATGAAATATACAAGTTAGAAAAGGGATATTAGTAATTTCAAAGCTGCAAAAGGTGCCAATTAGTATGACAGAACTGACTTATAAATTCTTCATATTGGGATCTTAATTGAAAATGAAGTCTAAATAATTGCAGTGTTGTGACTCAACTGTGCTGCTAAACCAAAAATACACTCTGCAAGCTTGAAAAGAACATAAAGCATGTTATTTATCTTTGCCAGTAAGAAAGCAACATTAACTTCCAAATATTGCCTGGCACTGTGACATGATATCTCTGACTGACTCCCAAAACAAGCAGTGAGAAGAGGGTGCTGTGGCAGAGTAGTATGAATAGTAATTTAAGCTGAGCATTTGCTGTTTATGGATGATTCCCTAAATAAATGCTTTGACAGTATCCAAACTTTTATGGCAGCACAACGAAATTTAATAGCTACATGAATTAACTTCAACCTGCTCTACAACAGACAGGCGGATCAAAATACATTTTTGAGTAAAGGTGCACTGGTGCATATGGCAAAAAAACTTACTTGCCCCAAAAATGATTTAGTTTATATCATAACCCAAATTTGCGACATATATCTATCCTAAAATTAATATTATAAATTCTTGTAAAAGATTCTAAAACACACATATAAAAGTGTTTTTTAGTTTAGTTTCTTTAGTCTGGTTTGGTTTTTGATTAGCGCTGGGCAGTGATTAACATTTTTAATCACCATTAATCACATTGCTACGTACAAAATTCAATGATGATTCAAACTGGTGTATTAGAAGCATTTATATTAAAAGTATCTCTATATGAGTAAAAGGGCAATAACGTTTGGCTACAAACTTATAAAAAAAAAAGACTGCTTTTTAATGGCATATTCAGCAGTTAAAATATTTCCTTTAAATCTCAACCTTATGAAATATTAATGTAATAAAATCAAATAGTCATGACAGAGAGGATAAAAATTTGTTGTTTTGTTTTAAATTTTATATGTGTTTTTAGATTTACTTATGTAAAAAAGGGGCAGTTTTTCCTTCTTTCTGCTCCTTTTCATTCTTGTTTTTGGATGATGTTTTATCTGTTTTTATTTTTGTTAGATTGTATCAACAATGAATTAAATAAACTTAAAAAAAAGCAGGATCATTATCTGAAATCTCCCATAATGTATCATGATAAAAATAAAGATGTCAAACTTGTGTTAATATTCATATCGTCTACAATTCAGCTTTTTCTCTTATAATTCCTGTGATGACATATTGTATAAGCAGGACATAGTGACATCTGATCAGTAACAAATGATGACGTGTTTAGTCTGTAAAAAGTTATTTAACAACTTTTTCAAAACTAAATATCTTAAAATAAAAGGATTTAAACGCAGTACTTACGTGAAATGACCACAGTATGTTACAATTTTTCATCAAGTGCGTGCATGTTTCCTTGTGTGGAGACATTGACAAACACCTGTTCAGGTGATGCTGGATGAGCACATCTGTAGATGACCTCAATGACTGAGACACAAAAGGAGGGCCAGTCTTAGCCACTACCCCCATCCTGGGACCTGTGGTTTATGTGTGCAGCCAGTCAGTGAGAAACAGACTTTGAAAAAAATAAAAACTGTTTTTACGTGATAGTTGTCAGCATTAATTCATAAATGCGTTAAAGCAATAAAGCAAAAATAGTATTTTTAATTTTCTACAGCATGTTACAGTAAAGCATTTAGATTTTTTAAATGTTTTTGTCTACAGAAGGGGTGCCCAGCTCTGGTCCTCGATGGCCATATTCCTGCAGGTTTTAAACGGCTCCCCTGATCCAACACACTTTTTTCAACTTAAATGTCTCCTCAACAGCTTGTCGTCAAGTGCTGCCCAAGCATGTTGACCCATCAATCTGTTCACGTGTGCTGCAGCAGGAAACCTCTAAAACCTGCAGGACAGCGGCCCTCGAGGACTGACTTTGGACATCCCTGGTCGACAGTCTACGTGATGGACATTAATATCTGACTGGAAGCCAGGGCTGATGGGCCAGCGGCAGCTTCATGTGTGCACGTTTCATTTTCAATCTGGGTATAGAGGTGAACATTTTCTGCAGCTGGAAAGGACTGCCAGAAAAAGTTGCCTGATTTGTCATTAGTCACTTTAAAAAAAAAATTACATTTTTTTTAAAAAGTCGCGAGAGGGGTCTAAATATTTGCTAAATATAGCGACAAAGTCACTAAGTTGGCAACACTGCAGAGAAACCAGCTTTTTCCATACTTGCACAGGTGCATGTGCTGTCAAAAATCATGTGATTGCTCCAATTTTACATGCACAAACTTGCACATGCACGTGGTATTTTAAGCCCTGACATTCGGCTACACACAAGTACAATAAAGATTACATCTGGACACATCAGCCAGAGAAGTGGACAAAAACACAGCACAATATGGAACGATAAAACATAGCACATATGACGTGTGGGGTTGTGTTTTGAATGAAGGTAAAGAGGACACACATACCCATCTCAGAGTCTTACTGTTCACATTACTAGCACTTAACTTGGAACCTCTTTACTTGTTATAACCTCCCCTCTCTGCTTTCCTACAGCCCCCCCTCTCTATCACAGTGACCAGTCACCTTTGTGTGTGCAGGCGGGGATGTGTGTTCAAACACTTAGCATAGAGCCTCCTGGGTTTCCTTCATTTCCATATAATTAGATTGTGAGTGAAAGGCTACTTCCAGTACATTGATTAAGTGTCAGAGAAGAGGAGAGCATAGGAGACGAGCATCTCTGGGCAGGAGGAGTACAGTAGGGGGCACGGCTCTACAATAACTTGTCATATGCACATGACCCCCACCCGGCTAGCTCCCTCTTCTCACTTATATCAAGAGTGACGTCTTAGTTGCTGACATAGGCTTCTACAAAAGAATGCCCTATATACTGTATACAGTATGACTTTGCCTCTTTTTGTTTCATGACAGAATTGGAGCAGACAGACTTAGCCTTTTGTTTTCTCGAACTAGCTCTCATTGTCTTAATTTATGTTTTGCTGTGACTTACTCTGACTTGGGTGTTATACGACTCTCCACTTGCCTGCCCTATATAAGGACAAAACTAGCAGCCCTGGCAAGTCTTTGCTTTCCTTTGCTAATGGATTGCAATTCTTTCCATAGCCTGTCTACTGTATGTCAAACCAAACTGCATTCCAGGGGACTGGTGAGAATATCCTTCCTACATCTCTTGCTTGCTCACAGCTCTGATTTTCTTTTTCCATTCATCTCTTTCATATGTGTATGTGTGTGTGTGTGTGTGTGTGTGTTCATATTTGTATGAGTGCATTTGTGTAGCCATTCTGCTTCTTAGAATTTTGGGTTGGTTCAGGAATGTGTTTATTGCACTGAAACTCCTTGTACAGTTTGTCATTGCAGAATTATGTAACTCATAAACGTAAGGTCAGAGTCATTCTTGTGTAGAGCCTTTTCTACTGCTTTATAGATCAGTTTAAGTAGTAGTTTTTCTGCAGTGATGGACTCAGGTAAACATTAATGAATAAAATGAACAACCACATGTCTTTTTTTCCCCTTTAGTTTTGACTTTCTACTCATGGGAGTGATCCATGTTTCTCTCTCAAACAGCTTTTAGGTACCTAGTCCCATAAACATTTTTAACCACAGAAAACTCAGAAGCGTTTACTGTTTTAGTGAAAATGTTGAAAATCTGGTGCCAAAACCTTTTACCTTAACATGATTTGTATTTATATTTGCCTTTCATATGGACTGCAGCAATTGATTAGATAATTTTGGTAATTAGTTATTTCAATAATTTAATGATCTATTGATTGTCCCATTAATTAATAGAATGAATATTTTTGCGTTATCAAGACCAAAAGAGAAATAAAACAAGTCTTTTTAACTTGATCCAAACATTGGTTCATGAATCACATAGTTTTTCAGAAAGTGTAACAAATCTGTTAAGAAGTGAGGCTTGCTTGAACAGATGTACCCAAAATAAATCAAATATAATTAAAAAATGATCAGGCCAATATGTATATTTTTGATCGCAATGGATAGTCAAGACCTCGGAGAACATAATTCCAGTGTCAGTAACAGTGTGACTTTTCCTATGCCTAAGCAAATTGTGATGAACCAAAAGAAAAAAATTACATTTTTGTCCTCGTGTAAAAAAATTTTCACAGTGAAAAACACCATAATAACAATGGTTCTATGCAAAAAGCTGCCACTGAATTTATTCAACTCTTTGACTACAACTCAACCAAAGTACATGAGGATTTGACAAAGCACATAGATTTTATAAAGGTTTCAGTGAAGGTAGCACCAGCCGGACTCTCCATTTGGTTCCATGGATACCTAAACTGTGCCAAAGTGTGCCAAATAGGTTTTTTACTTCTTGGAAGGGAATTCGGCTTCAAAATACTGTGTACAATGCGTCCTTTGACCATGACATTTACCCATTACATGATCTTTCAAAATTGTGCACAATATGAAATCAATAAAAAGTAACTGAATTGTATATTCGGACAGGCAGTCCGTTCCCATAAGGCAGGGTTCCTGCTTCATGTTCCCGCTTTCTGTTCCTGCTAATTTAATATTACATGGCTGGACAAAGGATCATTCTCTGCCTGGTTTACATGGGTGGAGAACCCATTCAAAGCTTGGTGCACCTTGTGCAAGAGGAACATCAAACTGGGAACGATGGGGATCAAGGCTTTGAAGTCGCATGAGCAATCAGCGAAGCATAAAGCTGCCTTTTAAAGCCAAACGGCAAACTCCCTCTGTCTTTAGGTCTGGGCCTTGCATTTGAGATTTTAAGAAACCTATAAAGAATAGTGGATCCATTTGAAGCCGTAATAGTATTTAGAAATTAATACAATGACAGTAGATTTAACCTGTTCAGCTGTGCGCATTCCTGTGACGTACACGGGTTTATACTTTACTTATACACCCAGGTCAGTGTAATAATCAGTCACTGCTGATGTAAATAAATGCATTTTGTTAAATTCTGGGAGACATTAATTTTTGCTGTGAAATGGACATTAAATTCTGTTTAAAAGGTTTTTAAAAGTCTTAAATTTAACCTGTAAAAACCTGTAGGAACCCTGTAAAAGTGTTCGCGTGGCACCTACAACTTTTATTTTCATGCCACACTTTAAAGCTGTATTACATTTAATTATTAAGAAAAATAATCATTTTTGAACATTTATGAGTTGTTATTTAATCGACATGTGCTTCATTGTGGTAAATCAACTAAACAGTAATCCATTAAACTCCTAAATATATATCTATATATATATATACACACATATATATATATAT
>JAOXYM010000025.1:9773816-9789786 GCA_028567055.1 Leptatherina wallacei
TGTGTGTGTGTGTGTGTGTGTGTGTGTGTGTGTGTGTGTGTGTGTGTGTGTGTGTGTGTGTGTGTGTGTGTGTCCTGTGAGGTGGAATGCCTTGAAGTCTCACAGTGCATGCTGGTGTTTGTGTTTACATTGTCTTCAACTCTGCTCATCGGTCTCTCATTTTGTCTTCAGGCTCTCACTCTGTCAGCCTGGGGATGTGTAGAGATCACTTTGAGTTTAAATCCTGGTCGATGACTCATTGTGCACTTCCTATTTTCCTTTTTCCTCTTCCTGTTTGTGCAAAAATCAGGAACCAGGAAGACACATAAGAATTTACTGGTGCTCAGTGAAAGCACATAATATTTTAAGGCAAATGATCAGTTCTCAGTTTTCTACTACATGTTTTTATTTTGTCATTTTAACTGTTTGAATAGAAGAAAACTGGACTCTAAGAACCAAGAAAAAAAGTCCTGCTGTCTTCTTCTATTCAAGCACGTGTAACTTAAATTTTCTTTTCTAAATTAAATCAGATATATATTTTTTTAATTAAACCACATTTTTATTTTTAACCAGCATTTAAGTCAATTAGTATCAGAACTTGAGTTTATACTTGGATGCAGTGTCTGGTGCAATTTTCATCCTTGTGTTTGCTGAAATTACCACTAAAAGAAATATGTAATTAAAGTACCATGAAGAATACTCGCAAAATGTCTCTTTGTCATTGGTGGGCCAGATAGTGGTGTGTAAGTGATGTATGCCAAAAATGCATAATTATATGGAAACTTTTATTATGCACAGTTCCAGAACAGCTGTTTCCATGACTACAAACAGAGCAGCTGTCAATCATGGAATGAATCGATGAAAAATAATTCATTTATCCCAGATAAAAACAATATCATATAGACTTTTATAGTATTAAATAGAAATATTACCGACACCTGGACACTTTAACAAAATGTTATGGCAGAAAGCATGATAACGGAAAAAATTATTTGAGTTAATGTCTTATCTATTAATGAGGGGTGGCTGATAACTTTTTTTTAACTGGAAAACTGTCATGGTGTTAGTGTTTATGTACATTCAGATGGAAGACTAAATAATGTCTTCTTTGGGTGAACTTGTTTGTTAAGTTGATTAAACTTATTGGTATTCTTAATATTTTTGCTTGGGATTCCATGTGACTGGATATTTTCTATAAAAAATTGGTCAAAGCTCCATATTTAGACATTGATGTAAGCCTTGGAAGACAAACCGAAGCAATATTTACACATCAGCATGGTTTTTAAGGTTCTCATTGTCATTCTGCTGTGTTCCCAGGTTGCCTTGGCGACACACAGTTCTGCTTCCGCTTTCGTCAAGGTTCCAACAGGAAGTCATCCCTGGGTTGTTTCCTGGAAACCGCAGATCGAGATGCACCGCCCTGTTTGAAGGTTAGGAAGCATAGTCACACAAAGCTGTGAAAATGCACAACTGTGTTTTTAAAAAAAATTTTTTTAGACATTTTAAGTAAGACGTGCAATTTGTGTAATTTGTAATTATTTGACTCATTGCTATGCAGTGGTATGTGCACGCGGGCTCTGCCACTGTAATGAAACAATTCACAGATTTTGTGTGTGTGACTGTGTTGCAGCGGGAACAAGGCCATTACTACGGTTATGTTTATTTCCGTCAAGTGCGAGACAAATCTCTGAAGAGAGGATACTTCCAGAAGGTCAGTGTCAAACTGCTTGAGCACCTAGATAGTTTCTTAAATGAGAAATATTTGTTCTCACATGAATTTATCCGTGAGGCCTGCAGCCATTTCCTCGAAATAATCAAATAAATACGCTGTAGTATATTCCATATAACATCTGTTTCCATTGCACTGATCCCTTCATACTCATGACTGTTTCTCACCAAAATAACGTTTCAGTATGTTTTTTTATTTTTAGCTTTAAGAAACACTTTATCTTTAATTAAGATTTAAAAGAAAATCATTAAAGATTTTTTTATTCAACCTGCTGGACAATTGTGAGATTTGCACATTCAGTCAATGAAGGAAATGAATGGATACAAAATACTTGTAATTCCCTGGGGGAAATTATAAATCAATGATGTATAAAAATAAAGATATGTGTGTGTGTATATGTATATCTTAAGATTATATCTTTGTTCTTTTTCTGTGTTTGTGTCTTTGATCAGTCTCTGGTCTTGATCAGTAAGCTGCCCTATGTGACCTTCTTCCACTCACTGTTGAAGATCATGGCTCCAGAATACTTTGAAAAACAGGAGCCTTGCCTGGAGGCGGGTAAGTTTAATTACCTGTCTTTATCTGTATTTATACAAAGATTGTATATATTTCCTATGCAAAAGATGATGTAAGTAGTGATGATGATGATTATGGTTTGTATAGTCCAGAGTTCAAAGATAAAGTGACACTTGTACACTGAACTTTTAGATCACCAATTTCTGTGTTTTTGACAGCTTGCAATGATATAGACCGCTGGCCAACGCCTCATCCTGGACGTATTCTCACCCTCCCTATAATGGGCGTTGTCATCAAGGTACATGCACATGTTTTTTATAGGTGGAGACCAACTTACATTTCATATGGACTTGTCGCAGCAGGTTAAAACAGGTGTACTGTAGGATATTGGCAACCATTTCATCTCCTACAAAGAGTCAGTATTCTCTAGGTTAAAGAGTTTGAGGTGTATTTTTCCTTTTAAAGATAAATTGGACTTTCTAAGACTGCAGTTAAATACTCGTATTATATTGATAAGGGATCATGATCATTGGCTTGGGTGTATGCAGGTCTTAATTTCTGTAATCTTCAATGAGCCAAAGACAAAGCCTCATATTATATTGCATTATACTGTATCCATTAAATCTTTATTATGCTATAGAGAAAAATAAAAAAATAGTCTGAAGCCTAAAAACACAGACTTGGGGCCTATTTTCTAATATAAAAGAGCATATATGAACACAACCAGTCCTGACATGTACATTATCGTCCGACCTCAAATTCCCAAGCAGAGACGCCGAAGAAATTAAGTCAGTTTGTTCATTGATGTGTTGCAGGTTCGCATCCCGACATGTCATGACAAACCAGGAACCTCACAATTGGTCCAGTCTGCGCAGGTAAAAAAAACAAAACAAAAAAAAGATGAACTTGGAGATAGTGCTTTTGTATATTTTACATTTAGCAAGGTAGCAGTAACAATACATCCAACATTATGTGAATTATAAAGCTGAAGAAGTGTATCTGCATTGCAGAGTGACAGTCTGGTGTCCATCGTGCTCCCAACCATCCATGAAGTTGACCTCTTCAGGTGAGTCGCCCTTGTGTTTTCTTTCTAAACTCTGCATTTCTATCGACATTGTCTCCATCTGCTGGTTGGTACTGCAACAGATTCACGATCTGGAAGGATTTGAGGGTTGTACAGTATCATTGATGGTTATAATTTTTCTGGCTTGAAATGTAGATCGAACTTTTCACTAATCTAAATACTAAAGGTTCACTGACATCTCTGCTTAATGGTCTAAATCATTATTCCTAAGCTTAAATGAAAATGGGACTGAGGTCATAGTGTTTGGACATCCCAAGTTAGTTGACATGGACACTCTTTGCAACAATCTATATTTACTTTTCTGTAAAAGGAAAATCTTTGTTTACTTGGATAGTGTATTTCAGTTTTATAAGTAGATTTTTTTTTCAGTTATTGGAACTAAATACTTCAGTTTAGACTCATAACCAAGGTTAAGGCCTTTTACTAAGAAGCTGATATATTTTGTATGGGGTGGGCTTCTATCTGGATGTAAAACAATCATCTATGCATTTCCTGCAGCAAGTCTAAAATACAGCTGATGTCTGCTGACGGAAGGAAATTCCTTTTAACGGCAATAAATTTTTTTAAATGCGCGATGAAAGCACACACTGTTAGCATAATTTCTGGAAGGGATTTCGGAAGCATGTTATGTTTTTGAAGCAAAAACGGCCACAGAATGGATCTTTTACACGGACAGTTCAGCTTTAAAGTTCTGCAAGATGGTTTTCTGGACCAGACTGAGGTATTTTATCACCTAAGTTCTCCAAATAAAGCAGAAGGCAACTCAAACCGACCACGGGTTGAGGAATAGAAAATTAAATTTAAACTTGCGGTTACACACAGCGTTGCGTGCGTCAGTGATGCATTCAATGCCGCTCAGAAATCCCATCTCTAACAGTCTATCTCATGCTATGACGACTACATTATTGAGAAATAAACAAATAAGTATTAATTGGAGTCTATGTGGGCTTCTTAACAGCTTAAATAAGTATTATTGTAGTGATAAATATCCTGTTAAAATGCTAATAAGATAAAATAGATTAAATAAAATAACAAAAAAAATATTGCATTTAAAATGCGATTAATCGCAAGTTAACTCAGGACACTCATGCGATATATTACGATTAAAAATTTGAATCGACTGACAGCCCCCTTGTATATTTGGCTGGAGGCCTTCTTGTACACATCTTGTAAGGCTTCCACCTTCCTTGTTGTACCAGGTTCAGTGTAGAGTGAACAAAATTGGACTTGGCAAGTCAAGTAGGCCTGCTTAAAGCCCCAGCTGAGTTTGGATAACAATCCCACCAGTACACACAGCTGTACTGTAGCTGCTCTCTGTGCTAAGTGCTAATTAACAGAACAAAGCATCTGTTGTTCTTTTAAACACAAGACGGTTAAATATTTCATTTCTCTGCCTGTCTCCACTGATCCTCAGTTCTGTTGGAGGAGCAAGAAGAATAAAGCTGACAGCACACACGCACATTACACACATTTTCTGTAAATGTACACATAACTGCTCACAAATGTATCTACAAACCAGCATACACAGAAAAAGACATGCTGAGACAAACGCACACACATTGCCTGCGCTCTCATGTAAGCTGACAGCAGCATCAGCGTAATGTACCATATTAAAGTGAACAGAAGCTTGACTATAAACATCATTCCCCCTTAGAGAAAGCCAGAGGCAGAGAGCAGGAGGGTTTGGTCTGAGAGAGACTGGGCTTGTGGCTAAGTGCTTATTACCCTGCCTCTTGTGACACTTACAAATATACAGTTTGTTCTTCTTCTGTCTGAGGTAGGTAAGAAGGGGTGATGGAGAAAAAGAGGGAAAGATCACAACCTGAAGAGGAAGGAAGGCTAAGTGAGCCCAATGATTCCAGACAGGAAAAAGACATATCAGATACTTAGTCCTATTCCCATCCTTGTCTTTTTCCTCCCTCTTCTTTTTCTCCCCATCTTTGTCTCTTGTGGCTTGAAGGAGGAGTGTGGGGGCAGAGCGCTCGTCTTGTTAAACGGCTGGCAGATGACAGAAAAATTAGAGGCATTTCGTTCCTGACAGGTTGTTGTGTGTGCGTGTTTTTCTCCCCCTTTTTTCTGCTTCAAATGTTTTTTGTCAGTTTGTTTTCAGTCAAGCTGTCTCGGCAGCACAATAAGTGCAACCTGCACACACACATTCCAACAATCACACACACACTCACACACTCACACACACATGCAGAGACACACGTAGAGTTTTTTTTTTCTGGTTTTCTCATAGGAGACAGATCTGATTTTGTGTTCTCAGATTGGTGGCAGTGGGAGGAGGGAGAGGAGCAGTTTGCTCACAAAGACATCTTCCCCTTCACTAATTATTGAGACAAGCTTTGATTGCCTGTTTGGAAACAGTTTCTCAAACAACTGTAATGACAATGATTAGGCGGAAGCTGCAAATTCTATGCAGGCAATGGGGAGGAGTGCCTGACCAGTCCATCCAAACATCTCGCCACCTTGTGTTTATGCAAAGGTTTGTGTTTTTGCAGTCATATTTGAATGTCATTTTGAAAGATAATTCTTACGTCCCATGGAAGTGTCTTTGTTTTGCCTTTCCTCTTGTCTGTCTGTAAGGTGTCCCTATTTGAGTTGACAAAGGTGGTTTTTAGAACTAACTACCACCTTTTGAAACACTGGATGTGGTTGAATTGTTATTTTTGTTCTTTTTATGATAAATGTGCGTTGCACTGTCCCATTCTTACTGGTGATTTGTAGCTAGTGCATCCATTTTCTTGGTTGTGCAGAAAAACAGACCATAAAGAAAAGCATTAGGGAATACAGATATTCATTGTGTTGGGATTTGTAATAGCGCTCTTCATAGTGAAGTATTTAATCAAAACATAATACAATCTTACCTAGATCATAAATGTGTGTATGAAAATGGAGACAAAGTGTTGCATTTCAAAGTACAAAAGAATTGAAAAAAAATCTTCTGATTTAAAAGGTTTTTCAGTTTGAATGGAGGTTCATAGAAAAAATTAGGAGCTGATGTTTCTTCTGAAGGTAGTAGTTATTAATCTTGTCGCTTCACTCTTCTCTAAAAAGTTTGGGACTACCTCCCCAAAATTAAGGAGCATCACTTAAATCAAATCCAATGCAACAATTTCATGTTATGTATCACATCACACCAAAATTCATAGTCATTGACAGCTTGTGTCAATATGGTAATAAAAACACTGGATGAAGGCAATTAAAACTATGGTTGATCATCTACCTTTGTTTAGCCAACAGGTGACTGTTGCCCTCGCTTCTTGCTTACTTTGCTTGGCTCTTTGAACTATGATGTATTTTTCTTTTAAAGACAAGGATTCAGACCTGTGACATAACAGTCCTGAATAAAAAATGAGGATAAGATGTAAAATTAACCTGAAAAGATCCCCTTGCAACATTAGAAATCATGCACTTTATAAGGTAAAGAAGGAATACTGTGGTTTTTTTTTTTCTTTTTGCTGTTGCCATTAGTGGGAATATCTATGTTGTTAACTAGACCTCAAACTTTAAACTTGAAATGTGTTAGACACTCGCAAAGTGCAACATTACTTGTAATTAGGGATTTTCTGATCAAATCCCCCCCCCACCCCAGTTCATTTAAGATAAGTATGGGTCAGTGCTGAACAGCACTTAACTACACAAATGCTGGTTTTATTCAAACATGTTGTCGCTCAAATGTTTGCAAGAGTACTCCTGAGTGTTCGTAGGATCTGCTCTGTACAAATCTTAAATACAAAGATTTTTGTGAATGCCACAATCTTTTATAAGGACTGAAGAACAAATTTGATCGTGGGAACGGTTAGTGAATGAGGCACATTGTGAAAAATGGCTTTAGTAATGGGTATCTGTATTAAAATGATAAATAGAATAGAATAGAAAGGCTTTATTGTAATTATACAAAGTGCAATGAGATTTCAAAAGCAACTCCATAAAGTGCACACAGCGACATACTATAGAAACACAATAAATAACTAAAATACATACAGATAACAGGGTGACTATTGCACTTGGAGAAAGGGGTCCATGTGCAATAGCTAAGCCCTGATTATATTGGCGAGCGCAGGAGTTCAATCCACTACTTGAGACTGCATTGGGATATTTCTATATGTGATTTATGGACTTGAAGAACATGATAAATTTGTTAGTATTGGACAGTTTGTACAGTACCAGTCAAAAGTTTGGACATGCCTACTCCTTAAAACAGGGGTGGGGAACCCTGGTCCTCGAGGGCCGCATTCCTGCAAGTTTTCCATGCATCCCTGCACCAACACACCTGATCCAAATCAAATGGATTCAACAACATATCAAAGTGGCTCATTAATTTGAATCAGGTGTGTTGGAGCAGGGATGCATGAAAAACTTGCAGGATGAGGGCCAAGGTTCCCCACCACTGCCTTAAAATTTGGATGAGTAGGTGTGTCCAAACTTTTGACTGAGTGGTACTGCACATCACAAAAAAACATTTGTCTGATCATTTGAAAGCACAAAATAAGAAGGTATTTCAGACAGATCACACTGCTTTTATTTTTGAATAAAACAGAATAATCTGAAGATGCAGGACACAGAAGAGCTGCATCTTTACTTCTAATCTGTTGAGGCCAGTACTTCTGTTTCTACCACATATCAGCAAAACATGGAGCTGCAACAACTACTTGCTGTCTTGGGTTGACCATATTTCTATCAGAACTTTAACCACATTCTTCCACCTATGACGGCAAGCCATGTTTTCCATCCAGAGCCAGTTGTAGTCCCCTTTCTGTATTTGGTTAATGTGAAGCAAACCGAGAGCTATGTTTGTAGGTTGACAGGAGTTCACTTCTTTGATCTGCATCAAAATCAGTTTGCACATTCACACCTCCCCAAATGAACCAGACTTTCAAAACATAACAAAGCCACCCATAGAAGCCGAAGTACCTCCACATGCCAGCTTGTAATAAGGAGTGTGCCGGGCAGAGTTCACGCTGTCATTTGCACAACACAGACTGTCAGGACACTGCACTTCTGCATCATGAGTCTCGCCTTTTGCATTCCTCAACAATGTGTTATTAATCAACAGTTTAAAAAAAAATATTTTTTAACATTTGCACATTGATTCCGAATCGTCCCCGTCTGTATTACGATGCATCTAAAATACGACTCCCCCCCAGCCCTTGTGCCTGATTAGTATGCAGTTTATAAATTGTTAACTTTACGCTGTCTAAGCTCTTTAAAAAATTAGGAAACAATTGAAAATCAAACAATCTGACAAAAGCATAACTGGCATCTGTTTGGGAAGGAAAAGCAGACAAACAAAATTGGAAATCGAAAAAATCTTTGATCACTTCTCTGCAATAAATTAACAGATTAACAAGTATTTTTGTTAGTTCAGTGTGTTTATTTTTCAACCAGTAATTATTTAAAGATAGAAATTTACAGACCTCAAAAGATGGAGAAGTGAGGAGAATATTAATACATTATCAGTATTAATTTGCCTTCTTGACAACTGACAACAATGCTATAAATGTTACAAGGAAGATGTCAAAGGGCTTTGTTGATTTTAATTTTGTTTGTTCTGGGCCCACAGCAACATATCAGCATCCAGACACTCACAGGAAATCCATACTGAAGGTAGAGGTGGGAAGATGCACTCAAGTAAGTCTTTCAGAAAACAAAGGAATAGACTCCAGCCATGCTGTTGTCTTTTGAACACCAACATGTTTTACACCTGGAATTATAAAGATGCATTTGAGATCAAATGTCGGTCCACCACCCCCATCATATTTGTCTTATCTGTAATGGGAAGAATAATCCTCTTGTGGAATTAATCTCCTCTAAATAGCATTTGTTCAGACATAGAATTAAAGCTCTTGCTCTACTTCTGGATGTAGAATATGTGCATTTTACACTCTATGGGCACGGTATATGCGTGGGAGCATGAAATACCAAAACTGGTACCTTTCCTTCGGTGATAACTGTTTCGTTAAAGTGTAAGCATGTGTTCATGTTTGAATCTATTTGTTTAATCTAATCTTAACTGAACTGAATTGTCCATTTATCTGAGTTTGTCCCAGGTCTTTGATTTTCAGTCTGATACTGATTGGGCATAACAGGTCCAGTTAACTCAGTCTTTTACTTCTCTTGATTACCTTTGGCTTTAATCAGATCTGGCTTTAATTTCCTCATTTCATTTATTTATTTTTTTCTACAATGAATTGAATAACACTTTATTATTCCAAAAAAAGGGAAATTGTATTTCCTTTTAACATGAAGCAGTGGCACTGTGGGTGTCTTTCTGATATTGATGAAAGCAATCTGTTACAAATATGAATACACATGTAAGAATTTAAACGCTTGTAGACTACTGATGGGTCGTAAGCTGTTTCCTGCACTTTAGATTCACAAAGGGTTTGTATCAGTGGGTACATGTGAGACATACTGCTGCAAAGCTCAGTTTCATGCAAGATAATTGATGTGGAATTTTTTACAATACAGCAACCACAGTAGGTATAACTAGTGCCAGTCACAATCAAATATTAAATCAACAAATAGAGGCACCTCAGGTCTCCTGGTAATTCACTGATTATTTTCTCCAAAAAATTTTCTTTTTTCCAGTAAAGAATTTAACCTAAGAAATAAAAAAAATTCTCTAACATTTTCTGGCAGATTGCTTTTGCACTCTTACATTATGTAAAGGGTAGCATTACCTAATCTTTTTAAACGTAATTGAACATCTTTATAAATCAAGTTTGCTTGTAAATATTGTTTATATGATGATTTTAGAACAAGCCAGATATGTCAATCGGAAGCTTTTGAATATGCTTATTTGAGCTTGTATGTAACATTTTTCCCTTTGAATTACTCAGGAATTTTAGCAATTCTGTAAAGGAACTGTTTGACTTAATCATTTATCAGTAATGCAATCGAGTTAAAAAACAACAACAACAAAAACGTAAAAATGTTACAATAAAATCAACTTAAATGGTGCTCCTGTTTTCAGTTTAGTCTGAGAGTTAGTTTTTCCACCAGTGCTGCTGGTGGAAAAACTTTGGACTGGAATCCTGTTTATTAAAAGAATTGGCCTTTTATTAAGTCATATCTATTTACCAATCAATATTATCAATATTAAGTTTAAAATGCTCGTATTGTGACGTTACTCCAGACACATGCAAATTAGGTTAACTAGAGATTGTAAATTGAGAATGGTGCTCTACAGTGTACACTAAAAACGGATACAGAGCCATCCTTTACGTCCTTTACATCTGCAATTTGGTCTGTTTTCAAAGAGCTTGCGGATAAATAGCCCAACGTCGCAAACAGAGTTGTACCACCAGAAACCATGGGAGCAGTGTTGGGCAGTATAGCAGATATGCTCCCAGCGAAAAGGACAAAGAAGAAGAAAAAGCCACAATGTACCTATTGGCTGCACAGACCGCCACTGTGCTGCCTCTTTTCATCTTTTTTTCTGATTCTGAGGTTGTACATTAGCATTATGTCTCCATGTTTGTTATTGTCTAAAACTGATGTTGAAATTTTGAGTTGAACTCTAAGCTCCGCTCTGCCCTCCGGTGGATGTATTACCCAACGACCACACCAACGTAAAGGACGCAAGGAGGTATGAGAGTAGTGCTGTTTGAAATGGATGTCCCTATTCACGCAGGTACAGGGAGCCTGAATAGGCCTTAACAGTGAACAGTTGTTTGTCACTCCTTGTTATCCCAGTGATGGACTTAGAGTTTAAATCACTGCTCATCCATTGACAGTTTTGGAAGGCTTCAGCCCTCTTTGGTGCGCATTGTGCTTGCTGTAAGCATATTCTTAATATTCCTTATTGCATTATATTTTGCATGGAAAGTTCAATTGTTGTTACTTGTTCAACTAATTTACTTGCAAGCAGTCAGATGGTCCTGGTCTGATTGTCCACAATGATTAGTTCAGTAGAGCCTGTAGAACCAGAATACAGTCTTTGTTTGTCTTGAGAGGGCAGATTAGGACGCTGGTCCAAACAACCCTTCACAAATGATATTTCTCTCCCTAATGTAGTTGGTTCAATTGGAACAAGTAATCACATTAAGACATTAAGCAGCACATCTGGTACAGTACATAAGCTTTCTCAGACTTCTTCAGACAGCGGTTTTTCTGTTAGAACAAGGCCAACTGTAATAGATGGACAACAGGGGGAACATGTGTCTGTGTGTGTCCCTTAGACAGAGGTGACAAAGATGTGAAGGGAAAAGAGAGCGGCAAGAAGACGGAGAGCTGTAATTTAGCAGCCTGACAGAGGAAGTGAGATCTCTTGGGGGTGTGTAAGTGTGACAGTCTAAATGAATAGAGACATCAGTGAGTGAACGTGTTTGTGTGGACCTGAGGAGTGATCTGTGCTCGCTGTGTTTTACTCACCCTGTCAAATCCTTGACAGCTCTGTGTTTTTTATCAACCCTCCTCCTTCTGTCTGTCCCCCTGTTAAAGCTTCGTGTGAAAATGTGTGCACATTTGTGTTTTTGAAGCCTGGTTAATCAGGAGCATGTTTTGTCATGTACTTTGTTTCATTTTTTTTTAATTCATAGGTTATTTTGGTGCCTAAATCTAATTGTGAATGAAAACAAAACTTAAAAACCAATGACTACACACATGACTCAAAGTACTTGACCTGGGGTCTCCATGACAAATTGAAGTGTAGAACAATTTCATGATTTGAACATCGTTCTTAATATAAATTCCCTTCCTTTTACCAATATTAGTGGTTTACCCTCTGTGCTCTTGGGGTTGCGATGCATTCAATATCAGCCCAGTAACTACCACTACCTCCCATGGGAAAAGTTTGTTACTGTGACAGGGAATAGCATTACGTTATATCCTGCAGGCAATGCTGAACCAGTTTGTAGTTACAAAGACTTCCTGAGATAATCAGACTAGTTAATATGTGATTGGAGTGGTACATCAGCTGCATATAACAGGACTGACTAAGAGTTGCCAGTGGTTTTACAGAAAGATAAAACTGATCAAACTTCTCTGTTTTTGTGAGTTTAGTTGTCAGTGTCAAAGCCTGCATGTGTAACATTACTGATGGTAAACTTGTTTCTGTCAAATAAGTGAACGACATCCACTCTTGCAGCCCTGGGGAAAAAAAGTGCAACATGCCCTCCAAAATTGTCATCATTGATGCTGATTGGAGCCAGAGCCAATAAATACTCTCATTGCAATTAAAGCTAAATATTAATGGGTGTTACTGGTAATTTGGACCAGTGTAAAAATGGCCTCAGAGACACAGTAGGATTCAACAAAACAGCAGTGTTTTACAAAATAAGAAGGGGTCGGTCCATGTTTGCGACATTTAAAATAAGGCCATTGTGTTAGAAGAAGAGTTTGCACAGTTCCCTTTTTGCTTTTTATCTTTTCTCCATCCAAATATTTCATCTGCTGTCAGGAGTTGCCAGATGTCAGGAGACAAATTTAGAAGGCCGGGACTTTATGCCTCTTACAATGTTGAATGTATGGTCTAAAGAAGTTTACATATATGAATTTTTAATTGATGACTTTTTTTTTTAATGCCTGATTAAGACTGTAAAAGTAATCGAATAATCATTCATATTACGACAGAACACCATATAATTTGAAATAATGGTAAAAGGTGTAGAAAGAACAAATTATTTCACTTTCAATACATTTTAGTCATAGTCAGTGCCTGACTATGCCTGACTAATTATTCTTATTTCTGTGGCTTTTTTGGCTTTTTAATAAGCCCTTTACAAGGAAGTTCTGTAGAGCTGGGTAACAACGGCGCTCTCAGTCACCAGTGAGTGGAGCTCCATGGCTACAAGCTGCTTCAGTGACTACGGTTTGTCAGTTAAGTCGGCTTTATTTCAGTATTTGATGTGAATCTCAGATGTTTTAACTGTGTGACAGTAAGTCAAGGGGTCATTTAATTCCTCTAATTTTTCTTAAGGCCATGGTTATAAGATAAAAAATAACTGTGGAAGATTCAGCCATTAATTTTAGATTCTATCTAACTTTTAGATTTTAGATAGCTTGTAATTGATTTACTACCACAAAGTTACAAAACAGTAAAATAAAGGTTAAGTATCCATCATTCAGATGGGCATATTAGGAAACTGATATTCCTATTGTATTAAGCAAAATTTTAGTTTTATGCTGGTGTTATATGAACTGCTCAGATTTAAACAAACAAATGGGATTCCTTTTTAGTTTTCTTCATCAAATTTGTGGCTTTTAGTTTCTGTAGTTTCAAACGTCTTAGGCAAAATAACATTTTGACTGTAAGTTTTGCAAAGGAGTGTTTCTACAAGCTCTGTACTCCTCTTTCACTTTACCTAAAGCAGAATTTGTAGAAGTTTCTTTACAAAGCAATATATCACTCTCACTGAGTCATAAGGGCAAATCTGCAGTGGATCAAAGCCTCTGCAAATCCATAGGTCATGCTCTGTTGTCCATAGTGCTCTTACTGACCTTCCAGTGAATGTATTTCAACTCACAGTTGACAAACTCTGCTACAAACAATGAAGTCCAGTAAGTATAAAAGAAGTGCTTCCCACAGATGACCTCCTATATTGTATAAAAAGTTAGACTTTGGCTATCTCCCATGACAAATTTATTGTGCCGCATTTTATTTTTTTAAAAGGTCACATCATAAAGTTTTGTCCAGAAATGATGTTAAGAAAAGTGTGTTGTACTGTTAAGAATACCTTACTGTCATTGGTCTTGTTAACAAGTGAAAACATTATATTGCCATTCCCTTCAGTTTTTGTTACTGCAGATAACATTGAGTGGGACCTTCTTGCTGTGCAGAGAAAAAAATTCTGTTTTGATGGGAAGAATACGATTCATTCTCAAATCATCTTCAAAGTAGCATTGCAATTGCTCTCGTAAAAAAATACCACATACTGGAAGACAAAGGCTGGCTTTTGAACCTTTTAGAAAGTGCTCCATGTTTCCTCTTTATTCCTTTTTATGTTTTGAGAAAGTTTCTTACAGATTGAAACATGCAGAATTATAAGAACATGATTGTGACACTGAAAGGTAGTTTCCATTCAGAGTCTGTCCCCAAACTTATGGTATACTGCTTGAAAAAGAAAATCCGTCAGAAATATTATTTGAGCAACTGCAATGTGGAGTTGACCTGTGTGTTGGAAGAACGTGAAGAAATGCCAAGACTATGATTATGAATGTGACTTTGTCTTTGTTTCTGTGGCATTCTACATAACTTCTCGGAAGCATAACTTTAGCTAAATCTTTTTTGCATGTCTTGCCTTCAATTCCTTCCTCTTCTTTTCAGGGCCCCGTCTTTGTGACATGTCCCTTGTTGCTTCCCTTTTCTTCTGAAAGAAGTTTCTCCTTTTTGATGTGTTTTTATTTTAGAAAAGCAGAGCGGACAGTGGTGATAGGGTGGCGGGTAGTGTGATTTTATTTTTACAATGTTAACGGCTGTTTTTATATTGTGACCACTTTTTTCCCCTCCTCAGTAAGTCTAACCACCAATTCCATGAAGTTACAAATGTACTATAAATTACACTTTCTGCTTGGCAACAAAGAAAACCAAGAAAGGAACAAAATATGAAAAAGATTAAGTATGAGCCCTCCAACCATATCTAGTTTACATGATTCTAAGCTTGTCATGGGACTCTAGATTTCTCTTTCATAAACCCCCCCTTAATTTATCTCTTAATTTTATTGACTGATTAAATATACGTAGAATTTATACAAGACCTTTTTGTTACATACATTTGACTCTACTGTGTAATCTAGAGATTTTCTGCCCCTTATGTCCTAGATAAAAGTGCATTCACCATTTTAGCCATTAACTGTTTTGACCATGTGATTCCCCCTCCTGGGGAAAAAGCATTGGTTATTAACTTTTTCCTAAATAAAGGCCTTTGTTTGGTCTGCAGGGTTTCCTACACATAGGCCAATGTGTGGCGCAGTGCCGCAGAATCAACTACAAGCACCACAGATTCTGCCCTCCCTTCCACTCTCCCCCAAATGCAATTTTGAAATAAAAAAAAACTTTCCGTTCAGTCATAGCGCTCTCTCTCTCTAGATAGATAGATAGATAGATAGATAGATAGATAGATAATGCAGCCAACAATCGCTGTGTCATCGGAGAACTTCTGAACGTGACAAAGTTCAGAGTTTTACTTGAAGTCAGCTGTGTACAGGGTGAAGAGGAGGGGGTACAGAACAGTACCCTGTGGTGCTCCTGTGCTGCTGATCATAGTGTCCGATTTGCTGTCCTTCAGCCTGACAAACTGCGGTCTGTCAGTGAGGTAGTCTGTGACCCAGCGCACAAGGGTGGTGTCGATCTGCATCCTGGTCAGCTTGTCCTGCGGGAAGAAGGGCTGGATGGTGTTGAAGGCACTAGAGAAGTCAGAGAAAAGAATTCTCAAAGTCCCGCTTTCCAGGTGTGTGTGGACTCTATGAAGGAGGAAGAGGGTGGTGTCCTCAACCCCAACTTTCTCCCTGTATGCAAACTGGAGAGGGTCCTCAGCCTGCTGAACTTGTGGTCTAATGGAACGGGCGACCAGCCGCTCCATCGTCTTCATAAGGTGGGAGTTAGCACCACCATTCTGAAGTCAATGAGTCCACTGGGGCGTCTCTTCTTGGGGATGGGAATGAGACACGATGTCTTCCACTGGGTGGGAACAACACCCAGACGCAGGCTCAGGTTG
>JAOXYM010000025.1:9804301-9817712 GCA_028567055.1 Leptatherina wallacei
ATATATTACATATGATGTTGGTTGATCTAGAGTATAAACTGGGACACTGTCACTGTGGTCTGGAGGGGCAAGTGGACGTAAAAATAAACTGTCAGAAAAAAGAAACAACACCCGGAGCACAGGGAGAGTGAGATTGTTTATTTGGGAAATAAAAGCCAAGGGAGAAGAGGAAAGGAAAGGACAGCTGAGACAAAAGAGACATATGGAGCATTAGCTCATGAAACACTAAATATATTTCTGCATTAGTGCTAAAATGATCCCTGTAGGCCATTTTTCCTCGATGGCTTATTCAAGACTTGTGCTACAAATAAGAAAAATAAATTAATGAAATGTTGTAATAATGTGTTTGCCCCATGACAAAGAGAAAGAAACAAGAAGAAAAGTAGTCAAGCGGACAAATAGACAGTGAGGTGTGAGTTGGGTCAGTTGTGTTTGGACATATGGCTCCTGCCAGCCCAGAGACCCAGTACTGAGAGACCAGGAGGACAGAATAGGAGAGGAAAGACCAACATGCCATCTGGACAAGGGACAAAGAACAGGCGATAGCTTGAGTTGTGTGTGAGTGTGTATGATGGAGAGTGAGTGAGGGCAAGTATATCCCACTAACAATGCCAGGTCAGTAGAGAGCACAGACGTCACTCTGTGGCTTGTTGAGACACACATATAAACACATGTACAGTAATGAGTGAAATACAAGCAAAAAATAAAGAGAGAGCAAAAACTTCCTATAAATACAATTACACAGTAACACAATTTAGCATTTGCATATATGTAGGTGCATACATGCACACAACCACATTTGACTGAAAAAGACTGTCACTGCTGTCTCTTCATCTGCCAGTGCGGCCATCCAGAAAGCCCTGTCCTCAAATCAGATTTTGTGTGTATGTGTGTGTGTGGGCTTCTTTTTTCTTCTCTATCGGATACCACTGGAGTGGAATGCTTCACAGGGCATGATATTGTCTGACATATGGGTTTTACTTTTTTGCTCTGTCCAAGAAACAAGGCCAAGTGGGAAGTCTCAGAATGGAGCTCTTGATTTTGATCCATTTTCCATCAAGTCCAGTTGTCTTTAATGTTAACTGAGTGAAACTGGGGTAGGAATGAAGCTCTGCTAATGGGGTCACTGGCCCTAGCACTGGGTCACTTTGTTGTGTGTTGGTTTCCTTTATGACTCTCGGTCAGTTGTAAAATGAAAGTTCTCCCAACTTTAATCAGTCAGCGCGGCAGAATAACTTGCTGACAATAACTCACCTACTGTGTATGATATTGCTCCTAAACTACAATGTTTCAAATTATATCCATTCAGATTTGTGAGTTTTCTGTGATTTACTTTGGATCTGGTTCCAGAGTGTTCTGGTAACAATGCCATGATGAACTTAGTAAATATTAAATTACTTTTTGCGTAGACATACTGTAATTGATAAGTATTCTTTGTATGTAATATACCAAAGAAAAATGACACCCTCTATAAGGGTTTATATCTGGAACACGCAGGTGTATGTGTGTGTTTAATACAAGGTCAAGGACGAAAAACATCAGTAATGATCTTAGAAAAGCAGTTGTTGCTGCCGATCAACCTGGGAAGTGTAAACAGCCATTTGCAAGAAATTTGGGCCCTATTATTCTACATAGAGAAAGATCCTTCATCACTGGAAAACCTCATAGACCGTTGGGATAATCTTCCCAGGAGTTGATGTCTTGGAAAATTCACCCCAAGTTCAGACTGTGTAAAGGTCAGAGAAATTAAATTGTTTGTACTAGAAGTGGCTCAGCAAACTGCTGAATCATTCACCCACTGCTTGTGCATATATTTTTTTGTTAGTTTTTGAATAAATAATAAAAAAAAGACCAAGTGTTAATCTAATATGTTGTTTATTTGAGCTTATATTTACCCTTTAAAACCTGGCAAAAGCCAAAGTTATTATTTATTTTATCAACTTATTGAGTCCTTTCAGTTCTAAAGTAAAACCTCAGAAAATTTTCGAACTGAAAGAATATGTATTTCCTATTTCACGTGACTATAGGTTGTTGACCAAAGATACACATTTGTATGATTAGTGATGGAAAGCATTTTTATGAAATGCTTTATGAAATCTTTATGAAATACCACACTTAGTTTTTCTTTGGTCAGAGTTCAAGCTGTGTGTATACTTCAGAGGAAGGCAAGAGAATCAATCTGACTAAAAAACTTGGGCCAACTAATTTACACAATGATTAACTGCAAGAAATTTAATTAGAATAAATCAGTATCCTATACACTCAATGTGCGACTGTGACCTGAACTTTAATGTGCCTTGAACATGAACTTCCGCCTCAACTTATTAGTTTAAAAGACTTGAGGCATTGGCCTCCACCTGCTTACTTGCTTTGTTCAATGTGTGTATGAGACACAGGGTGTGTGGGTTGGTGTGTTTACAGGCATTTGGGTGCTGAGAAGCTGATGGCATAAACAGATAAAGCTGTGATGGAGGATGCATGCTCTTTGTTTGAGTTTAAGAGACAAACGACTATCTGAAATGCACACACAGCTATAGACACACACATGCATGCCATCCTCACTCTGCCTTGTGTATACACCACATGTCATTGCTTAAGTGCTTGGTAACAAAGGGTGAGTTTCTCCTGGGGTTTCACTGTAAATACAGTGGTGAGTATTACTAAGAAGGCTGGCCTGTGGTCACTGAAGCCATGCACGACTCAGACAATAAAGGAGAATGTCTGGTTAGAAGATGGTCGATTGCAGTATTTTACAAGGACTTTCTAGCTACTAGTTTGTGTTTAAATAAGCGTTGTGTATCCTTCTGGGTTTCTTAAAATTGAAACCACATTTCCCATAAAGCTGCTGCTTTCAGCTCCATGACATCTCTATGGAATTTGTTAAAGGGGAAAACAAGAGGAAGTCTAAAGATAAGAGCTTGACAAAAGGCTTTTTTATTCTTTTTTTTTCTTTCCAAATAACTTCCAGCATGGAAATTAAACAGAATTAGCTGAAAATATGCAGCCCAAACAGAGGAAGTTAAATTAAGATCTTTAAACATTACGCTGTACTTCAGTGCAAGACAGTAACCCTGCTGTTTCCAGTGTAGGTATTTAGTTATAGTGAATATTTAATCATGTTTCTAGCTCTTTGTTAAGATGAACTTTTTAGATTAGTTTTGCTCATATTGCTTTTATTTCTGTACGTTTATATTTATCATTGTATTTTCTTCATTTTTCCCCCCAACAGTTAGAGTAGTGTGTTTTTAAGGAGACAAACCCAGATTAGTTACTGATTTGCCCCAGAGTACCTCACATGCCTACTTAAAGCTAATTTTGGAATTTTGCAGATGTTCCCAAATGCCTTACATACAGAAACATCAGATACCTATAATGCCAATATTTTTCTAGATGAATAGACTCTGAATGATGCACGCCTGTTTGCTTTTTGTGAACAGAATTTAAAGAGTGTCAGAGGAGCAGAGTTAATAACTGAGACAATTGTTATGAAATGAAATAGATACTCATGTATTAACTTTTTCAATTAAGATTAGTTAGCCAGGCACATTTTTTCTGACAGGTTGATCATTTATTTCTGTTCCTGAAATGCTCTACATGTAGGTATTGTTAGTTGAGAGGCAAAAAAGCAAAGTCAAAATACTGTATGAAAGCCACTCATCTCAATGATGTAGGTTTGAAGTACATCTGATTGATAGTTGTTGAGAAAGGTGAAAAACATTAAGAGATCCTGTATCATTAGGCGGTTAAACAACAGCTATAATATATTAGGATTCAGTGTTGCTCACAATTAAAATTTTGTGTTTGCAAAGAAATCATATCTTATGGCAGTTTACCTCCATATTTGCAAGCCTATACTCTTAAGTGCACACATGTATGTGCATCTCCACGTGCATGCATGCTACAAATAAACCACACTGCTTGTAAAAACACTCCTTGGTTGTGCTTCTAGTGTATAAAAGCTGCACAGGGTGCCTTTTTGTGTAGGAGGCCAGTAAAGACTTCCAGGCTTTTCAGAACAGTTCACTCATCTTTATAGCATCTTAAGGACTTTTAGCAACTCGTGAAGGTACTCTAACATCCTTAGATGTCAGAGGTAAGCCCACATGGCTGAAATGTTTGCTTTAAGACATCTCAGTGCTGCGGAAGGTTGTTTGCACGACACAACAAAAATCCCTGCATTCAATTTTGCTGGAACATCTGACAACATGGCTGAAATTAAGCTATTGTTATTGTGGCAAGCTGACTCCATACGGTCAACCCCCCCAAACTCAAACACACTTACACACATGTATGCATACATGCACAAAGCTCAGCAGTGGGAGCACATCATCTGTCACCCTGGGCCCAGGCGGAGGGGCGACAGATTGTCCTTGCGGTGTTCCTTCAGGTCCCATTGCTCCAAACACACACACACACACTCACATAGACACACACAAACACACATACAAACAATCTGGCCACTGACATACTGTTCTCATATATTCCCTCAGAGCGCTGGCAGTGCAGTTTCTCAGCCTTTATCTCAGAGGAGCATGGTACAATTAATAGCACTTCTTCATAGGGCTACATAATAACACATACTGCTTGCTTAACACATTTATCAGTTCATGGGACTTTTTTCACTGGACATGACTGTGGAAAAGCACAATCACATGCTGATGAGCAGGGATATTTGTCACTCGCAGTGAAAGATGCTACTTGTGTAAAGATCAAAAGCTAGAACTCTACTTGCAGCACAAGACAAATTAATCTCATATCAATAGCTTTGTGTAGCTCTATGATATGGTATAGTGGAGAGATCAGAACGGTAGCATGACGTATTATACTGTCACAAAACAGGGACAACAATTAAACATCAATAGCAGATGTTCTGTAGCCTGAGCCAGTGGTAATCAAGGGTCTTTTTTAATCAAAGTCCTGCTCTGTGAATGCCTGGCCTTTTAGAGATCATCATCCATAAACATTACCTGCCTTTGTTCTGTGCTCTTTTGGAAACTTCAGATGTACACGCCTTCCTTTCTCTTTTTCCAATCCCTCTGTCTTGTGCTCTGCAAGCTCATGCCTCGCTCTCTTCAACATCACCCAGCATCAGCCCTGTGTGTAAATTCAAAGAGCTACCGCCACATGGTTTGTCTGAACTCACACCTTTAAGTCTCTTCCCCTCTTTGTGGAATTCCCTTTCCTTGAAGAGCAAAGTGAGATGAAGAACAGGGGCAAAGGAGAGATAGATGCAGAGCAGGTAGTTACCTCCCCCAGCCTCTCTGCTTGCCTGGGCTATGGCCAATTAGGCCTATTAGCAACAACAAAACAGAAGAAAAACACAACAAAACCCTGTCGGCAGGCAGGTAGTTAGCGGTGGGAGGAATTGTTATATCTCCCACTGACAGGAACAAAAGAAATACTCTCCAGAGTGCCAGAAAGAATTTATACATCCCGGTGTTCTCAATTCTACAATTAAACTCTTTACTGCGATTTCCTGTTGGTTCGAGTCTCCAGAGGGACTTTTTAATGCACTGCAGTGATTTTTACACCTGCAAAAGAGGCGTGTTATGTAATTAACCATGCTTGAGACAATTGTTGAGATGTGCCGTGGAGCCAAAGCTTTCCAGCTTTTTAACAAGACTCTACTGAGAACAACATTATAATGTCTGTGGTGCTGTCATATTGACCTGATTAATTATCAGTTTATTTTTTCTGTTTGTCTCACGAGGCAATCAGCTGCTTTCATGTCTTTTGTGGAGAATATTGGACTGCTTTAGCTTTGATTTGGAGCAGAGGTGGAACAAGGCCTTCCAGAAAAAAGGATGGGGGGGGGGACGAGCAAGCCTAACCACAGTTGCGTGCTATTATGTAGCTGATGTAGATGCTGATTATTTTTCTCTTTTTCTCTTTTCTATACTTAATAGTGATAGAAATTACACAAAATGTTGGAATAAACTTTTTTGGAAGACGGTCATGTTCCCTTTGACACATCAATGTTTCCTCAGTTAATCAAAAATAGTGATTCACAGTGAGTGAAAGCTTTCACATTTTTCCTGACATATGAGTGCTGCTGTTTTTTAGTCTTTTAATTCTTTCCTTTCTTTCTATCTTTTTGCACTTCATGACCATATGTGGTCAGAAGAACAGTTTCACATTTTGACACTTGTGACAGATTTGCAATGCATTTTTGTGTGTGTTGACCTTGGGTTTGTTAAACATGATCTCCTCTTAGTTCATCATTTTTAAACCTCTTTTTACACATTTAGATTTTTCCTTTTTTTAAATCTTTATATGCAATTGAATTTGAGTTGAGGATCTCGTACAACAGCAAAGTATTTTACTTCAGTCAGTGAATGGATATTTTCATTTGAATACTGACTTTATAATGTTGCAGGTTATATATTTTTTTTTTAAATCGAGAAACACAGAAACAGTTGTTTAAGGTTCAGTATTTAATGATTTCGCAAAGCAACTCTTGGACGTCAACCATGCCGACACAAGCCTGTTCTGGTGTTTTGCCAGCTATGTATTTAACTGCATGATCTGCATAAAGATGGCATGTTGGAGCTTAGCAGTTTAATGGCAGGTCATTTAAAAGTCAAAAATTGGATCCTTGTTGAAGGCCCATGTGGTTATTTAAAAAGGTGAATTTGTTTTGGTGAACTTTGATACAATGTGTTCTACTCTGGATCAGATGTAAAGCTTAATGTTGCTCAGTAAGAGAAATTAAAAGAATCTAGTGTGGACGATGGCAATCTGTGGTTAACAGTGTCAAATGCCATTTTAACAGCTCCCAACACGTTAACCGATCAAAAGCTTGTTTAATACGTTCTAGTGAGGTAACAATTTACTGTTTCTGTTGAACAGCCTGATCTAAATCCAAATTGGTGTGGTGTAGGTGGAAAAGTTCCTATAGATGGTCTATAGGACCATGGTCCTATGGAACCATGGTCCTGTAGCTACAACAATGGTTCATTGTTTTCTACAAGACTGCTATCAGATGGCATATCTCAGACTTTTAGAAATCCAGGCCTACATAACCATGGTTTGCTGGCATTTATTTTCTCTGGCAACTGAGTGGTTCTGGCTTATTAAATGTCAACTATTCCATTATTATTCATTATCCAAATATTAACTTATTGTGGCACATTGCACATTTTACACATTTAGTCAAAAGGTTATTGAACAAAATCCAAAGTTTGTAACATGCTTACTGAATATAGTAAAATGGTATGTATGAGTAGAATTTTGTGCTTGCCTGAATTGTGCTCTTCAGATTGGGCAAACAAGGGTGACATGACTTTTTTTTCCCTATATAGAAGATCCACCCAAAGACGTTTTTCTTTCCTTGTGAGGCATCTGGGATGGCTGGCGATATGGGATTTCATTTTAAATCTCTTGTCTTCTCAGTCTCTCTCCTTCCCTTCATTTGCTCATTCCTCATGCTGCGTCTTTCGTTTTGACAGTCTCTTAAGACCCTCTTACTCCACACTCTGATTAAACGCTCCATGCTCTGTATAAAATCCATTAACTCAACATGCCGGTACACAACCATCACCCAGATGGGAGCTGAGTGTGTATTGCGAGCATGTCATGTTGAGGAGGAGGAAACACAATCAAATAGAGATGTGCAGAACAGAATGGGAGATGGACAGAGAGCATGAGAGAGAGAAGGATAAAGGAGAGGGATGTAGGGAGCAGGCAGGGAAGTAAACTGAATGTGACATCTCATATTTGACTTTTCACTTCCCATTTAGCTGATGTGTCCAAGATAAGTGGAGGAAAGATTACTGGTCTCATTCTCTTAGACAAAAGCATCTGGGTGTGAGCGATTTGTTTTTTCAGACTTGTAAAATTCACATTTTAAGCCCTTTAGTTCATATTCTCTTTGACTTCAAATAAACGGGTCAGAGTTCAATGTGCGTGTGTGTGTGTGTGTGTGTTTCAGCAGATTATGGTCAAGTTATCACATCTTTTAGATTTCACTTATTTTCTGTATTTTTTATGTTTTAAACTCAAACTACTTCAGTTCTTTAAACAAATTGAAAGAGCACAGGACCTAACATGGGTGTATGGGCTGTATTTTCACCGTTGTATTTATTTTTGCCAAATTTTGGAACCACGGTGACATCATCATTGTAGAGTATTAAGTTTGTTTTTTGGCTGCTTACTTCATAAGACTTCTCACAGCTGCTCATGTTAAGATGTAACATTTCACACCAAAGGCATTTTTGTTAAATTGAACTAATATGTCAGGTTTTTCCAATATTTGTAGTCCTCAAAGAAACTTAACTGGGATCGTCAGTAAACATGTATGGATGACACAAACCAGCATTCTTGAGGAAGCATTATGTTTTTCTGCTTTTCTTTTGATATAAGCACGTGTTTATTTCAATGAAAGAAAAACACAGTGACTCCCTAACTTACAGTAACAGCACTCATTTAAATACTATTTGTACCTATGCAAACATACAGTATGCTAGGTATAAAGTTAAGGAAATCATAAGTTGAGATAGATATTCTACTTTTATGTTACTATAGAATAAACCTACAATAAATTAACATGCATATGGAGCTGATTATCATTATCATTCCTATAGGTTTGTTAAATATGTAGCAGAATTATCACTGTGTACTACTCATAGTGTTGAGTAAATTAAATTCATTACCATGATGTCAGCCTTGTTACACTTTGTCAGCTAAAAAAATAATTCATATTGTGTTTTTTTCTCACAAAATTTTACATTAGATTATATTATATTTTTTAATCACAGAGATGGCTGGTTTGGATTATCATTACGTGTTTACTGAATATCCCAGTTGAATACCAATTTTCTGAGTTCACTGTGTAAAGTAAAACAAGTGCACCCTGAAGAAGGCAGTGACTATTTGCTTGGTCAGCATTTATCTAGCATTCTATTGGCTGGAGGACAGTTGACAGACAACTCATTCAGCAACCCGAGAGAGAGGTAAGGAATATCCAAGAGCAGAAGTTTTGAGAGTGAAGGAAAGAGACCAAGCTAAAGCACGAGAGATTTGAATCTTAACATTAAACTTGAGAAGAGGAGCAGAGTTTTGAAAGGAAGAGTGACATATTTGACAGCAAGGAGAGATTTTTTGAGTGTGAGAACAGAGTTTTGAGAGAGAGCAATATATTTGCGTGTGAAATCAAGAAATATTTCCCTCAAATTGATTATGCTCCTGATTGAAGATAGGGAAATACCTCCATACTTTTTTCCTTTTTATTTTGTTTGTGTGTGTTAATATATATTTATGTTTTTGCTTTATAAAGGTACAAACACTGCACTGAGAGACATTGTGTCCAATTTCAGTGTAGTACAGAAGATAAATTGACATTAAGTGGCACAGAATGTTTTCTTTTCTTTTTCTTTTACATGCTTTCTTTTGACTATCTGTAATCCTTTTATTGTTTTATGAAAATAACTTGGAATTGTTTTGTACATGGAACTCACTACAAATAAACTTGCCTTGCCTAAACTTGCAATTAGAACAACGCTTTATCTTTGGCTAGAAAAAAAAAAAGTTGGTTTTATGCAGAAAAAATAATTCAGTAAAGAAAATGCCAAAACGTCATGGCAAAGTCAGGCCATAAGACATGATGTTCTTGAAGGAGATTCAAGCTTGTCATCCACCCAGGGGTCCCCCCAAAGAGCACAGGGGGGAAATGTGATATGGGAAAAAAATGTGATATGGGCTAAAAGCAAAAAACAAGATGACGAGTGTATTCAGACTTTGAACATTCATAGCAGTTGTGATTGATGTCCACACATTGTCCCTATTTTACAAAAAAAATGTAAGTCTGTTATTTAACTTGGCTTTATCAAAGGACAGGACTTAGCCAGAAAAATGAGAATCTTACTTTAAAAAGTGTAACGGGGGTGTGCAGTATTACAAGTGGTGAAACCAATGACAGAAAAGTTAGGGATGAAAATGATTTAATTCAAGTTGTGTGAATTGAATGCCTGACAACGCCTACTGGGGTGTAGGGCCCCAGGAAATAAAAGGATGCAGGGTTGCTCCTGTTGGACAAACAGACGTAATAGTTCAAATTGAAATTTTATTGGCTAAAAAAACTTGATAAATGAATGGAATTCAACCAGATAAAATACTGTTCAAGTCTCAGAGGTTGATAAAAGCTAAATAACTACACCAAAGTAACTAGATCAGCTGGGACCACCAGTGGAGGACAGCCGACAGAAAGGAATGCTAAGGTACCCACCACTCTTACCTTGTGAACACAACACATAGTTCACTGCAAAGAAAAATGTGGAGCCCTCGTGTACTCTGTGCATCAAACCAAAACACAAGTGGGAATTCCCAATCACGAGTGCCTAGTCTGTCCACGAAATGGCTCAGCTGTTTAAAAGAAAAGACATAGGTTTAAAACCAACAACAACAACAACAAAAAAACAGATCAGCTTGTAATTTACAATAAAAGGTAAATCCAAACAAAAACAGCTGCAAAACAGCAGCAGGTGAACATACAAACAAAAGCAGCAAATTTGTAGGTCCACAATTACCTTTAATAAACATTGCTGGTCACCCTACTAACCACCCTTAGAGGCAAAACAGATGCCAAGCCAGGAGTCCAGACAGGCAAGCAGCACCACCAACAGCAATCACAAGAGGAGAGAGATAAAGAGGTCAGCGGGTCTGTTATATAGCCCTGATCTTATTAAGAGGAGGAGCCACCTCTTGAGTTGCAATCAGGGGCCATTTGTGTTTACCACTATAATCTACCCCTCCAATGTTGAATCAGTGTCCCAATGATTACTGCCATGGCCTAAAGATGTCAGAAACTGAGGTTTCAGGCACTTGAAAACCAATAGCCCCTATTGCCCTACTCCTTTCTTTGTGAGGTAGATGGTGGGGGTTTGAATGTCTCCCAGCAGTTGAGCAAGCGGGCCTCCTCAGGGGAGGCTCTCCATCTGCTGGTGGGTCAACTGCAACAGTAAGGTTTGCTGAGCGGGAGATCGGGTTCTCTTGAGTTAAGGTGGGAAACTGGGGTGACAAAGTAGGTTGTGATTCCATAGTTACAGAAGTGAGACCAGAGTCCAACCCAAACCAAACCATTCACCATCCACCATGAGCTCCTCCAGGGAATTAAATTCTTCTGGCTGAACTTCTTCATTCATAGGACAGTCATCCACAGAAGTCACTCGTACCTTTTTTCATGGTGGTACTTGGAGCAAGGATTTGATTTGATGCTCCTAGTGCATGCAACTAGGTGAGTGTTTTTGGCTACCTGGCAGTACTTGTAATCCTGATACCACTGTTTGATGCATTCCAGAGCAGTAGCGACGCTGACGGAAAAAGTCAGTCTTTTGCTCCACCCCTTGATGTCCACGGTCATCATGTAATTGATGCAGTACCTGGCTCTGGAGTGATGTAGGCAGTACAAACTGCAAGTGCTCTTGTCCCTCAGGCCCACATGCCCAACATTAGAGCACAACATCTTGCTCCATAATTTGATCCCACTATCGAATGAAGACTAGAATATCCTTGATGACCTGGCTACAGTCTGTTGCATCAGGGCCTTGCTTCCTAGACCAGAAATCCAGGAACTTCTTGATAATGGGGTTTCCTTCCTGTAGGTAGACAAAACTGGTTGGGTATGTCAAGGGAAAGCAAAAATGACAGCTTGAGTAGGCTCACATTGATTAGATTCAACAGTCTGCTATAGTATGTGTGGCATATGAATACCAGAAGTAACAAGATCTGATGTACTTGTGGGTGCTGGATGCTGTCTGGAGAGGGCATTGGCATTCTTATTTTGACCAGGCTTGTAATTTATGATAAAGTCAAAAGTAGCCAATTGTGCAGCCTGTCGCTGTTCAGTTGCACCCAACTTAGGGGTAGAAAGATGAGAGAGGATTATTGTCCGTGTACACCACACATCTGTCCCATCAAATAATCCCTACATTCCTCATTCATGGCCCATTTAAGAGCTAGGAATTCCATCTTCATGGAACTGTAGTTATTCATGTTACGCTCTATTGGCTTAAGGTTATGATTAGCATAGGCTATATGTCTTACTTTGCCATTCTGTTCTTTGGAAAAAACAGCACCAATTCCATTATAACGGGCATCAACCTCCAAAATTAAAGGCAGGAAAAGGTTTGCATAATCCAAGATCAGAGCAGAAACCAACCTCCTCTTAAGGTCTTAAAAACTGCTCATGCACAAGGGGACTTCTGAGACTTTGGGGTAGTCTGCTCAGCTATCATACAATTCAAGGGGGCTACAAACTTGGGAAATCATAAGAGGGAATGCAGCTCTTCCTCAGTGGTTGGTCTTTTCCATTTGGATACTGCCTCTATCTTGCCAGGGTCTGTTGACACACCATCCTGAGAAATAACGTGACCCAAGTAGCACACTTGCATTTTGATAAAGGAGCATTTTTCCAACTTTGCTTTGAAACCTTCCTTCTGCAGGTGACCAAGCACAGCATCCAGATGGCTAACATGTTCCTCTACAATGGAAGAAAAAACATCTGGGTACAAAACAAAGATTAATAATGCTGATCTCCAAAGATTCTCTCCATTAATCTCTGAAAAGTACTTAAGGCATTGCATAGCTTAAAATTCATCCTGTTCCACTCAAAGAGGCCAAATTATGTACAGGAAGCAATCTTTGCTCTGTCTTTTTCGGTGACAGGCACTTGATTATACCCAGCAGCCAAATCCAGAGTGGAGAACCAGCGAGCTCCTGACAACACAGCAAGTGACTCCTCAATGCAGTGTAAGGGAAAGGCGTCCTTTCGCGTTTTGCTGTTCAGGAGGCAATAGTCCACAAACAGTCGAAGACTGCAAGCTTTCTTTTTGACCAACACAAAAGGAAAGAGAAAAGGGGCTACTGCTCTCCTGATAATCTGATTCATGAGGCCGACAAATGTGGGCCTTTTCCGCTTCATACTTTGAGGGTGGAATATGTCAAAACCTCTGACGCACTGGCACCACATCCACTAATTTGAGATTTGTCTGAAGATCAGCAAACTGTTGGTTCAATTCCACATAAGACTAGAGAGCTCACAGATCATTGTGTTTAGAAATCTGAAAGACCTCCTAGTGAGAATGGCTGATGTTTTTAAAGAAGCAAATGAAGAGTGAAAGTCTTCACTGTGAAGCATCAAACATCCTGAAGAATAGCCCAGTGTGTTAGGAGAAAGCTCTGGAATCTGGAGGACCTGAAATCGAATCTTGTTTTCTACATATTCAGCTTCAACAGCCATGATGAAAACTTGACTAAAACAAGACCCACAAGGCTTCTCGTAGTGTGGTGGGCTTCGTGGATGCCTACAGGTATGCAATGCTGCAGTTGTAAGTTCAATTCCTTTTCATTCCAAAGGATCTTTGCTTTCAATGTTTCAAGACTTTGGATGGAAAAAGAAAGTCTAAGAACTGGTCCA
>JAOXYM010000025.1:9820524-9834501 GCA_028567055.1 Leptatherina wallacei
GAGATGGTAAAAAGCTGTCGTAGTGACAGCTTTGATGTGGTTGTTGAAAGTCAGATCTGAGTCTATCAACACTCCAAAGTTACGAACCTGGTCGGTGGTTTTAAGAGACCTAGTCTCCAGGTGTTTTTAACCACAATTCATTTCGGATGATTTTTGTATTGCATTAAAAAGAACAAGGCATCGCATGTGCTATAGGCAAAAGCAAAATCTGCAACATTTTTTGTTATTTTATGTCTGCAGAACATGTTTGCACTTCCATTACTTTCTTATGAGTAACAATAAGGTGACTGAGCAACTGAATAATAATTGTTGTATGAACTCTGACAGACCTAATTATTTCCTTATTTTAAGCAGCTACTTGAATTTTCAGGGAGCATCTTTCACTTTCTGTGGAAAATAAAAATAATCATAAAGGTAAAAATAAAAAATATTTGAAATGTTAGGACATGTACATTTTAAACACATTTACAGTCAATGTATTTATTAATTTATGTTTTATTCCACTCTTATTTCATATTTCTATTGTGTTTAGGTTGTTCACAGCACATAGTTTGGTTTTTGGTACAATTCATTATTTGTGTTTATAGAAAACAAGTCTGGTTTCTGGTGTTACATTAGTTCTTGTGTTTAGCAATTTGCCTGAAAGGAAAAACAACAATTTAATACACTAAAGTCCTATACAGGTTTAGAGTTTGTAATTAAATAAACTTGTGGTAATAGTTTTGCAGCTTCTGATGTAGATTTATATCCAAGAAAACCAGTCTCTTGGGTTGAGTTGCATTATTGGTTAAATATTTGGCAAGTTTTGACAGTAGATAAGAATATATGGAATAAAGGGTACATTTACCTCATTTTCATTCTTTTGTAAGACTTTCAATTGCTTAATTCTTAAGCAGAGTATTTATATCTGCTTCTAATTACACATGTGTGTGTTTATTAGAGGTAGAATGTGTATTCTGCACTTGTTTGGAATATCGTATCTGCACATCCACTGAAATCATTGCTATGTGTATTCAATGTATCCTGTCGAAGCAGAAATGACCAGATTTCCAGTGTCTTAGATTTAGAGGCCTCAAACAGCATTCATGATGCTGCTGCTAATGCTTTATCTGCCACAATTTTAACTTCATATTCACTGTGTATCTCTCACAAATCTGGAAGGTCTTTAGGGTCTGAGTTTGCTGACGTGTCCCATAAAGGAATCCTCTGGTAATGGGTGTAAAGTTTAAACTGTAAACAGAACCAGCAAGACTATTCCCAGCCTTATTTTCACTTAAATATAACTATACATAGATTGCAAGTTGTGAACTTTGGAAAGTGATGTATTTAGAAGCTCAGCACCTACCACAGACACCTGCATTAACCTTGTTATAAGAACACGGGCCAGGCAAAGAATATATTTCATACACAACATATTTTGGAAACCTGTATGAATGTACATTAGCTTAGTTATAAAAATTATTGAGCTAGAATACATTATATTACCACAATGATTTATGTGACGAGTACAGTGAATACAATTCTAAAGCTGCCATCAAACAGCACACTGACTATTTCATCTTTTGTCAACATACTGATGGACGCAGTCTAAAAGCACCTTATAACCATTCTTGAGTGAATAATTTGCCTGTTTTTTGGGTACAACACAAGTTGTATGTGATACATGCTGCTTATACTGTATCTTTTTTGAAGTGTAATTGGGTCATTTTTTTGTGTTGAATCCAAGTTTCTCTCGGTCTGGCAGAGGTTTCATGTTGCTGAGCCAACGGCATCAGGTTTTTTTCACCATCACAAAAGCTAAAGGCGCTGAACGTACAGGACACTGTGTGCTTCTGACACTGTGCATTGTTTCCCCATGAGACTTGTCACACTCTCTTGTTCATGGGATCCAGGTCCATGGCTATTTTGTGAGGCTGGCCAGGACCGTGTAGTGTTAGGGGGGAAAGGCTGTGGGATTTGGATGGATGGAGGCATCGGAGGGATGGTGTGTGTAGTTGGGATGAGAGGGAGGCAGCAGGGAGCTGAGCAGTCGGTTTGTTCTTGTTCCATCTGTGGGCGGCAGGCCAGATCCTGGACAGAGAGGATGAGAGAAAGGGATGATGGAGAGTAAAAAAGGAGCAAGAGTCAGAAAAGACATAGTGGATACAAGTAGTAAGAGTCAGAGGTGAAGACTTCTAGCCTGTGCTAGAAGACCTGACACCTTTATGACAAGGATAGAACATGTTTGGGATAGACTGTGAAGGGGAAGGCAAGGATGGGAGAAGAAAATGTCACTAGAACAATGCTAGCAGCAGGAGGTTCACGTCCAGTCACACTAACACTGAGGGGCTAAAGAAGATTCAGTGATGCCTGACAAGTGCAATTAATAATTAAAGCAAGGGCTGGTTGACTCGCAGCTAGCATGTGACAATAACTGAGGCTATGCTCGCTTGACAAGCCTACCATTCTGTCCTTCCACCTCCTTTTCTCTTTAGTCACAATTTTATCATCTTTTCACTCCTCTTATCCTCTGTCTCTGTTGCTCCCTCCCCCTCTTTGTCTGTGTAATTTTGGCACTTATGTTCATACCCCACCCCTGTCCCCAACCTTGCCCTCCATCATTTTATCCATCACCTATCCACTCAGTCTGTCTATCTCTACTCCATCTCTTGTCACCCCCCCTTCAACAGTTTACGCAAAACTGCAGCCGTCACTATCAGGTGTTGACGAGTTGCTCTACTTGATATTCATGGGTGAGATTATTTTGAAATGTGTGTGGGTTATGGGTGGGTGCAACGGGTGTGTGTGCTGGTTGGGGGTAGCGGGTGTACAGGGTGTACACCAAGCATCATTACCATATCAAAGACATGCTAGGCTTTTCTGTCCTAATGGTAATTACACTGCCCACAATTGGCACTCACTGCTCGGATCACAACAAGGGGGGAGAAAAAAATAATATGGATGGAGGGATGAGGAGGGATATTAAAGGGAAGTGAAGGGGGGGGGGAGCGTACAATTGGCTTGGGTATTCAGGTTATGTTAATACCGCTCATCTATTTAATTAGTGGCTGGCGTTGGGCTTTGTTTACATCTGACGTGCTCCTTCTGGAAGAGATGGGAAGCTAGGGAAAGAATAGTGAGGATGAGTGAGAATGAGCAAGAATTAGGAGTTAGAATAAGAAGGTAGTTTAATCTGGAGCTGGATGGTGGGATGGAAAGATCTGACTGGGGTTTGACTCTCTCTTAAGCTCTCAATGAGCGTTGCTGTGGATGGACCCTTGTATCGGCCCGCAGACTCCATGCCATTGACTGCCTCTGACTGCCTCAGGAGCAGGTTATCAACAACTGTCTTTCTTTCACTGATGGTTTGTGACTAACCATCCCACTGTCTGAGTTTCTGCAGGGCGAATGGTTTTATTATGCATAAAACAGTGTTCACAACTCCCTTGTTAGGATTTAACTGTAATAATGCATCTGGAAATTTGTTCAACTTTTCCTAACATCTGCCCTTCCTGAACTGACAGGATGTTTTGACATTTCCTTTCTCATCACCTCGTTTCAATTTTTTTTTAATTCAATAAACTGCAATCATTTTCAAATGTACAAATGAGCTCTGTAAAAGCCCTTGTAACAGCTGGGCTTTCATCAGCTTAACAACCATGACCACTTAGAGAAGAGGTTTTTGAGGTATAAAACCTTAATGTCGTTTAATACCACATTTCTTTTTTTTTTAAGTCTTTTATTCTTTTAAATATGGTGCTCTGTAAAGTGCCTATGAGTAGAAAGTGTCTTACTTTTTCATCACTGTTTCCTTAACTTGAGAGTACCTGCGTTGCTCCTCATCATTTCATGCATAGTCATTGGTCGACTTATCCTTCTGTTGATCAGTGGAGTCTGTCAGGATATCAGTCAGACTGATTGGACATCTTACTGGGCATTACTTTTTCAAAGATTTAAAATATGGTACAGGATTGTGCTTTTCACCCATTCTGCATTTTATTGTTGGTATTTTGGGACTAGACCAGAGGAATTTTGACTCACAGCTGATCAGTGGCAGGATATGTTGTGCAGCCATGATGTGATAAATACAAGTACACTGTTTACTGCCGGTAAGACACTGACTGCTCAAAAGTACTTCACACAAACCCTTTGCAAAAACAGAAAAAAAAAGGAAATTTTCCTACTACTAACACAGTGTAAAAGTGCCATTCAAAGATAGAATTAAGTAATTAAGCATCCATCTTTTGTCAGAGCACCTCACTTGCAATGCAGTGTGGCTTGGTGTGTGGATGCACTGATGCGAGGATGAGAGATTGACTGACAGAGAAGAGTTCGGCTTCTCCTTCTTGCCACTCGTATACAGAAAAAAGTATTGGTACATCTGTTGTACCAGTAAGTACATTAGTAATCTGATGTACTTAACTTTTCCAAAATTTGAAATACAGGCAAAACAGGGAGCTTATATTGCATCCTAAAGTCTTTCTCGATGTACCCATAGGCACAATAATATCCTTTTACTTTGACATTTTCAACAGGTAATTTACTTTATTCTTCAAGCACATATATTACTAAGATAGCACAAACAACATAAAGCAGTGCCAGTCCTTCCCATCTAATACCTGTACCCTTCTGATTAATCTGAAAACAACTGGACATGTTGGTTTAATGTCAGAATTAACACCTGAGTCACTCTTTCATTAGTGTCACAACATAAATCTCACTAGGTCAGCCCTGCAAACCTTAACAACAAAGCATGAGTCCAAACTGCACACACATGCTCTAATCAGAAGGCATACATAAGGAGTGGTTTTGTTTGACATTTGATCCACCTTTAATTAATCACGATTAGATAGATAAGTAACAGTATTGTCTAATTTTTTTCTCATAATATCACACATCATCATGTGGTGTTATTCATGTGCTATTTCCCAAGACAAGGCTGTTCTAATCAAAACTCATAACTTTGATAGCCTGACTGATTGTCACCTTAATATTTTTCCTTATAAATATGACATCGTAAATGTAGAGAAAGTAGACGGACCCCCCCCCCAAAAAAAAAAATGTGGATATGATCATTGTGAACACATTAAGTAAGACACCAAGTATATTCTATGCCTGAATGAGCCCAATTCTGTTACCATTAGAAGATGTTATGCCCTAAAAATGTATGTTATACCAGGAAGTGATACACTATATCTTTGGTTATTTTACGCTTGGCCAGCCTGATCCTCAATTTGACCCAGATAAAGGTTTTTGGCTCACAAGATGATGGTTGTTATATTCACTGACCAACAATGGGGATGAATAACTTTGAATTGAACACTGTTCTGTCAGTAGTGAGGTCAGAGCTTAGTTGTTCCTGATGTGTGTTTGTGATTTTGTTTCATGCCGTTTTGGCTTGAAAAAATGGTCTTTGGAACAGTGTTTTTTGCATGCAATTTGCCTATGCATATGAGTCTTTCCACCTGAATGCACACATTTCTGTCAAGTCTTTGTAATTTGAATGTTTTTGGCTCCAGAATATATATCCGTGTATCTGTATCCACTTTTTAACGGGAGCTTTTGATGGGTATTGTAATAGAGGGTATTTTATGGTGCTCACAGGAGAAAGTGAACAGGGAAATTAGGGGGAAATGAGGAAGAAACAAGGATTTTTGCCTCTGTTAGAATAAGCGATCACATCTCCTCAGCAGATAGTTGATAACTGGTGCACCTGTTTCCCCAAGTAAGAGTCAGCACTTGATCAAAGTGCAAATGAGGGACTCAACAAATGGTGCAAATGGATCAATATTATTGCAAATAAGCTTTAATGAAGTAGTACAAAATTTCATGTTCACCAGTGCATGTCATTCTCAGTTCATGTCATTCTCCAATTTTTTTAATACTTCATCAACATTTTCTTTACATTTCACTCAAAGATTGAACAATGTGATCATATTAAACAATTTCGCCGGCACCATCTATGAAAAAGAACTTGTCTTCAGTTGGAGTGGTGCGGTTGTTGGTGCTTGAGTCAGCTGATAAAGACTTGTACTTTGCCAAAAAATGATCTTCGGAGTAAAGGAGTGTTTGGGAATGAAGGAACACATGAAAAGAGAAGAAACCGTGTTAGAATTGGCATATAAGGTTTGCAGGAGATGTATGCTAGAGAGGCAGAAGGCCTCTGACACGGCTGCTGCCTTCTGAAATTCATCCTACACATCAGCTGTATGTAAGCTGCCTCGCCGCTTAACATTGAAAACAAGATACCAAAGACTGCATTAGCTGTGCTGCTGAGAAGAGGGCAAGAGAGGAGTGATAGCTCGTGCTCAAGGAGAGAAAAGAGAGAAGAAACAGGGAGACAAGTCGGAACAGCCAACACGCTATCACACTGTTTTTAATAACAGTGTAGCAGCGACCCGAGGCCTCCACGTCCACGCAACGGCTGTGCAATGTCTGCTCGGCGTCTGTGCCACACACAAAAGGGCTCCAGTCCAAAAGTCAAAGCCATGCTGCTCTGTCTGTCAGCTCCAGGCTGTAGAGAGGCAGAGGCAGCTGAATACCTCTGCCTCTTGCATGTATTGAACCAGGGAATCAGTGCTTAAGAGTCTCTTAATCTGTGTAAATCTATAAAAGGCTCTGCTGCTCTTAACTCATGCCCCCACTAATAACTTATTTTTCAGTTGGCAAATGAAAATTCAACAATATTGTAAAAGAGAAAAAAGATAGAAATGAGCTAATTTCTGTTAATTGCTGTCAGCGTGAATAAAATGTAATTTTTAATCTTGTTTCTTTTTAAGGAAAACGATTGGGTTCCAGCATTAATGTCAGCTCTTGGTCTAATTTGTTGTCTCACATATTATAGATCAAATGTTACAACTTCTCTTAAAACCAAACCCTAACAAGCAACCATGCTGATGCTGATACTGATACAAAGACTTAGTGAGCAGGAGCAACTAAGGAATAACTGTGAGGGGTTCTGTTCAACGAGTCAGTTTGGAAATGCAAACAGGAGTTACTGTGGAGAGTCAGTCTGTTGTATTACAGCAGAACAGATGTCACAGATACTGTGTGAACAAGGATCTCTGTGCTTTTCCACTGGGGCTGCTTGATTATAGTGAAAATGATAATCATGAATATTTTGGCTAGTTTGAGAACATGACTGTTAAATAATTGAGGTCATTTATATATTGGTTTAAAAGAGTTGGTTAAATAATAGATTTTCATGCGCTTTGAATATAATTTAGTCGATGAACATGAGACAATGTCGGGCGAAAGAGTCATACGACCCATATTAGAAATGTTTTTAAATGTAATATCTTGTGTTCGCCTCTGGCTGCCATCTCCGCCAATGGAAGACTATGGGTGTGGATGGGTGTGACAAGAGGCCTAGGGTTTTAAGGACTGGGCACTGATAGTGGACCAACTACTCCTTTTCTGCACTTCACTGAGAACAGTTAGGAAGACAGACTCATGACTGAAAAGAGAACCTCTCTGCTCTGAATCATCCTTCCTCAGGTTTCACTTCCTTTAACTTCCACTACTTTGATATTGTTGACCAAAGGCTCTCTTCCTGTCACATTGGCTTAAGCTGAGCTAAAACAGTGCAAGTTTGGGCTTTTAGGGAGGGGTGAAAGATCAACACTGTACAGAAAAGGGGTGTGCTGGATTTACACAAGATGTAAACCATTGAGAAACAGAGTGCCGCACAATAATCCGTTTATCGGGATTATCTTGTTTCCAAAATCAAAAGCATACTGAACCTTCCTTTACACTGGAGCACCTGTTACCATGGTAACTGTACACAGCAAAGATGGCAGCAGCTGTGGCCTCAATATGCTTGGAGGACGCAAAATTTTAAAATGAGCCTTAAATCTCATGCATCAAAAATAAACTCATGTTTATCCTGTTGTGTAGAAATCAATGCAAGATTAAAAGGCCAAAACTTAAACAAAATTGAAATCAGGGGAAAATGTAACACAGAGGTGGAGTGGTTTAAGGAGATTTCACTGCAAATCAGCACTTCTTGTTTACTGTGACCAGAGTTTTCAAATATAACCACTTTGTGTTTTTTTTCTTCTTTTTTTAAAGTTTGTCAAAATGGACAAGTTGATGGACTTCCATTTTTCAGTTGTAAAAAATAAGTCTGGACTTAGTTTTTACTCTGTAATGATACAAGATAGCTGGTTGAGGGAATGAACAAGAAAAAATGTATTGATAATGAAAAATAAACACATTGAACCGGTTTAAACAGTTGAGGCTATGAAAAAATAGACTTTAAGTTTTAAAGATGTACTGATGGAAGTACAAGATGACTATTTCAGAATATACAAATGTACTTAAATGCACCACTTTTTAAATTACACTTAAATGGGAAATAGCCACAGTTTATCCAACACGTTTCTATATTTAACACTTAATGTTGTGTTTGAAAAAGTTGCCAAGTTGCCAACAATGTGGAGAAATTCCAAAAAAAAACCTTGAACTCATTGTCTCACTTTTGAATATGGTGTAAAATGCGGCAGTAGGTTCATTATGTCTTTGGAGAAATACACCCACTGGCACAATTTAACTGTGGAAACTTATCTAACAAGGTCTGACTATATTTATATAATAATATATGATATAATAAAAAGCATTGTCTGCTTTTATGTATGATTTGGTCAAAATAAATCAGTATAAATTATGAAGTTAATACTCTACCCTGCACTTATTTGAATGCAGGAGTCTATAGCTGTTTCAAATCAACATACTTAAACACGAAGAGCCTCTTTTCTCAAGAGAGATGAGATATGACCCTCATCTGAAAGCATCTGCTGGCTAAATAACTAACTCGAATAAATGTTAATAAAATGATCACTGAATGTTTCTAATATTGGAGCCTGTTTGTCGACTGCTTGGCTTGAATGGTCTCAGAGGGGTGTTTTGTGAGTTTGATTTTGGTTGTTAATGTTCCATCTCCCTTACTGATTTAGAGTTGCAATAGTGACATTTCAATCATTTTTAGGTCTAAGTGATAATCCCACATTGTTGTTAATATTCAGTACATTCAGAAAGACTTTATACCTTATGTCTGTGCAGTTGAAATATTTCTTAATGCAAGTCATATCCATCGGCATCATATAGATGAAATGGTTTACAAGTACGATTATGTCATGCACTAGTTTTAATGGAGGCAAATCCTCACAATTAAATCTCCCCCGATTTATTTTTCAGTGTGAACCACTTGGTTCTTTGGTGGTTAAGTCAGGCCCAGTAGGCGGCGTACTAGGAGCAAGCAGCTTATTCTTGGCCTCCACCTTCCTCCCTCCCACCCTCCCTCTGGACGTCTCTCCCTCCACTCCTTTCCCTCACTTCTTCCTCCTCTCCTCACAGTGTATCAAGTGCATCATCCTCTCACACCTCGCTTTGCCCTCGAGAACAGCGCCTCGCTTCGCACACGTGCACAGACACTCTGTGCACATGCACAGCATCGCTTCGTAAGTGAGATAAGGAACTTGCAACACCAAAGGGTCCGGATTCTGTCACCCTGCTACCTCACTTGGACCACATGGCCCTCGGGTGCAGAGAGGAGTGAGAGAACGGAGAGAGGAGTGGGAACAGAGTAGGAGGGGTGAAGAAGAGTGCTTAGAAGCAGGAAAGGAAATATGATAAAGATGTAGAATATGAAGAGATGAAAGTACAAGAGAGACAGATGGGGCCAGAGAGAGGGAAAGAAAAAGGCAGAGGGAGACAGAAAAATTTAAAAAAGAAAAAAAAAGCAAGGGAGCAGCAGCAGTGCCAGCAAAGAGGGACTGTTGTTTTCAGTGCATGTTGTTGGTTGGCTTGCCACCAGTTAGCATGAGGCAGATGCAACCGGGAGCGCTCAGCAATTATTGCAGTGAACCACCCTGAGAGCACATGTGCTTTCTGCTTGTTAATCTTCACAGAGATTCAGCGTAGCAAGCCTGGTTTTCAACATTTCACCCATGTTAAAACAGATAAACTACGGAAAAGAAGTGCAGCACATTGTGAATCAAAACGGCTGCTTTGCCGAGACTCTTCAGAGTTTTACTTAAAGCAAAGAAACTCAATTTGGATGACAACTTCTGCGGTCTTTCTACCCTTGTTTGTTTGCGATCACCATATCTACATACATTGCAGTCTACAGTTTCTTATCATGTCAAGTTCTGTAGCTCTTATGCTTCTTTTCAACAGGTGTTTGCGGATCCCACAGTAGGAGAGCCGGTTTCTGCAAACTCCTGATAAGCCTCCATAGTCACAACTCACCCAGTTTCTGATAGAATCTGCATATACTTGCAATCATCAGCTTCAGCCAAGTGACAGAAGTATTCCCTTGGCAAGTGGCAGAGATAAGTTATCTCCATCAGCTTTGCTTCTCTGCACTTTGAATATTGTGTTTGGTTACATTTGGACTCACTTTACATAGACTAGAGTGGCAGTCACATTGGTCAAACTACGCTTGATGTGCTCAAGCATAGTGTATTTAAGAACTCATCAGATTAACCCGTGCAAAAGTCAGGACTAATGTTGCCTAATACAAGAGATTAACATATGAATTACATGCTAAGAAATCTTTACAATTTAGTATTGAAGTAATATAAAAAAGCACATGATCAGACTTAAGTTTAGCGTAACCAAAAAAGCTGAGGGGTGTTTTTAGATGATTGGAATGCAATTTGTCTTGGTCAGAGCGGCTACAGGACACATGCTGCAGGGGGGCTTTCCATCACATGCCCTCACAACTGTGGTGCTCACAATCTCTATTGAAGAAATAACAGTACTACCCACCCGTATAAATAACTAACAATAAACCTAAAAAACCTAAAGAAAAAAAAGAGCTGTCTGGCTGGGTGGCCAGACGTGTCATTTGACAATGTGGGAGCTGCTTTTTCCTAGTTTCAGCGGCTTTTTTTAACCAGTTGGATCAAGACCATGAAAAGTTGTTTAAAAAAGGAACAACTGCCTGACTACACGTTACGACCAGTGTGGAAATTAAACAAACATAATGAACCAGTAACTTCCCCTTATATTAGCATTGGACCAAATAAAGAGTTATATTTTGGAGAAAATTCACAGAAATCTGCCATTTATTATCCAGGAAATTATCCAGTGGCGATGCTGCAAAGTCCGGTTTCAGCAGCTTTTGGCTCTCCCTCCATGAGTGTCAAAAACTCACAGGTCATGGAAATATTTCTTCTCCTTCCAACCATCATTTTCCACCTTGATGGCAATGAAAAAAGGACTGTTTTATAAGTGGAGGATGATCTGAGAGTTTGGTTGCCACTCATCACTCCAAGAAATAAAACAGGCTCATCCTTCCAATAACTAATTCAATGAGTTATTGGTATGAGTAATCAGTCTTTGATAAAGTTTATGGTGCAAATATCATTGACATGGCTTGATTACGAACAGTGCTCTTTTTATTTTTTTTTATTTTTTTTAAATAATTAGCAAAAAGGGTAATAATGCCATGATCTAATGTCAGCTGAACAATGTTTTTTGTTTTTGTTTTTTTAAACTGGGGTAATTTGGACTTTGCCAGTTCTGCTTCTAGTTTAAAGTGTTAAGAAATTTGACGACCCTTGATTTACATGAGCAAGATCTGAAATTGAAAGCACACATTTTGCGTAAGCTAGGGTCTAAATGTGCCAATTCTGACTAATATCTGTCAGTTTGTCACTGAAAAAGTGCTTTTTACACTCGTCTTCTGAAGGGGGGATTTCTGGCGTTCCAAGTGTGTTCTGAACAGGGTACAGTTTGTATGTCTAATTACCATTCAATGGCCACAAAAAAGAGATCTGAAACCTCCAGGGCAGGGTGAATACAGAGAAAAAGACTTTACATTAGTCAAAACGGAAACCACCAACTCTGTACCATACACTGACAGTAAAAAAGCTAAAGGAAAAGTTTCCCAACCCAAGATCTAATGTACAACTTCAATGACACAATAATTAATTAACTCATGCAGTGTTGTGCTGTTGGATGAAGGCTAAAATTGTCTTGATGTGCAACTGAAAGTATTTCTCAGAAGGACCATTTATGGGCATTTAACTCATCTAAAAGTAACCTCAAAACCAAAAAAAAAACAGGGCTCTAAAGACAACCAGCACAGTTGATCCTTTTTTATATAAAAATATATAAAACATGAATGATTATAACTAAGACAGAGATTAGAGTAAATGCAATGGGCTCTTTCAGTATATAGAGTAAGCAGAGCTTTTCTTTACAATCACTGGTGCACACAGCAGGTTCAGTTTGAAGTTCAATGTTTTGCTCATGGACACTTTGATATGCTAGGGAGTTAAAAGGCATGTTTAGATTTGTGTCCACCATGAAGGAGGTGTCTGGCATCAGACAGATTCTGTTTATGCACTTGATAATCAAATCAATTGAACTGCCTACATTACTGATGCTTGTCTTACTGCAGGTTTTTGCCTCAGGCACAGTGTAGCTGTTGAAACTATTTTTTCTCATCATAATCTTTTATTGGTCAAGGATTGGAAGTAAGTTTGTCTAAGTAGAATTTTCATTGAATCTGTCCTTTTCTTGAGTACATTTGTTTTGGCAACGTGATCATCTCGCCAGCTACATTTTGAAATTATATCTTTACTTTCTACTTAACATTTTAAAAAGAGGCTTTGGACTTTTGTGAAAAATATTTTTACATTACTCACCTTTCCATCATGCTTGAATGGATGGATGGGTAATGCGGTTGAGTGATGTACAGCCGAAATAGACTAGAAAAAACTGAGGAGATGCTCCAAAATGGCTGGGGAAGAGCTGAAAGATGTCACTGGGAATGGGTCTCTGCATTCGGTCGGCCCTGTTGTAACCGCTGGTACTTGACAATGAGATTGATTAGTCAAATAAAATAACTCCCAAGTAGTTGAATTTATTTATTTTTCCTGCATATTTGCCCTTATAAGTGAGGAAAACTTGTATTATGACAGAATTATGAAGGCTTGGAAATGCTCTAGAATCTGAGAGGTCCGTGTTTTTTTGCAGCAGCAGCTGCGGTAGACCAGGGAGGAAGGGAAACGGTGGTTCAAGTAAGGTTCTCCAAAGGTTAGTTATGACCTTAAGCAAATGTTCATGGAACATTTAGAAATGTTTTCATCTCAACCATCCAGGCAACATTCTCTCAGCGTCACAGCTAGCTTTACCAAAACCTTCAGCCAGTTTCTTTTTTGGTTGTGCATGCTTGCAGCTGGAACAACCTCTGTTACAGTCATCAGTGATTTTCAGCTAAAACAGCGATGTGCCAAAGATCCTGTACAATATCCCATTGAAACTCAGCCATTTCTGTGGGAGTTCTACCATTCAAAACCTCCATTTCCCTTCCAAGGCCACAAACGACAGAGCTAAGCAGTCAGGCTTGTTTAGTTTTTACTACAAGGACAAAGTAGAAACCTGTTCTAGAGCAAACTACAGTGGAAACTTCAGATCTTGTAGTTGGTAACAGAAGCCATTCATATCTCAACTTTGTGTCCTTGTGAGAAAAAAGAGCAGTTTATATTTTGATGTCATGTGATTATCCATCTCATATAGAAAATGTATTTCTGCATGAACACTGAACAGAATCTGGAATTTTAAAGATTAAATCGCAAATGAAATCGCAATACTGGTCAGAATGATCGCAATTAGATTTTTTTTCCAATGTCGTTCAGGCCTATTACCCTCTTGTACTCAATAAGTCTTAGAGTAGCTGCAAAGACACTCTTGTACGAGCTTCCTCTCATTCTCTACAGCCTTCTCCTCCCTCGTCCCTGTTCTGGTTTCCACCCCTGTACTCTGTAGTTTGACCTCTTGTAAGTACCATGTAATCTTTGCTGTCGGACTAATACTCAAGTCTTTTCCTACGCAGGTCACCAGTAGCTTTCCATCTTGAACACATCTGCTGAGATAGTTGGTGTCCCTCGCAACCCCTCCTTCTCTTCCGCCCCATCACACACACACACACACACACACACACACACACACACACACACACACACACACACACACACACACACACAC
>JAOXYM010000025.1:9837482-9861782 GCA_028567055.1 Leptatherina wallacei
CACACACACACACACATATAATCCACAACACCTACCCTCCTCTTGTATCTCCCTTTATGTGTTTCAGTGCCCTGAGATGCCTTTAGTGTTAATTGTGAACTCCACACCGCCATTGGAAAAGTTTGAGTCCATATTTTTATAGAATTGCCTACACACCGTACATGCTCATGCATCTTTAAGTATGCACCCTCTTCTGTTCTCTGTGAGCTGTACAGTAAAACCAGGGACAGACATTTCCGTCAACAGTAGGGAACAGAATTATTCTAAGCGTTTAACATCTAAGGCCATGCGCGTAATGCAAGAGCTGTAAGTTCAATGGTAAAACAAGAAAAGGATTTTTTTTCTTTCTTCAAGAGTACAAGAGGGAGCTGGGTAAATAATTCATTTCCTTTGGCTCAGGGCACGTTCTATTGTCACCGGCTAACAAGCACAAGGACAGGCAGCCAGCGGGCCTCTTATTGCTTGTGAACGTCAGAGAGGAGAAGAGGCAGAGCAAGAGGAAGAGGGGAGGCATGGTAATGCGCTCTTTGATCCTCCCTCGTTAGCCCTTGGTGAGCTTCCTATGCTCACCACCGCCCAGAGAGATGGTCAAATCAGGCCCCTGGCTCTGCAGAGTGTGTTTGTCCATATATTTGTGTGTTTTAGAAAAAGGACAGTAAAGACACTTCCTTTCTCTAATGTAGCCCAGGTGGAGGTGCTTGCTCGAAGGGAACCAAGAATTTAAACACAGACTCTCACTCTTCAAGTACGCAAGAGTGCTCACATTATGCTAACAGTCATATAGCTGAAGTACGTGAAATTGCACATACATCGTCAATGCCATGTCAGACCACGTTGCCTCTGTTTGCTAAATTTGCAAAGGCAGTTTGTGACTGAAAGTGATGTGCTTTTCAACGGTTGTTTTCAGATCATTTTCATCAAAGGAGACAGCTAGAGAAGACATGTCTTTTTGTTGGTAAACAGCAAATTGTTGCCTGATCTCAGAACTGTCAACTTGTTACACACTCCATTTCTGTGGAATAAAGGGCTGGCTTTTCTTTACCAGCCTCAAGAGACCTGAATTGAACAGTGTCATTTAAGTCAACATAGATGTGTAGCCACGTTAGTTTGAATGCTTTCCCAACATTTGTGTGGACCAGTATGAAAATTGCATGTTCCTCTGCTTGTCATTTAGAAGCAATACACAAGAGCACACAGCTAAACATTTGCCTTGGTGATTCCAATGATTGATCAGTAGTTTTTTTTCTGCAGTCATTTAAATGATTTTAAAACAGAGAAACTGCTTTTTTACGTTTATAAAAGCATGTTTCTCTTCCTGTTTTTTTTGCTGAACAAAATATTAAAGTACATAGGTAGCTAGGTGTTTCCAAACTTTTAATTGGTACTGTGAAATGTAAGAATTCATTCATGAACTTATTGAACTTTTTTTGCAGTGTACAAAAAGTTTAAGCATATTTGCATACACATGGTTGATAAAACTTGATTATCTAAGTCATTGCATGAAGTATATTGTGCACTTGTATGTACTTAACCCCTTCTTCTACCTGGTTGTACTGGGCTATTGACTAACTTTTCTTATTGGCATCATTTTGGGACACCATACAAATATTACAAATTGCTGCCTATGAGTCTTCCTAACCAAAGAGATGCTAAGCTAATGTGACTGTGTCTGGGTGTCACAGACTGACGAAAAGAGTGGATTTCTGAGCTCTTGATCCATCTGTTATTGCTCATTGTACTTTGCCTCTGTTTCTCTCTCTCTTTCTATCATTGTTTTTGGGGGGTGGGAGGAAGCCCAAGCCTGCAAGGAGACAAGGTTCAGGCTAATGGCAGGAAGTCTTTAAAGCTCGCAGTCACCACATTTCATCTGAGCATAGAGGGGGCCCCCTGGCCACAGACCCCTGCTTTGATCCTCTCCCACTCCTTTTCTCTGCCTCTGTCTCAGAAAACAGCCAGGGCAAAGCTGTTTGTTAATTAACACATTTATTACTGCACGTGCCCAGAAAGGCCATGTACAGTAGAAGCACAGATTCATGTACTGCACATAAACAAGCGCATTAACATGGTCACACAGCAACACAAGTCTAACATAAAATGTGTGTACACACACACAATAGCTTACAGGCACAAACGCATCACGGCTTCTCTGTCTCACTCAAACCAATTTCACTTATCTTTATTTTTACTGCCGCAAATCATCTCCTTGGCAATTTCATCAATATGATACCAATCTGCTCTATTAGATGTGCTCTACAGGTGGATTATATTTGATTTCATGTCATACCGCAGTCAAGTAAAGTAAAATTTTATTTCATGCTGTTAAGTTTTTCTTTTAATTCTTGTGAACTCAGATTTTTAACCCAAAAGCCATCTAATATTCAAACAAACCTCTTGACATCACATCAGTCTCAGCCACAACATTATTTTTCTTTATTTTGATCTTTTTGACTACAAGTTAAGGTTTTTCTTGGTGCAAAATAAGATGAGAAATAAATTCTTGAAGCTTAGCATAATTGGTTTAATGAATGAACAAATTTACAAAACAACTGTAAATCTGCTCATATAAATGCTGGTATCATGTTATCGATTGCTGCAGACTTGTGCTGTGCAGTATAACAGCTTCAACTGCTACTTATCTTATGGAGGGCATATGCAACAAGGGAGTGGCCTCTGGAAAAAGTAACAGTGGAGTCGAAAGTTAGAGAGAAAATGTTTCTACCCTCAAACTACCTGGTGGGGAAAATGTCAATGGTTTGACAGATCAATAACACCCAGCAATTGCTCGGCATCCTCATCTATCTGACCTCACATTGCTGTCCTTTCTCCTCCGCATCAGAATGGGTCACAAAGTAAAAATGATACCCTGCAAAGTGACAATTTAACACAATTTTTCAAACTTTATGTTTTTTTTTTTGTTTTTTTTTAAGAGTCCCAAGATGAGAAAGCCCTATTGAAAGTGTTTGGAATGCTATAATTACTTCAAAATTCTCAAAGTTTATCACATATTTTGAACTACAGGGCTCACTATTACTTTACATTCGCAGTACATTCTGGATTCTTGATAACGAGAGTTACTGTGTTTCAGTGTTACAACTTAACAGTCAGTAGTAATGTGATTTAGTCGCACATGGTGCCGCTTTTAGTTGAAGTTTCCAATTGAAAGGCAACAAAATGAGTAAAGTGAGTCTTCACAGCTTTCCTTGTTAAGAGATGAACAGATGGAGCAAAGAGTGCTTCCTTCAAGCCCATACTTGTGTTCTTGCCACATCTTCCATAATTTATTAGACTCCTCTGTCAATCGATGCTAATGTGATAGACGTAGGTTTTGCTTATTGCATGAGGGGACTACAAATAAACATCTGGATATTGCTATTTTCTACTTTGTTTTCTGAGTATTGTTGATAGATAAGTGAGCTCTACATTCACAGTTTAACACTAACGGCATGTCTCAGTCATGCATCACAGTGATTTGATAGTAACTTTAATTTCACTCAGTCATTTCAGCAGTAAATATGAGAGCTAACCATGTTCCAAACCGCTATACTGACCAGTATAAATCAAACAATGCCATGAGGCTGTGCGAGGATCAGTGAGAAACTGCCTTCAATGAAAGTCATATCCTCCTTGGCTTGTTACAGGAGATTTACATTGAACAGCTGATAACAGAAGGCAGAGCTCCTCCTTTAGCTTTGAAAGGAAGTTGCTGCCCAGACACCATAGTCCTTGTTCCATTCTCTCTTTTTCTCCATCTCTGATCTCCTTTATCTTGGGAGACCTTTCAACTGAGTGTTGTCTTCTCTACTTTTGCTGTGAGAAGGCTAAAAGGAAGTCGTGTTTATCCCACTGCAGTGTCTAGACACAATAGCCATTCTGGCCTCAAGACATTGATGTCCCTACTGCCCATAATTCTTTGCATTTGAAACAATGACAGACTATGAGTGAAATTATTTTTTATCTCATATTGTTACAAAAAAGACATCTTGATTACTTTAGATATTTCCTCTTTATTGCAAAAGCCTATATTAATCTAATAAGCCACATAAGTCATGTTAATTGGGTCTTCACTTATCACCCTTTAACCTTACTCTAATAGGAGAACTATAGAGATGCCCCATTTAAACCAGCTCAGATATCAAGTGGCATATAGATACAATAACTTCACATTAACACTCCATGCACAATATGAATACCAGCAGCTTTAAACACAATCATGTATTACCCAAACAGACTCATGTAGAGTGGTTAGGATGGGAACAGATTTTCCATAAGTTACACCAAATTATGGTGCAATTAATCAGTCACCCGTAGCTGTATCAATATTAACCCAACAACTCTTTAATGTCTCATTCCATAAAAGCCAACTCTTTTTGCCAGAGAGCCACATTTTATCTAAGAGAGATTGTCAGAGCTGTCTCTGCAGCCTCTTCTCTCTTGCTGTGTGTATGAGTGTGTGTCAAGCTAGTAGAGAGGTATAAGCCTAATGGCAGTTGCATTCAAACACTTTTTATTAGCTTTTCACATGCCTCTGCTGGGCTCCAGCCATCGTTTCAGAGCTACTCACTTCAGCATGACACACACACCCACTCTCACACACAGACACTCTCTCTCTTGCTGTACCTCTGTCAAGCAACCGTACCCTCCAACAAGCAAACACAGACACACACACTCACAGGTCTCTAAGTGAGACAGGGCCGTGGGTAATTTGCTGTAGTGGAGCAGAGTGGCACCAAAAGCCTGCTGGGTAATTGAGAGGTTAGGGGACGGAGTGAGGCTGACTGCCCTTTGCGTTTGTGTGTGCACGAAAAGTGTGTGTATGTGTGTGTAAGCAAAGGCCCCTGCTCTCTCTCATTATGCTGCGGCTCCTGCCTGCCTGTCATTGTCTGAACGCAGCACCCACAGAAAGCAACAGTAATGCACAGTGACACACTGCGTGTGTGCTTGCCTGACTGTGCGTGTTTGATGTGCAATGAGACATCATGTCCTCTGAAAAATAACAGTATCCTCACCCTGCTTGCCTATTTCCTACACATGTGCCAAAATGCAGACACACATAAACATGCACATTTATCATTCCACCAGTTGAACCTTGTATGCAGTCAAATGGCAAGGATACTCAAATAACCCACCCCCTTCCTCCCACATTCACTTATTTCCTCTCTCTACGCTGTTGCCCTTTACACTCATCTTTACCAGGTGTGGGTATACAAAGTGTGTATGGACACTATACATAGGGAGTGCTTGTATGGATATAATTGGGCATTTCATACGATTAATATAAATATTCGCTGTGATATTATGTATCATACTGTAATATGCAATGCAGTTTTGGGGAAACAAGCAAGTTAGACATTTAAAGAGACTGTTATCATTCATAAAGGTTTGCTATAATGTTAGCAAAACATCCAAAGGTTTTTCATTCACGGCTCTTTTTGAAACTTTCATTTCACTTTTCAGTTTTAGCTTGGGACAACATGACTGTGGTGTGATTAACAGTGTGTCCTATCAGCCAGCCAAGACACACACCTGTCTGTCTTTACATGTGCCTGCATAGATTTCCTCTTACATCACTAACTATACAGTGAATGTTAGATTGACTGGTGAATCTATAGTGAGGGGCGGATGGGTATGCATAATCAAATGGGACTTCAATACACCAGGATAATGACTATTTCTGACTTTCCTTTTACACTTTTGTGCAGTTTTTTAAAAATAGAAATACTCTGGAAAGACTGTAACTAATCTCCATTGCATAGAAAGGGCCGCAAATTTCAGATATGACAAACATCCCTCATTTTCACCAAATCAAGATAAATTCATGTGCATGGCTAGATTCTCTGTTGTACTAGAGATATTGTAAGTGAGAAAAATGTTCCACTAACTTTTGTTGAACATGTCCTTGCTGTGGACTTCGGCGGAATTGTTTTATCACAGTTCATGCATTCATCCATGCTCTTTCTTCTTCCCATCTCCTCTTCTATCTCTGCTGCTGTGGTTGAGATCAATACAGTGTCTTCTTTCCTCAATAACTGTCACTCACAATTTCTTCAGACAAACCCTTAGGTTATGCATGCATGAAGAGTTTGAATACAGCCTGGCCTGGTTTGGATGCAATCCCCTGTGACAACCATATGTAGCCTGTTGTAGGGTCATTCCCTGTGACCCGCATCAGGACATAACTGGATAGAAAATTAATGCAGGGTTGAGTTTAGAGCTCTTGAGAACAACTTGCCCTCTCAAGTTTGAAAGTTAGATTACACCATTTAGAGCAGAGCTCAAGGCTTGTACAAACAAAAATTTACTTTCACTTGACAAACTAAGTGGCAAATAAGGAATTCTGTTAACTAAGTAGATGGTTCAGAGTTTGTGGCATCATTAAGCTGGAGGTCTGTTAATAAACAAGATTAGATCAATTTTAATGTGAAGTCTAGACACTCGTAAACAGTTATTACATGCAGTATTTGCTAGACAGAGACAGACTTTTTCTTTTCCTCCTTCCAGCCTCGAATTATTTTCCATACCTTTGGAAAGCCAACCAAAAAGAATTTGAATACTTTCAACGCACGAAAAAGCAACAAGTTTAATGTACTTTCTATTCCATGTGAGACTTGCCATTCACTATGTGAAGACAAGACACTTGTTGATTAATAAATGTACAATTACAAAGAATCTGTGGATTTTTCTAATAACCCTTGATCATTATAACAAGGTCTGAACTCATCAAAATTCAGACCCATAAAGCAACAAATGAACAGTCATTTAGATTATTATTGAGGGTATATATATTTCTTTTTATATACATTCTTATTTTCACCAGTCTACATTTAAATGTTCCCTTTTTTTCATTAGTTTTACCTATGTGATGCCAACAGCTCACTTTCAATCTCTTTCTTCCCTCTGCTCTCTCTCTGCTGTTTTTCTACTCTCTTTACCCTAATTGACACTGACATCAAATCAATAATTTCACTTTTTTTTGTCCTTTTGTCAGTTTATGGTTCCTTGCTCAGATGGCATTGGCTGAATGAGGGAGAACTATTAAAATTGATGGTCTGTCCCTTGTTACTAAGAGAAAAGGGAAGGAGAGTGGGAGAAAAAGAAAAAAATAGAAATAAGACAGGCTGAGAGGATAGGAATAAAAGATACTGAAAGAAACTGAAGTGTCTCAGCTGTATTGTCTGAAGTGTTTGTGCTAAATGTGTGGCCTCCATACAGAGACAAATACAAATGCACACTTTATCAACAGACCTTCGCTCACACACATGTGAAAAGGCCTTTATTCTTCAGATGTTTCTGTTTGTAAGTATCAGAGCTGGCTCCCATCTCTTGGCCATATAACCCACATTTTTATGTTGTTGTGAAATGTTCTGCAGCAATGTGATCAGTTAAAGCGTGTTAGGTGAGCCACGTCAGAGCAGAAGGTTGGAAAAGGCTTTTCCCCTCGTCCTTAACCAAGTCCTCTTCAGTCAGAAAAGTTTGCTAACTGCATGTGATTTTTTTTTTCTCAGAAAGCTCAAAGATGCAACTGTTCTCATTTCCATTTCATTTATTGATTATTCACAATGCAGGAGTAGTTAAACAACTCAGGTAGCTTACCACAGCGCTCTAAAAACTGATCTGAGCAAAGCAGATTGAATGTAACAGAATGTAAAATGAGATCTGTTAGGATCAGAAGAGCCCGTCAGAGGCCAGTAAATAAACTTTAAGTGATACAGTTAAACAGCCAGGCATCACAAAGACACATTGGGTGTGAAGGACAGTGAACCTGTAGCACTGATCCTGAAACTCTAATTAAATTTACAATTAAACTAATGAAAAATGTTATAAGCCTAATATTTTAAGGGCTTGACCAATAATTATAATACAGTACTGTAAAACACTATAGTAAAATACAATATACATGGATAATGTTGGCTAATAAAATGTCCTGACTGATAATATTGTTACAATTTCACTAAAATCTTATTACATTACAGGAAATTTGATAAAATAGTTGTGTTATTTTCTGTAATTATTCCTAAAATGATTATGCTGTGTAGGAGAAATGTGACATGATTATCCTCAATGCAAAGTGGTGCTAACTTTGCTTTATTAGGAAATGAATTACCGAGGGTGTAAGAAGTATCAAGTAATTAAGTTAAAGTAATGGTTTTCAGGGTTGTATTGTTAGGCCTGCCTTATAAATGAACAATTAGAGCTCTGCAATCGTTATCCACCGGGCTGCAGCTGTCTGAGTATATAATGTTAGTTCCTACATTAAGCTCCATGTAATAATGAAAGCATTTCATTCCTAATCTCAGTTTAGATTAAAAACGATACCTGAATGCAAAAGAATCAGAAACTTAAGAAGTTAAGGTGAAAGATGTTCGTTTTACCTTGGCACATTTCGACTGGCATCCACAGCCTTCCTTGGAACTGAATCATGTCAAGGTAAACCACCTTAACTTTGTCTGAAAGAAGAAACCGTTCATATATTTGAAAAAAGGAGAGAAAATTAACCTTTTTGAGCAACTAAGAAGAATCTTTGATGAATTGAAATGGACATGAATGTTTTTAGTTGGTGACCACAATAGATTCCAGTCAGGCCGGTTTAGCAGCCAGACTTTCTCTTTCAGCCAGACTCTTTCTCTAAGAAAGTCTCCTTCTGCATGTCAGCATGTCCAACCTTTTCAGTCTTTTGTTGCCCATTTTGATGTCCCAGTACCATTAATATATAGGAAGGATAGAGTTCGGTCCCCAGACTGTGGAGAAATGAGACTGTGCCTAGTTGCAGAATCTTGATATCTCTCTGCATAAAGATGCAACAAGGGAGACGCCACTCCACACCATCACACTGCCTCCACCAAAGGCTGTTACCTTATCGATGCAGCAATCAGCGAAAAAATATCTGCATTTTCTCCACACTTTCCCCCCACAATCCCAACTAACAACTGTAGCAGGGTCAACGCTCAAAGGTTTAAAGCTGTTATTTGCGTACACTCACTTACAATATCACCTCTGTCTGTGAATGCTAGCACACCTTTCTGTAAAAATGAAAGTTCTGTCAGAAAACTTGTGTAAACATTTATGAAAAGAATACGATTAAAATTTGGCATCGAGCTCACATCACTTGGTCACCTTTTCTCAAGTTGATATGGGAGTGATTAGAGAAGTTCTGACCTGGGGCCTGCCGGTGTATGCTGGGATAGTGGAGGGAGCTGAAATAAAGCATGCAGCATATCATGTTGAGAAGCAGCAGGAGGAGCAATTATGAGACAGAGAGCAATACAGGAAACTTTCATCTTAAATACCCAGATTAGATTGGTATGTTTTAATATGTGGCATGTGGAGTGTGAGGCAGATTACATGGGAAGCAGAGCAGCTCGAGTTGCCGGTCTGAACTAGCTTGCAGATGTTCTTTGATTTGATAGACATCAGTGTAAAACTGCATCTTTCATTTCAGATTTTTTTTTTGAATTACTTAAAATTCTTTCAAAGTATGACAACACCTTCAGACCCTGAGCTTTATGAGCAGGCATGCTTTTTCCCTTACTTTGATGCCTTGACTTGGCGATCTGCAGTAAAAGATCATTGCCAGCATCAATGCAATGAATGGAATGCAATTTCCCCTTGGGGATCAATAAAGTATAATTCATTCAATTCATTCATCAAGGGGTTAATTTTGAAGTAATGTTACTAGCCTCAGTATATAAAATAGAAATTAACAGAAAGATTTAAATAACTTTAACATGTTGATAATATCATTAACTAATTTAACATATCTCTCTTACTGTAAACCTCTCTAGCACATGAACACAAAATGAACGTTTGGGCTAAACACATTATTCATTCAATTGATTGTACTTCACTCATAACTTTTCTTTTACAGTACAGACTGTAGTTCCTCTTTCACAGTCACCTCGCTTTAAAAAATAGTACAATTATCACTCTTGACAGTAAAACTGACGTGACATGGCGGTATCTGCTGTTTTCCTGACAGCGAATGGGGAAGTTTGTAAACAAAAGACAGGCCACAGCTACAGAGTACTGCCTCAAACAAACACAACGCACGTAAATGTGGATGGGCTACATGGACACACATTTATTAACACAAAGGCAAAACGAGAAGCAGGCTGACCACAAATAAAAGGAAGTCGGCGTGTAAGATGATCTTAATAAATGTATGTAAGTAAAATCACATTTCAGCTTGTAGATCTGGAAAATAGTTCTTGTAAGGAGACGCAAACAGAAACAAGCATGAGGGGAAGGAAATGCTTGGGGTCATGATGGAAGGTTGTGCAGGTTTTATTTTTTGAGTTCACGTTGAATATCTTTTTTTTTTCGTTCACTGAATTACCATTTCATCGTAAACATGTGCATGACACTTTTCTCTTTCCTATTACAACACGTTTTTTTTTCTCTTGTTTATACAGAGTCCATTCAGCAGACACTCTGAGACTTTCTTTTTCCTTCATTAGTCTTTAAAGTTTTAATGTGTAGCACGGTCTTAGATCACTCGGAAATTAATTTTCTTGTTCATGTTGAGAATAAGTTTTAAGTTTCTGTTTATATCGTATAGCTATTATATAGCTGTTATATCGTATTAATAAATGCTTAAAGAAACAAAAGAAAGTTGTCTAGTGTATTCCCCACATCCCGTTAAAGCCTCTAAGTGAAACAGCTGGATATAAATAAACACACAAGCTGTTGTATTATGTTCAGAATTTAACTAAATTTGGTTTGCATTTGTCTGAGCAGCAGAAACTATAAGTTTAGCTAAATGTTCCAACCATTTAGCTATGCCAGTAATTCCCGTTTCATTCAAAAACTCTACATAGATCAGGTCCTGGGATAGCCTCTAGGCAAGACAGCACAGCATTTGATTCACGATTTTGAACACACGATTCTCATTTATTTCGATTTTCTCAACAAAGAGAATTTCAACATCTGCTTTTTTGTCCTCAAACAGTAACTTTATGTTGTCTCACTAACAGGACTGAACACCAAATAAAATAATAATTCTACATGATATGGAAATAATCACAAATTGGTAGTTTAATTAACATGAGCTGAATTCATGTCATAGAAGCTGATATACATCAGGCATATGTTGGAATTGTCCAAAATATAGCTTTATCTTGACATTTTATGTGGAGAAGTGTAAAAATGGAAAAGAAAACAATAAACTTTCTTGCAAAGCAACTAATTCTCAGAACAAAAATCATAAATGTATAGATGGACAGAAAAAAAAAAAATCTTCTCCAATTCCTCCAGCTCCTCCTTTCCGTCATAAACGGTCCTTACTTCCTACACCGAGTACCTCTCCACAGCTTGTTTCGCTTGCCATGAAACTAGTAGCAATGCCAACGGTGTGCACAGCTCAAACAGCCTCCTCAGGGACAGAAACGCTGTGCAGCGCCTGTTGGAAGCGCGAGTTGCAGCGAACACCCGTGAAGCTTCAGAAGAGCCCCTCAGCAGCGCTTCTGTGTTTCGGAAAGAAAAAATAACGGCTGTCTTTCCATTCATGAACATCGCATCACTAGAAGCGTCATCTATTTTGAAGTTGCCTGCTGTCGCCAGCTGGATTGTAGTTTGTTTATTGGCGCTGCAGCCGTTCACAGACGCAATACGCAATGACGTGTGGGGCAGCGTGTCAGATTATGTCCTTTGCAGAGGTTTATTTACAGGCTGTTAAAAATTGATTCATATATTTTTCTACATCGATGGACATTTTAACCAGTTCAAATCGATTTTTTCACCGATTCACGATTCATCGTTACATCCCTATTGATTTCTGAATGAATGTATACTTCCCGTATGACTCAGTTCAGCTTATATCGCCTGTTCGAGTGGTTGATTCATGTCGAAGATTATTAACTTAGTGATGGAAGACGCTTGTTAAGTTGTGCTGATTACCTTTACACGAGGTAAAGAAGAAAAGTTTTGTAAGCCTAACAGACATCATTAGAGGGCTAGTATTCATTTTCATTTGTTGTTGAGTGAAGTGCAAGTCATTAAATGAAGCTGATCAGGGAGGAGATAATGTGTTGTTTTTCCTCCACAAGATGTAACCTAAAGAAAAACTAATCAAACAGTTAGCTTGTCTATTTGACCTCACCCCCATTGGATGAAATATAATATGTCTTTACTGATCTTCCTGTGATGTGTTCTTCTGTCCTCACACTCACTACAAATTTGCTACATGATGTGGTGGCAGTGTGGATCTTAAGTGCAGAATTATTGGTATCTGAAGTCACACCAGCCATGAAATCATTGACGGAGCTCATCATTAACCAGCTCAGCCTCACCAGAAAACATCTAGGCATGTTTGTCCACATTTTCAAAATGTAGTGTTGTCACAATCTGTGGCTGTTGATTTTTAGATGCCAACATACGGACTGTGTGCAGGGTATCACCCAAATGACATGCTGGGAATCGTCACTCATATGTAGTGAAATATGATAAGGCTAAGCAAGTATATTATCTTAACCTCTTTCATGTATTTGGTACGCTCTAAATCTAACTTTGTCTCAATTCAGAAACTAAAGTCTGTGATCCAATGGGTGAAGCAAAATCAACTGGTTTTAAATATTACAAAAACAAGCAGTATGGCACTAGGTTCAAACTACTCTATCAGCAAAGATTTCACATTGAATTTGAAAATAAATGACATAGCGATTAATCAAGTGTATGAAACTAAGCTTTTGGGAATCATTATTAATATGAAATGTAATAAAATTGAAGTGGGAAAAGCATGTTAATAAGATCACAACTAGAATGGGCGGTGGGTTCTCTGACAGCTTTCTGACACCATAAGCAGTAAGACAAGTTACCCAGTCACTGATTTTGTCAAACTTAGACAGTTGCCCCCTAATCTGGTCTAGTACCACAACACAATTATTAAAGAAATTAAAAATGTTCCAGAACCGATCAGCACACATAGTACTCCAGAGTAATTACTGGATAACCATTAAATGCACAAATAGACAATCAAACTGGTTACATGTTAAAGACAGACTTCTATCAATACTCTTATTTGCAATGAGAGTGGCCATAGATGTTCTGGCCACATAATGGACTGCTGATCCTGCCAGGGTGTACCCTACGACTCAGTCCTGACTGAGATTAACTCCAAATACCCAAGACCCTGAACTGTTACAGAAAATGGATGAATAGAAGTTAAAGCTTTGACATTGCGTCAAGAAATGCCCAAAGACAAGTTTGGGATGTTTTTGTTAAAGATTCTACAGATATCAAATGAGAATGACTGTCAATAAACCATTTGGATGGGACTGTGACTGGATCACCAATCTCTTGTTTGTTGCACTCAGGCTGCCCACTAATTCTGCTGTTCATGGTTCATGCACTGTGGAGTATTTGTGCATGCTCTATAGAAGAGCTAATGTTTAGAAAGTGCAAGGTGAGTTTCTTTGCAAGCTGTTCAACAGGATATGTCATCTGTTCCAGAGTTCTTTGCTATCTGGGAGCTCCTATGCCTCTGCATTGATGGATTATGGAGTTGCTTTTAGAAAAAGAACTGCACACAGCTGCCATAAGTGTGTGTGGTTAATAGAAGTCAGAGGTGAGCCGGCTAAAACAAAACCAAAGTGTATTGGGCACCAGCAGTATTAATGTAGTTTTTGTGCTTGCTGAAATGTGTGAGGGCAATGATGAACTAAGTTATCACATGCAAGAGAGGTGGTTATCCTGAAATAGAGATCACAATCAGAAAAAATACCTGAAAACTTTGTGATATTCTTACCGTGATACATACTGCTTGAAATGAAACACAAGAAATCATAACACCCACAATAAAAGAAAATCCAACACGGCAAACACAATAGTCCCTGATTAAGATCTAATGTGATTTCACACTACTTGGCTTGGCACAGAGATTTAATTTATTGCCGCTGGACTTGGACAAATATCTATGGTGACTCGGGGGGCACAACAGTGGAAAAATGGGTGGGGAGAGTTGGGAGGAGGGGGAGAAAGAACAGGGTGGGTGTGTTTAGGGGAGGTGTCTGCTATGTTGAGATCAGATTGGGTGGGTGGATGGGGTGGGGGGTTGTAGATTGTTGGAGCTGAGGCGAGTCCTGTCAAGAACAGTATCAGCACAAGTGTAGGGGCCTGTGTTTATGCTGTCGCTCTGTCTGGAGAAATTAGTCATATCTCTTTCTGGAGACTGGGAAACAACGAGACAGATGGAGAGAGGAAAGAGGAGTGTGCATGTGCATGTGTGTGAATCTGCTATACTAAGCATTGCTTTGGTTCTGGACTGAGCAGCACAAGATGATGAAATTGAATTGCTCTGCCTTTTCATGTGCTGTCCAGGTCAGATCTGCACACACAGAACATACACACTGTACATGTATGTATTCAACCACACATGCACCGACACACAGACACATTTGTGGATATGGGAGTGCTCCCACACAATCTCACTCTTGTTACAAATTCATAGGCCAGACAGCAGCCAGTGGGAATTCAGTGCCCAGTGAAATCAATATAAATGTACACAGTCACAGACACATGGGACAAGAGTATAGAGTGTGTGTGTCTACACTTATGTGTGTGGCACTGGTTGATCCAGGGAAAATGGCTTTTGTTGAGTCCCCTGTGCTATGTAACATTACAGAGTAATTACAGAGTGTGTGCTTTGTTTAGGGGATGTCTAATTATGCTGTTTGGGTTGTGCAGGGCCCTGGGGTGTCCCTGTGTGTGTCTATTTGTGTACATTTGTGAGAGGATGCTAATTGTGGAGGTGGTGTTAGTGGTACAATAATCATCAGACAGACAAAGAGAGATCAAGACAGAGAGAGAGAGGAGGGGGGCAAATATGAGAGATGCACTTTGGCCTTTCATCTAATCTTTCACACCTCTCTGCCCATAGCTTTTTGTCTGTCGTAAAAGCTCTGTCTACTTCTTTCAAAGATGACTGGATTTATTGTCCTTCCCTTAAGATTGGTTTGCATGCTAAAATGATGTAAAGAGTTTGAACCTGCCTTTACTTCGAATATGACTATTTTACATACTAGCTTCTTGCAGAAAATAAGATGGAACCAGGCTCTAAACTATTTAGATTGCTGGAGCAACTTTTGTATAAACATACAGCCATTATTTGTCATGCATACAACCAAAATTTAGTAGTCATAAAAATATATTATTGTGCTGATGCACTGTAAGTTTTAGCACATTTTCCAAAAATGTCAATAATATCTGTGGGTTACGTTGACTAACTTGGATGGGCGGCAAGCTAGCAGACAAGTCTGCCTTTTTGCAGTTGTGAAATAAAACAGCTGTTTGTTCAAAGTTTAAAAATGACCGTTGTCATTTAGGTGTAAAATCTTTAGCTTTAAATTTTTTTTGGTGTGTGTGTGTTGTAAAAAAACTAGTTTTATTTATAGTTTCCTCTATTTTCATAGCAGAGTAGCCAACGTATTATTTGCAACATTAGCTTCTTATCTCGAGAGATGCATTAGCTCAGAGGTTTCAAACGGAGGGCTACTGTCCTGCAGGTTTTAGATGTTTCCTTGCTTCAACACACCTGACTGAATTCATGGCTCTAGAAGAAGGTAATGCTCCTGGATCACAAGGGACACTACCTCTTTTTCATGCATCAGTGTATATAACATATAGTGTGTCTTTTTAACTTGAATAGTTTACTGATGTTAGAAGCTTTCCCACTTCAAAGAAAAATTGACAGTTCTATCCCTTTCCTAGAAGTAAGTTCTATCGACAAACTAATATAAGTATTTAACATTTCTTATAGTCAATCACATATAGACACTTTGCATTATAACACATCTGCAGTCATGTGAAAACAACAGTTGGCCTTTGGAAATGGTTGTGATTTTCAACAAATTTAACAAGAAAACACCCCTTTTTAAATTATCAAATTTTTTTGTGTGCTTAGGATCAGTGTCCTGTTGAAAGAGTCACTTTCAGATTAACTTGATCTTTCAGACGGACCTCATATTGTCTTCAGGGCCTCTTAATGTTGAATTGGCTGTGTAATCAGTCATAGCAGGCTGCTTGATTCCTCAATGCTTTACATCTGTTTGTTTTCCATTTGTTTGCTTTTTTCACCTGCCATGTGTCCCTGCGATGTCGACCTGACTGTTTCATTTAGAACACAAATATAAATTAAAATTTATGAGGACTTTATCAATGATAAGTGCAGACCCTATATTTTAGAGATTTGAAGGAAAAGTCCCTCAGATGATTTCAGAAATACATTTTTAATAACTTGCACCCGATATGGAGGTGCTTATCTGAATTTTATTGACGTGAAGGTGAGGTAAGTGTATTTTTCAAGCTACAGTTTTTTTTTCTTTCAAAATTTTGATTATTAAAATGACTACAAAATGCAACAATGTTGAAAAATATCAACAGTGGCCATTGGCTACGCAACGTTTCTTACATGGGAGAAGGCAACAAAGATCAAGTAACGCAGGGAAAATTAATCAAGTAAATAAAAACTGCATTAAGAGTGGAAGACTGTAACATAGAGCACATGAAATGGAGAAGTACTGCCTCTGTGCTTGCAACAGTATTGCATTGATCTTGTGGTTGAGGATACTGCTTTCTCATCCACTTTAGATGGTTAATCCTCTGCATGAACTTTATCATGTAGAGGACTATACTGAAAATACACTAATTTAGATGTTTGTTTTGACTGTCCTAGAGGGGAGGACATAATGGCAGTATGATGTTTATCAAATAATTTACCTTCTGTAAAATGTTTGTGTTTGCTTGAAGGTCTGAACAAGGTCTCTGTTCTCTATATCTGGTGTTCCTATTGAGATCCATTAGCAATGCATCCTACCTACTCTGCCTCAAAAAGGCAGCACAGAAAATGTTTCATTCTTCTTTGTTCATAGAGTTCTAATTACCTGGGTTAGTTTAGACTTGTCAAAGAAAATAAGTGATGCTATATTTCAAAAGGAACCACTGGTTTGAATAGCTGTTGGCCAGCGCTAAGAAGGGGTCAAGGTACTGAGATGTGTCCTTGTCTATACAACAATACCATACCCTGATGTCACCGATGCATAATTGCTAAGCACATTTGTTCCACTAAGTTGTAGTTCAGGGTGGCATTTTTGGACCCAATAGTACATTGTTAGCCTTCATTTCATACAATACGCTCCTGGGCATTCATTTCTCCGCAGAATATAATGAAGTGGATTTTCTTATTGCTTACATTAACATTTAAAGAGTGCAGCATTATAGCCATAATCCATTTGAAATGAATGAAGGAATAAATGAAATAGCTCGGGCAACGTTGTTGTTCACATGGATTGAATTGAGGATGGATAGTCTATGATACAATGTAAACCTTATATTTTTATTGTTTGCAACTAGGGAATTGCTCCTAGAAAGTGCAAATAGAATATATATGTAATTTAATTTCATATTTATTGACTCATATCATGGTGTATTAGACTTTGAGAAATCTTTACTCTCCACCACTCTAAATGAAACCCTCAAAGAAATCTTTTCCTTTGACCTTTATAAACTGTTGGGAAGTGAGCACACATGTATTTCCCTTCTTGCAACAACTAAATGTCTTTTATTTTACATCCCAATGTGAAGTCTCTGAGCTGTGTGTTAACGATTTATTATTTTAAGTCGGTGTGTATTTTCAGTGTGAGTGTGTAGTACTGCGGCTGGCCGTAAATAACATGATTAAGTGGTGAAGATGCAGTACAACTTTGTGTGTGTGTGAAAGCATGCTGGGAAGACCTCTGTTAATTTGATGAAGCAAGATTGGTCTTCAACATTGTGACCCACACAGATGTTACAACTGCTGCTGCACACACGGTATGTCCGTATACAGTGCATCACTGTCTTCTCTGGTGTTATTCTTTCCAGGCATTTCAGTTCTGTTAACTCCTCGCATCCTTTTGGTCTTGTTTTCTTCATGGATAGTTTTGTCTTTATGAAAGAAAAATATCTCTCAGCCAGAAGTAGATTTTATCTGTTATCTTTTACATTCTTTTAAAACTATCAGTGGATTAAAAAACTAAACAGAAAAAAAACTGTTTCCTCTAACTGTGGACTCAGAGGGTGAATTGAACTAAAAAATGAAAGTTTAGGTCTTATAGCAGAGAAATGCAGTCAGCTACAGTGGCTTGTTACATATTCTGTGAGAACTTTGTTCTTGGCCACGAGAACAAAATTACGTCGTTTTGTTCTCATGGCCATGGTGTGGGAATTCTTGTTTTCGACACATCGGCCGGGCAGAATTTTGTTCTTGTATGGTGTTCTACAACAATTGTGTGATTAATCAGACATTTGAAGTGGGCGTGGTTCGGAAAAGCGTGAAGTGGAAAGTTGTCACTTATGCATTTCCGCTGGTGTGAAAGGTTCAACAAGGTTGAACGGATAGTTTTAATAAGCAGCTGGTTGAGGTGGGAAGAAAAGAGCACCATCTTGTAAGGAATCATCTACCATTACCTTGATTTAGAGCCATTGCTGTTTGGTGTTTTTTAAATTGTGTGGCTACAATAGTTTAGTTCTAGTGAAGAAGTTTAGAGACGGAGGAAAGAAAGGAAGAGAGAAGACTGGTATCAGCATCTCTGAGTTCATCTTGACTCCTACTTTCCATTGTTTTACATCTGCAGTCATAGCTGTTTTCAGTGTAAGGTAACTAATGATAGCACAAGCATGTTGCATTCACCGTCTGCGAAATCGCTGCATTGAAAGTCATCATGGAGCAAAGTTACTGTTTAGTATTGTGTGCTTAGTTTAAGAATTTCTTTCAGATTTTTCTGTTTTACATTTACTTTTCCAATACAACATAGTAATAGGATAATAAGATAGTCTACACTTGCTAGAATTAAGAGCTTTCTGTTAGAGTTTTGTGATATTTTATCAAAGTACTACACCTTATAAAAGTCAAGTCAATCTGTTTGGCTTGATCAAGAAGGAGGATACCTTATGTTGTGTGCAGTTTCTACTCATTTGAGAGATTTAATTTAATTTGTTGTCTCTTAATATTTTTTTTTCTTTCAGAAAATATCTGTGTACACAAGAACTCATTGATGTTTATGTTCTCCTCCAGTAGTGTCTTTGACTCCACTCACTTGCAGGCGGACACAATAGCAATGTGGGATTGCAGGCCTAAACCTGCTTATCTGTCTCCATTGTATCCTGTCTATAATTCAATCAATTGACTCACATTTTGTCCAGTCAGATGCTTTCAGTCATGCAGCTGTGGAGGTCACTGTCTGTGTTTGTGTGTTAACTTATTTTCATTGGGAGCCTCCTCATGTCCTTGTTACTCTCTTCTATAAGGCTCTGTGTGCACTACTGTTAATGTGAGTGTGTGTGCCTCTGCTTCCTGGGGTTTATTAGTTGTGTGTGACAGTGTCTGGGCAGATTGTATGCAGGTGGTTAGAGTTAACCAGAAAAATATGTTTACACTAAGTAATCAAGTCCAGCCAATACAATAACAGTCAATAGAATTTTATCTCTATACGTTAGTGTTTTTCTAAAACGCACACCTTTATTTATAACATGAGTTGAGTCCAGCATTTGCACCTGTGAATTTTATTACGTGATTTTAAAAGCACCCACATTTTGTAATATTTCGAAATATGTTCAAATAAAGTTATCAAAGAGCAATAACAAAAACAATGAGTAAATTAAAAATGGGTAAAATCAGCACCATTTTGAAAAGTCTTAAGTTACTTCCCTAAAAAAGTCAAAAACTTATCAGAATCACCCGTACTTCATTTTCAGTATTCACATGACCTGAGTTAATCAATGAGCGATTGTTTTACTTTATATAAAAAGAGCTGATTGTGTCCAGTGTCCTTGTTTCAACAGTGGAGACAAGAGAGCTATTTCAGAAGATCAAAAAAGCTGCAGTCAAGAAAATTAAAAGCTCTACAAGGCAAAAACCAAGCTTGAAATCTTTGTTTTAACAGTGATGTTACAAAGAAGTTTACATGATCAAACTGTTAAGATGCTTCCTGGAAAGTCAGTGAGTGTAATCTATGATAGTTGATGTAGACTGTAAGAAAGAAGAAAAACAGCCAAGACATCTGAAGAGGTTCAGGATGACCTGGAACAATCCAGAGTGAAATTTCAACCGAAGGGGGACAACTCTAAAATAAGGCAATTCAATTCTTTTGCCTGTCAGAAAAAAAAATACTTGAAAGAAAACAAAACACAGCAGATTCTCTATCATGCTGTGGGGCTGCTTTGCTGCATCTAATACAGAAAGCACTGAATGTAAATCTTACTGGGGGAAAAAAGAAATTAAAAAGTTGGCCAGTAATGATTTTTGACCTAAATCCAAATGATTATGCCTATAGTAGACCTTGTGATTCTTCATATATAGATGTTTGTATCCATCACTCTATCTTAATGTGTTTTCACTCATTGTGTATTCATCTTTTTAACCTTCGACTTCCATACAGGGAATCAGCAAGTCTAAGGAGTCTTGTTACATAACCAGGTCCTGTGATCTCTCTACCATCATATTATAAACAGCCCGCTTGTATCTTGTTTATTTAGTACAGAACTACATTATAAACAGATGTATTGTAGGTGATTCTACGTCTACACTTACAGGTAAATACAAACACAAGCTTTTTCTTGTGTTTATGCGTGCTTCACTTGCAGGATTGTCCTGTAGTTCTCCTCCAGGTGTAGTCTGCTAGGGTGTCATAATGTTCTGAATTATTAGACTTTTATCCCAGAATGCTCTTGATCCTACAGTAGCCTGGGGTGCAGCAACCTTTGAAGGATATGACCCAGAAATTACAAGTGAAAGAAAAATAACCTGTTAATTGGGCAATCAGGTGTAAGTTATTTAGCAAGAAAAATGTTTAACTGACCTTAGTCCTATTTCTAGTACAATTCTGAGTTATCCCAGAGGCAGAGGTTGGTTCTGTGATGATGGGATGAATTAAAAATGGCCAGAAGTTTAAGTACTGGATAATACTGATAAAGTGGTCCAGCTGGTATTGGATAACAGCAGCCAAACCCTTAACATCGTCAGTGAAGAGGTTAAAAATTTGAACAACAACAAGCACTTTGGTGACCACTTGAAACACTGATGCTTTGAAAGGGAAGGTGATGAGGTGATTCATTTTGCTGAAGCTCAGAGGTCCTCCTTGTTGCAAGCAAAAGCTATACAAGCAGGATTCATTCATAGATTTATTCACAAGGGTAGAAACATAATTCTGGATAAGTTTAATTGATGAGGAAAAAGGTCACTGAAAAACCTTCTCTGTTTCATGTATATCTCCCTCCCTCCATTAAACATGATGGTCTTGCCTACCTCCTACATTAACTGTATAACCGCTCACTTCTGTGTGACAGATGAACAAACTATTACATACTCCATGTTACATACTCCATGAGAAGCGAGAGTTTGTTGTTCTTGAGGCCACAAGAAAAAAACGACACAATTTTGTTCTTGCAGCCCTGGTTTGCTTGTTCTGGAACCATCAGCTGAGCAAAACTTTTTTCTCGTGGGGCTCCGAGAAGTATTGTGTGATTGGTCGGATATTTGAGGTGGGCAAGTTTACCACGGAAAAACACGAACAGTGAAGTTGTCACTTCCACATTTTCGCCGATTAGAGGTTGCTCGGACAGTTTTAATGAACAGCTGTTTGAGGTGGTGAGAAAGTACAAAATGCATACAACACATGTGGCATTTAAAGACAAGGGGCCTCATTTATAAAGCTGTCGCATGTACAAAAATCAGCGTACGCCAATTATAGTCAACTTTTGGGATTTATAAAAAACAAACTTGGCGGGAGAATGTTTCTACCTCCACGCAAACTCTGACCCTGCCGTATGCACAGAATCGGGAGAAATGGGAAACGGCGACACCAACGGCAAAAGAATAAAAGCAAAGCAGGGATGTGAAATGTTAGATATTATCGTCGGCGTCACGTTATATATAAAAGTTCTGGGCAACAACAAATAAAGAAGCATAAGATAATGATACTCCTTGGAGTGCATCTGCTCACACACTTGGAAAAAACAAAATAACATGTTCTGTCATTGTGACACAAAAGGAAAATCGGCCGTTATAAAATCCATTTACAGATAAATAATAAGGGTGCCATAATGTGCCAGACTAATGAAGTTCTACCTTTATAATAATTACAGTTAAAATGACGGTTGCTGTGCAGAGGTATGCTTGTCAGTAATCAGGGTATCTCTCCACCTGTAGCTGTTCTGAAAATTAAGTGATGGTTGGATATAAAAAGGCACCTCAATGCGCAAAGACACACTGGCACTGGCACTGCTAGAAGATGTGGCGCATTGGAGACCCCGGGCGGATTTTCGGAGACCAGTAAGACTTAATGGCTCACGATGATGGCTCAAGAACCGATTCCGACTGCCGCGTGCCGTGTCCTCGGACCTCTGCCATGCTTCAGGAAACCGGCATTACAGAGAAGCACCAGGATGAACCACGTCGTGTCGGTGTCCCTCTGCAAGTACCTGCTGAGAGGTTGGGGATATCCCAGCCCACCTTCAGCCGTATGATGCCATACGTGTTAGAGGCATCATTGGTTTGTGACTACAGTAACTACAACTGTCCTTACACTGGTGGTGAACAAACAAGCAGAACAGTGAGCTGCAACGTGCTATTTCCCCAACATAATTGGTGTTATTGCACTGATGTGACAAGAAGAGCCCCAAGTGATATTGAATGTAATTTTATATCATATTATATACTATATTATATAGCCTTTCATTATATATTAGCTATAATTTGTTAAATAACAGCAAGTTGAGACTGACGCAATTGGCAAAATAATGTCAGATTATGTTCGCTGTCAGACTTGAACCTGCGCTTGCAAAATGTAATCCAGGGACTTCGCCACTGACCTACAGAACACAAAAGCAACCTCATGCCAGAATCAGTCAAAGTTTTTTAATGGGGAGACTAATGTATTTAGTCTGAAGAGAGTGTGTCTAACCAAATGGCTGGATTAAACACCTTTTATATATTGAATGAAAAATTGTTTATTTGAACAAAATGACAAACTTAAAAATATAAATAAAAAGAGGGGAAAAAAAGTTTAAAAGGTTATTACAGTCATCTCCCTGGATGTGCAGAACGTTTTAATATCTTAAAGGCTGAAGTGGCGCTGACAGCCTCTGCCACCTGCTGCCACTACTCTACCGTTGGTGATGTCAATGACGTGCCCACCAAACAAACATTTTTGTGTTTATGGAAATGATATGATAAATATTCATCATGGGCGGTCACCTGACCTGTTACACTCATCACATTGGCTGGGCAAGTTCTACGACTTTAGAGTTGATTCTGATTTATAAAGGCGTGTGACGTACGTGCGCACTCTTTTATAAATCTGGAAATTTTTTTGCGCCGCATGTACTGTTTTCCCTACATACGCCACATGTAGTCATCTTTCCTACGCAATGTTTTATAAATGAGGCCCAAGGACACTGCAGCGTGCACAACCCCCGCCCTGCCACAGACAAAGTTTCTTGTTGAATATTAGATAAAAAGGTCAATTCTTTATTGCACATAAAAACACAGACAGACAAAGCTTCTCGTGGGGTATGAATTGACCGAAACAAAACTAACTTTTTTTCTGGTTATTGCGGCCTCGAGAACAAGAACAAAGTTCTTGCCTCCCACAGAGTGTGTAACAAGCTTTACACAAAAAATCTGTGCTGACTAATTAACACACTGATATCTTTGCTGTATCATCCATGATTCTGATACTTATATATATCATTTACTGCGATTGTGCATCTTATATTAAACAATTTATTTTATGGGTTCAACATTTTTTTGTCTACAAATATGTAATTTTATACTTTTTTTTTGCTAGTTTTGATTTTGTTTAATTTGATAGACTTTTCATTATGTTATATAGCTGTCAGCTGATTGTTAGTTAACTGATGCATGAATAGTATTCAGATGTTATTTTGAACTGTAGTAATCAAATTTAGACTGTGTGCAAATATGCAAGCTAACTGATCAGTTACCTTGCATCTTAAATTTCACTTAAGAAACAAAAATGTTGACAAATGAAAATTAAGTATTAATTTTCCACCCAAAAAAGAAAACAAAATATTAATAAAAAAATATTATCCTGTTATTTTGACTGAATACAATGTGAATTAACAGCATGGTCGGACTACAAAGGCAGCACTGTGTTAGCATCAGTAACAGAAGTTGCAGAACATGATGTGGTGTTTGATCACAAGAAGCCTTTGGCAGCGTGAGATGCTGTGCACAGAGAGGAAAACTGAGAGCATTGATTTCATTGTTGAGGAGCAAGAACTGAGTGTGTGTGTGTGTGTGTGTGTGTGTGTGTG
>JAOXYM010000025.1:9862646-9877213 GCA_028567055.1 Leptatherina wallacei
TATGTAAAGCACCTTGAATTGTCCTGTACATGAAATGTGCTATACAAATAAACTTGCCTTGCCTTGCCTTGCCTATTCTAACATACACTTGGTGATAAAGGCGCCTCTTGGCAATGATGGACTGACCTGAATCAACCCAGACATAAAGGGGGGAAAAAGGTAAACTGAGATAAAAATAAAAAGCATATTTTCAAATGAAAATTTTTCAGTGGCAATTACACTATATTGATATGTTTTATAATACTCTTTCATTCTTTTGCCCTGAGTCACATAGCACATAAAATGATAAGAAATCCTCATTGGTACCTCATTGGTATGCTCTCATCAGAACAGACGCCTTCAGACAGAGCAAAGGTCTAAAATGATACCTTTTTTAAAATTGTAATGTAAAAAGTAGACTGTTGTCCACCTTTAATTTACTCCTGAAATGAAAAAACTGGGCTGTCAGAATTTGTGTCGGCTTTTGACATGCAAAGAGGTAAAGTTTTGTTTGGGTTGAGGCTTGGTTTGTAAAGATCCCCTCTTTTGAAACAGTTTATTTACTCATTACATGAGTACATCTCCCTTTCAGGGCTTGCTTTCTTCTTCCTTTTAAGCCTAATGTGATGTAAGCCTCCCCCTTATTAAAGCCACAGAAGTCTGAAAAAAGATGAGCTCTATGGACTTAAACACATGCAGTATATAGAAGGTGTATTAAATGCAGGTGTTTATCTAGCTACCTAACAAACTATTAATGCTGTGAACGGGTGCTAAAAGTTCTTCTGCGGTTTTGACAGCATTAAGGCTCAAACCACATGTTGACAAGATATGTAAGAGCTTAATACAGGGATCCTCAATCCTGGTCCTCGAGGGCCGGTGTCCTGCAGGTTTTTGTTGTGTCCCTGCTGCAACACACCTGACTCACATTCAGACAAGCTCTGCTCAAGTCTGCTAATTACCCACTGATTTGAGTCAGGTGTTTCAGCAGGGACACTTCAAAAACCTGCATGCACACCAGCCCTTGAGGAACAGGATTGAGGATCCCTGGTTTAATAGGTTTCCCTCAGAAGATTCTAAGTATTGATATAGAAGCAAAGAACTGTTTCAGTGTAAAGAAAGTGGAATATTGGCATCATCACCAGCAAACAAAGTCACACTTCATCTGTGTGGGCCAGGCTTTAATGTGGCAGCCAATCCAATTGTGTGTGCATGAAAATGCTTGTCGGTCCCTTCTGTGTAGTCCAGAGCGTGCAGCTAGAGGTGACTCTCTAGATGTTTCAAGACATTAACCAGAAGAGAATTGAGTTGAAGTGCTTCATGTCAAGTTTCTGTTATACTGGCACAATAATTTTACACTTTTTTCCAAATATTGCAAATTTTAATGACAGTGTCAGTATTGTCTTTCTTTAATTAGTTTGATTTGTTTTTATTATTTGATTGACAAACAGTATTGTTATGATTATTAGTGCCATGATGGCAAAAGTAAAATCCCAGAACTCTCAACAAAACACACTCAACATTAGGCCATCCCTACGAGTAATTTAAGACTGAATGCTGGTGTATTTGCAGTCAATATTCAGGATTTCACATCACACACATTGATTATCCCCATCACAAATTTCGCAATGACCATATGCTGTCCAGCCATATACAGGAACTCCGCTTAGTCTTTTTTCACTCTAATCCCCCTCTCTTACATTATCCTTCACATATACAGAAAAGCATCCAGACACTCTTTAAATACAGCTTTTTAAAATATAATTCATTCTGTTTATAGTTACGAGCAGTTTAGCACTAGAAGGCTTGGCCCCCCCCCCCCCCCCCCCCCCATAAAACATTAATCATGTTTCAGAATGAAACAAGCTGCCCTGCACAGTGAATCATCCGTATTTGAAACCCTGCTGACCTTTCCCACCTAAATATCTCAGCCTGTATCTCTTTCTCATCAGTGTTGTCCTCCTCTGTATTACTTATAAACTAGGGAAAAAGGAAACGGGCCTCCTATGGATTAACCGCTGACTGACTCCAAAAGTTTAAGGCAGACTTCCTTGTTATGAGACATGTCAAATCTTTGTGACACACATGTAGATGCACACATAAGCACACAGGTCAAAGGTCTTCCAGAAGAGGTGCATACAAGTAATACCAAAGTGTTGTCCCCTAATCACATCTCTCAATATTCCCCCAGAAAAGACTACACAACGGCTGTTCCCAAATCTGATTGGTGTTATTTGTAAGTCAGCCTAAATCTTGGAGAAGCTACACACACAAATGGAACACGGCTTACTAATCCATTTGTAAGGCAATAGGCAGGCAAACAGGCAGGGAAGAGCTTGCCAAGTGTTATAATCACAACTAAAGATGATGAGCCCACTCCCATCCTCTACACTCCTCTACAGTACAGTGTGTATGTGCATGCATATCTGTGTCTGTGTGCGCCCATTTGCATGTTTGTCCTACATTGCCTCCCTTTACAAAATTGTGACAAGAGAGGGAGAAAATGAATCGGTATCAAGTGGATAATCTACGAAAGTACACTAGGAGCTTTTCCACCTTATGCAAGTCCCCCGCTCATTCATCTGCAGATACCACGCAATCTCCGAGAACAACAACAAGCCGGCAATATGAGTTTTGAAAAGGCAGTAATTGTAAGCAGGTTGGGGAATAAATTAGAATGATGACAAAATACAGAGATAAATCCAGCTTAAGAGAGATGTACGCCACTGTTTATTTGATTTCAGCTTTTCTCTCTATCTTGCTCTTTCTCCCTCCCTCATTCCTGATCTTTTTTAGTGGGGTGGAAAAATGGATTTTTGTCAGCGATTTGGCCCTGAAATAGCTTATTGTCTAAGACAGCCAGTGTGCGGTTACATCGTCAACATCACATGTGTGTGCGAACACGCTCGCCTGTTTCCATGGGGAGTAATGGCTGTGGAAGTGTGTATTGGCTCTGCTGGCACAATACGCCACTGTGCTCATTGGTTTAGACTGGTGTGTGCGTGTGTGTGTTTACAGTATGTGTGTATGTAGTTCTATAGAGTCTCTTGTTGATATTTATAGGTGGAAGAATTCTGGTGTGAAAAGGGAGGGCAGGAGGAATGTAGGGAGCAAGAGGGGGATGGTCAGGGAGAGAAAAGGAATAAGGAAAGGAAGAAAGGAAGGGTGCTGCATACTAGTATTACTTTTGAAATCCTCAGCCTGTTATCTCGTCTTAGAGAAAGGGGAGAATGAGGAAAATTTAGGTCTATTAGCTTGTTACTGAAAGAAATGAGAGTTTTCATCACTGAGTAGTTCTGAAAAAGTGCAGAGCAATCTTTATAGTTTGGAAGGTTATCCATTATTCCCTCCTTTTCAAGTGGGTTCCTATGACTCTGACTTCCTTTGTGCCATCTGTTTGGGATCTGATATAAACTCCACATAAATCTTTTTTCCAAATGGTTGACAAATACTACACCTCTTTCTGTCTTTTGTTCAATTTTGTCCAGGAGTGAAGGAGATCGGTGGACAGAGCATTTCCTGGACATTTTTTTCCTTCTGGTTGTTTATCAAGTAACTGGTAAGGCTCCAAATGAATACTAATGTTTGTGTACACATATTGTTGTTTTTATCTCAAAATCACAAAGTCAAATCTTAGTCACTTGGATATTTCAAGATTAAGTCTTATACCTGATGAGAATATTTCCTGTCAGTTAAGAACCCATTTCTACTCATTTAGCGACATGCACACGGGCATCTGTTGGCACCACACAACCATACATTAGCTGTTCTTTTTATATTGTCAGCAATAAGGGCCAAACTGTGGACGTGATCAATAGAGCACCATCTTTAGAAGGAGGTATTGGTGCATACATACTTCTGATGAAGTCAGTGGTAAAGTCCACATGGTCACAATAGATTGCCAAGTACACATCTAGAGATCCTTGTGTAACCCATCTGATCATGACTTTTGCAATACATGGACCTTACTTAACTCTTTTATATACTTGGACACATAAGGTAAAGACTTTTGTTTGAACAGAGTTAATTTGTTGCACTACCAATGAGATGATCATAAAGAAATAGATTTCATATACATAAACAGCACCAGCAAACAGTTGATATTAGTACTGTAGCCTCTAAAACATGTGCATTTATTTCTTACATTTAGTTTCACATTTAAAAATATCCAACCACAACAGCCTCAAATACAGTCCACCACAGAGGGGAGAAATATTTGGAAACTAATCTAATCAGGAGTGATCAGTGAGGCTGAGATCTCTTTTTGACACATTCATAATCATACATTTACAACTACACAAGCAGTCAGTTTGCATGCACACATGATACAGATTAAGGCCAGTTAACCAAAAGAAAGATCAAAACACATCAATACTGAGCATTTTTGCAATTAATTTCATTTGAAGAGTTGCTTGCATCTGCAAACCATTCTGGTAAGGTTGGCGAGGGTATACAGAAAGGGATGTCTAAAGTACCTCAAGTACCTAAAGAGGTGTCTTTATTAGCGACTGTGCTTGGATATTATGCCTGCCTTATAAGATTCTTACTGTCCAAGTCCTAACATTCTGCAGCTTTGTGTGCCTATGTCTCAGAAACTTTGACAGTTCATCTAAAAACTTTGTTAAAAAACTGTGACTGGTGGATTTCTTTAAATGTTGTGGTGCATCAGTAACAAATTGGCTGAGATGACAAAAAGCAGCACATAATGCTATTAGAGTACAAAGGCCTGGAGTCAGAGGGGGGCAGTGAGAAGAAGACCAGATAGGAGACAAATGACCATGGAATAGCGTGATGGTGTCTGCTTGGTCTTATTGTGTTTGTGCCTGCGTCTATTTGTGTGTGAAGAGGTCCAGACAGTGTCAAGGCGGTGTCACGATCACAGATTGCGGTCCCATTGCTGCCCTGCTGAGATTTAGCTGGCACTGGTTACACTGACCGTAGTCTGCTTGTGTTTCTGTGTAAGTCTACGGATGTACAAGTGTTTGCCGTGGCCTTGTCAGATCAGCCATGACTCTGTCCACTGCGTGTGTTACAAGCAGGGGTGACCTTTTGCTGTGCATGGCCCTGGGAACATTTGTGTGTGCCCATGTGTCTGTGTGTCTATCCATAGCTGGAGGCAGGGAAAGTCCCTGTCTTCATTGTGCCAGGGAGTTGGAGGGGACACCTCATTCATTTGTGTTTGGATAAGTTTGTGTCATTCTAGGAGTTCCCCGTCAGAGTGAGAGGAGTTGGCATCCGAAATCAGTTTCATCACACTTTTATAACATCTGACTTCACTCTTCTTGCATTCTCCTTCTATACAATGTTTGAATTGCCATTGGTTCATACTCCAATGCTCAAAACGTGATGCTGAAATGAGCTAAAATGACTATTGATGACATTAGAAATATGCTTATTAAAGGTGGGTTTTGCTGTTTATGATCACTCAGTGAGAAGTTGCAGTTTACCAGCAGTCTTTAAAGCTATACTCTGCTTTGATAATTATGTTCATGTTTTCATTAATTGTGCACACTGTGTATGATCTGTCCACACAAATGAGATATTAGTGGTTTGTGTGGTAAATTGTTGTGATTGGGTTTGGACTTTGGTCTTTTTTTGGATTGTGAATATCTTCTTGTTTTGTTGAGCTTGTCTTAGCTTTATTATGTTCTTTATTATGTTGGTAATATTGGTTTTACTTTAAGTACTTTTTCTTGCCATGTTTAGTTGTTCTTGTTAGGTTTATTTCTAGATCTATTTTTAGGAGCTGTTCCACTCTTTTGATCGTCTTCATTGTTCCCACCTCGGTCTTGATCATAGCTGAATGTATATATGATATGATTAGTCGATCAGTTTGCTTTGCCAGTTCTTGTAGTCATTTCTTGTCCTGTTGTTTTCTCCCTGTTTATTTTGTCTTTTGTATTTGAATGCTATTGCTCATTTAAAGATATTTTTCTTTGGACTCTCAAGCCAGTTGGATTTTTTGGATTTTTGTTTCGATTTTTGATAAGTGTAGTTTTCTTTTCACCAATGGAAAGCTGTACCTTGTATATTTGCCATGTAATAAAAGTGTGCCATTTGATGTTGTCAAATGCTCAACAAGTTCTAGATGTTGCAGCAAATGCTAGTTGCCATTTATTTTCCTCAGCTTACTGTATTTAATTAGCGATCACAAGTAGCCTGTTAAAAAATCTTGCATTCCTAAGTTAAGTGCACGAATGAAAGCATGCAAAGAAGACGCAGTGTAGTTTGAGTTATATTTTAATTGCAGTCTTGTTATGCAGTCACAAATTAAAATCATAATTTTAGTTTAAAATCTTAAAAATTGGCAAATTATTTCCCTCAGAAATATTTAATGTTTTGATCCTCTTTGATAAAAAAAAATGCCAAAATGAAAACTTTTTGTTGCTACCTCAAACAGAGAGCAAAAGAGCTTTTTAAAGATTGAAATCATGCATCTCAGAATTGCATGATCATGCATTTTATTTATCAGCTGCCATTGGTTTGTGACAGTGAATAGCACTGGTGTACATTTACTACAAATTAATTTAAAGCAAAGGAAATATTAAAGCATTAACTGTAGCACTTTGAGTTGTCAACATGACTAGAAAGGTGCTATACAAGTACAGTCCATTTAACATTTAAAGAAATTGTTACATAATAAGATATGGACATAGTCACTATTGAACACATTTTACCGTGTCTGCATGATGCTCTGTTTTTAGGATTTGCGACACTGAACCAGAAGCCTTGCTCTACTTAAACTCATAAATGTTCCCTCAGCAGATATCATCCTCCATGAAAAGCCACACATCCCTTCGAGGATCTCCCTGCTGTAAATATGCTTTTCTCCATACGTGGCTGTTAATTAGCTGTGTTCCATATCTCACTGTGTGTTTCTTATGCCAAACAGATCCCCTGTCCTCTCTCTCCCAGCACTGTCCAGAGATGTGTGAGAGCTAATTGGCAGCTCGCTTGCCTGCCGCGACGGTGATCATGCAAATGTATTGGTGCTTACCAATAGCCGGGCCCATCAAAACATTACGACGGCCATTACCCAGAGCTGGGGCTGGTCTAACGAACATATGCTCCCCCACCCGACAATCTCTCCCCCAATTCCTAAACTCTTATTTATGTGTTTAATTTAATGTGCGAGGGAAGAATTTCCGAAATTAAATTTGGTTTTCGTTGGTGCCTCAAGAGAGTGGCAGTGTTATAATAACATGGTAATTTTTTACACGTCTTTATGAGAAATGAGAAAATTAATTCTTTCTGACAAGCTGTAATTATTGGGCTTGGAACAGTTGCAGCTGAACAGTTTGGGCTGTGGTAGCCTGGCAGTGAGCTGAAAGAGGGTGGGGGTAGGGTTTGGAGGAGAAAGAGGGAGAGAAAGAATGGAACAACACTGGGATAGAAAGACAGATAGAGTTTAGTAGTGTAGCCTGAATCGCACAAGCCACAAAAGAGGGGAAAAGGGTGTGAGGGGAATGGCAATAAGATGGACAAAAACAGAAGAGACGGCAAGAGGTGGCAGAAGGAGGAGTGAAAGATCTGACGTTCGAGTAAAGTTGGACTACAGGAGGAAAAGTTTCTTGAAAAAAAAAGAGATGAAAAGTGGGAGAAAAAGTTGGGCAGATGTCAAAATTGCAACGAAACAAGAACAAACTGAAGGATATAAGTAGTGTATGGGTACAGGGGACATAAGTAGATCAAGTTAGCAGAAGAAAAGGGGATTGCAGGAGAGGAGAAACATGGGAAGTAGCAAATAAAAGTGGAAAAAATATGAGTAGAAAGAGCTTAGGACAAGAGAGGGGTTGAAAGATAAAGACCAGAGAGAAAACAATGACATCTCTTTTAAAAATTGAAAATGTGGAAATAGGGGTAGTTAATAGGAAGGGACAGATGATGGAAGAATAGACAACGATAGGACAGGAAAGGACAGACACGATGTTTCTCTCTCGCAGGTCTGTCCCTATGGCACACACTGGAAACATCAAAGACTCGTTGATGTTTTTGCCAACGTTTAACCAATTTCTGCCCAGTTTGTTTAGCAAACTGTAGTTTGCTCACTTCACTTTCCATCATGTTGTATGTTTATTTTCATTTTCCTGCATTTCACCGTCCTGTCCCCTGACCCTGTTTCTTGCACTCTCCTCACCGACAACTCGTACAATAACAACTGACTCAACAACTGATAGTTGTCGTGACAAGGTTTGAGGTGCATTTTCAAATATTTGACATTTGCATCGCCTCATCTTTCCTAATGATGGGACTTTAGTAAGCTTTATCTGTACTATTCTATTGGGTTGTTCACTAATCATGTTTAAAATATCATATGGAGGACACAAGCTAAAAAAAGAGGAAGAGTATACATGAGGGAGGTGGTTAGTTAATGGAGAACTGAGGGAGAAAGGGGGAGAAAAACATGATTAAAGAGAGAAATCTGCAAAGGAAAGCATAATGTAAGTTGAGGTAAAGGAGGAAAGAGGAAATATGGTAGAAGGTGTGAGCTGTTAGACAAGGTTAGAAAAAGGGGAAGAAATGATGAAGTTCGAAATGGAGACAAAATGCAGAGAGGGATGATGCAAAGATTAAGAGCAGAAAAGCGTACATCAGTCGAAGACACAGATGGTGAGATATAAAGAGGTGTGGATGATGGAGGTGGCGTAGCAGATTTAAGAGAAGGAGACTTGATTAGAGGAGAATGGTGTAGGTTGAGATTATATTCTGAGGAGAGAGGAAGGAGATGGAGGTGAGGAGTCATGCCTTGGAGTGTTACATCAAGTAGGAGTCCCTGTCTTCTTGTCTGATGTCATCAGAGGAGGCTCCTCTCCAGTACCAGCAACTCCTCCTGTGTCAAGGTTACAACACATTAATATTCACAGTCTATAGCTGGCTGGCCTCACTCCAGGCCTTCTTAAGCTGTCTCCATCTCACTCACACACACATTCAAAGCACCAGCATCTGCTCACACTTGCAGTGCTGCACCATCAAGCACTGGCACACATTCACACACTCATCCCAGAAGCTCACACACATAGACAAGTTCCTCTTCACTGTCCCATCATGTGCTGAATATGGAACATGATATTGATATTATGCAGCTATATAGTCGTTTCTCTGTAGATATTCACTAAGGCTGCTTTAAAAGCAATCTTAAAAGGCTGCACTCTGACTCATTGATGACCCACTACTGGTGTGCATGTGCATGTGTTTCACTGCCTTAAAAGGAGAACTAGTATTTCTTTCCACCCTTCTTTGCATGCGTTTTGTCCAAGTGTGTGCTTGTACAAAGCAAATGTGCAGGGGGGGTTTGGAGGTTATGATGATATAAAATCATGTTACATGCACCACTGTTTAAACTGTAGAAGTGCAGTTATCATTTAATATGATTAAAATGGAAGTTAGGATACATCTGACAATAATTTTCTTTATTAAAGAATACATGTGATAACTGAGGTGTGTAGGTGTACACACATATATATATATATATATATATGTGTGTGTGTGTGTGTGTGTGTGTATTCATCCAAAAACCGTTCCTGTTTATTTGCTGAGCATGTTCCATTTTGTCCTGTGCTGTTAAATGTTTCATCCTAGCAAAGGCATGATGGGACCCCCAAGGGATGGGGCATCTGCCCACCCAACCACACGTTGAATTATACATGACAGCACAGGACAAAGTGTGTGACTGTGTGTGTGCATTTTAAGGTGTCACTGAGTGAAGTGTCCACTTTGTAGCGTGACTGTAATCTATTTCAGATCTACACTGAAGTGTTTTCAGTCTTCATCTTTGTGGCCGGTGATGCCCTTCTGTGCGTGCAAATGTTTGTATTACTCACTGTTACAGTAAGAAACTTCATTCATTTTTTAAAGGGTAAATAAAACATCCTGTAGTTTACCAAGAGACAGATAAGTATTGGCAGATAAGCCACACTTTTCAGTGCCAGAAGAAAATGTGCAACAGCCCATTTTACTTAATGTAAACTCAAATAAATAAATGTACCAATGAATAAAAGTGAAAGCAGTTGGTCTCACAAGGTGCTTACTGAAATAGCTTCTGCTAAATGATACTGAAATATTTTAGAGATTAACATTTGATGACATAAACTGTTCCCAAAAATGACTGTCTTGATCTGTTTTTCTGCAGATTGTGGCCCGTCACATTATAAAAAGCCAAGGTTTAAAAGGTTTCTAGTTTTACCTTGTAGCTGCAAGCACACAAAGTTGGCACTCATGTTATACTGTGTGGATATATAGTTTAGTTGGCTTTTGCACATTAGTTTTTCAGGATATTACATTTTCAGGCTTCAGAAAAGTACTAATCTGTACCATTCAGACATCAAGTTGCTGCAGTAGCAGTGAGTGGGTGACTTGCTTGATTTTAGATTCCTCCAATCCTGGTGTTTTGGCACCTCGTAGCCATTGCTGGAAGCAGGATCACAAGTCCTGTTTAAAACCTTCGGTTTATCATATATTACTTGAATTGAATTAAATGATCCTGAAAGCAAACTTGTTGCAGAATAAATAGCAGTCTATAAACATCATAAACAATCTTTGCACAGGACTAGCCTAGCTCAGGAGTAGCCTTCTTGGGTCCATTCATTGACTGTATATTATTAAGGGTCGACTTAAGCTAAAGAAGCCTCTGACTGATTCATCTCTACACTGTGGGTGTGTGCTTGTTTTTTATGTGTGAGGTTACACAATAATGTCCATCAGTCCCAATATTTCTAGAGCACTGCTTAGCACAGGACCAGGCTCCTTTTATCAGTTTGTTCAGTTTCTTTTAAAATACTCTCCTGCAGGATTTCATCACACAAAATAACTGAAGACACTCAAATGACACGTTTAGCAATCTTTAGCAGACTAATAGTGTAATTTGCCTGCTACATAACAGCACACAACTGCTTGCCATGTACAAAAAAAATGGAGCAATGGTGTTTTTAGGAGAGAATAAAGTCAGTTTCATGCCTCTGTACTTTGATGTGATAATGCTAATCCCTCCCACAATAAACCATAAAAACAAGATGGCAGCATGAAACTTAAAGTGTTCAGCTGGACACAACCCTCTAGGTTTTTCTCCACTGAATACGTTTTTTTTTTTTTCAACACAATGTGTTCCCACAGTGAAGTGGATAAAATTAGATGTAACGCCGGTCTGGCTTTGTCAAGAGGGAAAACTATACAAGCTTGTGAAGTTCTACAAAAAGTCTCACACAACAGTTTGTTATGGGTCAGTCTGCTTTGGTCTGTTGTTGCTTTTTTCTGCATTATACTGCGGTTCTGAATGCTGTGTATAACATCCTAAAGAGAAACATACACCAATCATCATGTTGAAGTTTTTTTTATTACTATGGCACATGACTAGCTGTGGAAAATGATCACAGGTAGTCATTTTAGCTCCACATTTGTAAGGAAAACAATGCAAGACTGATCAAGCTCGGGAAACCGGTGAATAGACTGTTTTATGATGTAAAGCTACAGTAAGCCTTTTGTCTGCCCTAATATCCAGATTTGTTTAGGCTAAATGTAACATATGGCTAAGACCATGATTAAAGATTCATAATATCAATCCAGATCCACAGTTAACTTACAAGAACCTTTTTCTGTTATTGTTTTATGAAACGGGTCAAGAACAGGTATTCTTGATTTAAGATAACGTTTTACTCTTTAGCTGAGTGTTAAGTAAAGATTCAGTGGCAGCCTTTTATTTTTCTTCATCAAAATGCTAGTTCTTGTTTGAGGCAACAACTCAAGTAGTTTAACATCCATCAGTTTAGAGGCAAACTATGAACTCAATTGTATCAGTTATTATTTTACATTTATATTCTTGAATTCTTCTGCTTCTCTTGAACCTTACATTCGCCTCTTTTAAGCTCTGTTCACACTTTTTCAGTTTTCTATTGCCAATAGATGCACTCCTTAAAAATAAGAATCAATACCTGTCATTTTTCTGTGGCAACTTTGTCTTGTTCAAAATTGACCAGGACACATACTATTATGCTTTGATACACTCAAAATGTCTGAATGAAATAGACATGATAGAGAAAAAAAAATCTTGTTTTTCAAAGATTAAATTATTCAACACAACCACATTAATGTGGTCATATGTGCAGGTATGACTGTGTGTTCTGCACCTGAGGTCTTTCTACCTTGGCTAATGAAAGCCTCATTTCCTCATGCAAATGATGCTGCTGTTAACCCCAATCAGGGAGGTCGCTGAGTGTGCATCATTCCCACATCTCCCTGAGTGCTAAGCCGGCACCACACAATGGTTGCCACCCCTCTATAGGCTCACAGGTAATTACTTGGAGCCAGAAAGGGAGAAGGCCAGGAAAGTCAGTGTTTCAGCTAGGTGTTTATGTCCATGGAGCTTTTTTTTTTCCTTATTTTCTGTTTATGCTAAACACAGGGATGGGTTACATGTAGGGTCAAGTGTAAGTGCTGTCTCCTGCCACATCCCTTCCTCCAAAACACACACATTGACAAACCAGTACAGTGAGTAGCAGGTAATTATAGCATGAAAGTGGCTCTGCTATATTGGAAGGTCTGGCCTCCTGTCTGCTGTGTGTCACCTAGCTGACTACACCAAATATCTGTTTGACTGGTTTTGTCAGCCTGATCACCTGTTGTGTGTTGTCTTATTTCCATACTGTTTTCACTCTGTTTCCAAATCTGGTGTTTTAAGTAGCAATGTAAAATAGCCCTGACTTGATTATAAAACAACAACCAAATGTCTTTTTCATTTAATACCAACTTTCCCACTGCCTCACTGCCTAGTTGACTTTGCTCATGAGTTAAGATTAAGGAAAAAAAGACTTTCTTGGCATGAAAGTTAAGCACAGAATGAGGTGCTTATTGAAGTAATGTGATTGTGGTAGAATTCCCCTAAAATCTGAACATCATGATATCATAACTGTGACATTACAGCATCCAGTGATTAACAAGGGATTGTAAAGAATAGCAACTGTGGTTAGGTTTGTCTTTTCCGCATGATTGTTGTCACATCATGGTTTGGTTTTTGAAAGGAGATCTTTGTCAACACCCCCCCCCCCCCACCACACACACACACACACACACACACACACACACCTCCTGACTTTCTCTATCAATTTAAAATGGACTATGAAAGTCCATGTTTTACACTGAAATAGAAGTTGCATCATAAAAACAGATGGTTCACAACTTTTTCTTTAAAAGTTTGTCTCTGTTTGTATAAACAAAACCTCTGCCAAAGATGTGTTGGTGCTCACACAGAATAGTTTTCACATTTTCCTCCACCTTGAGCTTGTATACCGGCAGCTATGGATGAGATGTTCGGCATGATGTTTGTGAGAACCTGATTAACCTGACCAGCCTTTTGCTTGTATTTACTTTTCCATTTTTCCATTCAGTCATTTAGTTGACACTTTTATCCATGGATGTCATTGGGCCTATTTCAGAGTTCTGGAGGTACCCTAGAATGTCATTAAGCCCCTCTAAAAAGTAATGATTTATTGACGTCATTGTGGTGTTTGAGCTAAATTCTTCTGCAAGTTATGTCTTGAACGCAGCACAGTGAAGTTTCCAATTTGAAATCATGGCAGCCAAATTCAGTCTGTTTATTAACACTCCACATTTTCATTCCCGTCTTTCACTCGGACCTCAGCTGCACTTGCATGCAACACTGAGAGTCCGTGATTGAAACGATATATGGGTTAGGCAAGTATGAGTCACTAACTCCAGCTAATTACAGCAAAAGTGTGGTTGATATTGATAAAGTAGGTACTCCTTGTTTTACAAATAAAAGACTTACCAGCCCTGTTAAGTTAAAATCTCAGTGTGATGTTGAATTTTGTTACTTTCATTGAAAACCAAAGGATAGCAGCCCAAGTCATCTAGGGATTAGTAAAATAATGTCTGAGGAACTGTGCAAACCTAGAAGCTAAAAAAGTTAACTTGAGCAGTTTTACAGATGTTTTGATGGAGGTGTTATGCAGCTAAATAAATCATAAAGCCATCAGCCGATGTTGAGGATGGTCACCCCCCATCAACTCCGAATTCCCCCTAGAAACACCATGACGATCCAGAGAGAAGTGAACCGCAAGATGGTATCATAGGAAGAGTGAATGCTTCATTATAAAACCTCCTTCTACTTCATGGAACTTACAAGGACCTTGATGATTAATTTCAAATAAAGGCAGTCAGAGGAGAACAGAGTTTTCTTTTTTTTAGGTGGAATAAAACATTTGACCATAAAAAAGCAAAAAAAAAAGAAAAAAAGACAAAACTTATGATTATGATGAGGACCTCAGATTAGGAACCAACACTATTTTTAAGAGGCTTTGACATGTGGCAATGGAAAATCCTTCTGTACCTTCTTGAGTCTAGTAATGTAATTTACAAATGTTGCTACCTCAAAACTGTATCTGATCTATAGTACCTCAAAATTATTCATACCCTACCATTAAAGAAAAGGCAAAATTTACAATAGCCACTCAAATAACTGGAGACTGAAAAAAGTAATAATAAATAAAAATGTGCTTAATTATAATTTAGTGAAATAAGACATTGCTTTATAATTTAATTGAGCTGAAAAAATAATAAAAAACAAACAATACAGTCCTGGA